>JAUCRC010000019.1:0-338590 GCA_032399595.1 Tetragonula carbonaria | reverse complement strand
AGTTGATTCTTGTCTGACCATATGAAATAATATAAATAAATAAAATGAAAATTAAATTACTTATATTATTATTTTAATGGCTGCATGACTAGATGGCAGGACTTTACGCGGTCGTAGTTTTACCACCAATTAGTTCTATATATTGACTAATCATAAGTTAGTCATCATTCCATGGACAGTATTGATCGATGAAGCAATAATAAAAATGTGGCATCCTTGTCAAATTTTTAGATTTGACAACTATGCTCTTGTCAGAATATCCTAAACTGTCCCTTTAACTCGTTTTTCATTTGTCATTCTGCACGATGACAATTGTGACATAAAGGCAATTGAAAAGAGAATGAGATTGACCAGTGTTCAATGAGAATATATCATTTTGATAAATTCGTATGAAATATCAAATAAAATATGTTCAAATATGTTATTAAATTCACTACAAAATTGTATCAATAATTCCGTAGTATACTACAAAATCCACGTGATAGCAAATGCATTATCACGAGGTGTAAACGACTATGATTCTTAAAAGAAATAATACTGCCTTCTGTCGAACAAAAAACGATGATCTGTAGGAGAACCTGAAAGGCAACTTAAATGCAAGTTCTCGGACGAACCGCAACTCCTTCGTGTATACGTCAATCACATAATTTATCATACAAAATTATTCTGTAAATCTATTTTACATCTATTTTATATTAATTCTCGCACAATAAATGTCAGATTATTGTGTTCGTTTGATGGTAATAGGTATCTCTACAGAACTTGAAATTCAATCTCTTTAATAAACGTTTCATTCCGAAAAAAATTTCTCTGGATTAAACGATTGGAAGGAAATTCCGAAACTGCAATTTTTATGCTGTAATTGTTACATAATAATATCAACAAAAATATTAGATTTCAGTCACTTTCACTTTGAAACGTTGAAAGAATGACTTTGAAAAAATTTCTTCCACTCTCAACGAAAAGTTGAACTTGAAATTGTGCAACTTTATCTTGAACATATTCCTCTTAAAAACAAAAACACAGCTCGTATGTTTTCACTTAGGAGCCACATACTGTATAAAAGATAAACTATTTCTTTTCGATATTATGCTCTAGTTATTTTTAATTCAGAATAACACGCAGAAAAAATTTAATCGTAGAAAAAAGAATCGTACAAATTCAATAAAAAACGATGCCCTCTTGTGAAAAATTACACTCTACGATGATAGAGCTTCATAAATAATGTTTGCTGAATTCGTATTTATTTATTGCGATCATTGTATTTTCATACGTATGTATGTTTGCACGCCCCGAAGTAGGACAGAGGGAAGTAGAAGAAGAGGAAGAAGACGACTATTTCCTGGATCCAACAATAGAATCGCCTCGTCCGTCCAGAGGTCTTCGATCCTTTGGACGGACGTGGAAAGAGTGGCGGAAGTCCGGCATCTTCCATCCGCCAACTTGACGGCCATCGTCGTGAAGATATGACGACGGGTGGAGAAGGTGGCAGCCCCTTGTGGTAACCTGAAAGGGATATATTATCTATATCTACGGGACATGGCAGGAAGGGTGCGCGCCAGCGTAACCGAGCTGTCCAAAAGAAATTGCTCATCGGCAAACGAGGTTGCCCTCGAAGCTGAGAACCTGATGCTAAAGTCGCGCCTCCAGGACTTGGAAGACAGACCTGCCTCCAGACCGACCGAGAATACATAAAGACTCTCATTGGGAGAAATTCAAAGAGACGATTATCGCGAATCGATCGCAGTGGACTCAAATCTAGGTATTCATACGGGTACATACGATTGTGATATTCACGTTTACAGTGAGACGGCTTGATTGAATTAGACTTAACGATTTACAAAAGAAATGGGTCGAACATCAAATATAGTATGTAGTTTGCAAATCACATGAACTCAAATACTATCGGTCCGAATCGATTATCTTGTGAGATAATTTTATTTTCAATTAGAAGAGGGGGTGAAGCTATCTCCGAAATTCAATTGCCTGTGAAATGGGAATAACGAAAAAATGGCTTGCCATAACTACGATATTGTAAATGATGCGTCGGATAAATCTGTTTAAGCAGGTAAGATAATTCTTCACGAAGAAATAAGAAAAAAATGTATAATATGATTTGATTTGAAGTTTCGTTTTCGAGAAAACAGACTTTTAAGTCGATTTACCAAATACATATATCTGAATTTAGCTAAATCTGAACATCCTAAAGAAAAAAAAAAGAAATTAACAGGAAGTTATCCTACATGTAAAAATAAACAAAAATAAAATTCTTTCTTTTAAAGTTTCACTTTCAAAAGTACCAGACTTTAAACATGTTTCGTTAGAAATTGCCTTGATATACTGATATATCTATTTGATAGAGCTTCAAACTCAATTCTTTCGAAAACGATGCATTTTACAGAAGTTTTACTCGACATATTTTATTTATTTTCGCATATAGAATAATCTCCTATTAATTATTGTATTGTCTGTCACATCCAGAATTTACTTCAAGTCTACTGGATAAATCTCCAAACACAAGGATTTTTTGAAAATAAAGCCTCAAATAAAAAAATTTTGTTCTGAATATATTATTTTTCCTATTTTTTTGTGAGGAATCATCTGCTTCTTGCTTGTATATATCATTCGTGTATGTTATAGATTATAAATGATGCTAAAGACTATTGCTGTTTCTCGTTTATTTAAGAAGAAAATCCAAATTATGAGACGAAATATAAACGTTAAAGAAAAGATAAATATCAGAATAGTAAGTATAGATCTATAATAAACTAGACATCTATATATATATATATATATATATATATATATATATATATATATATAAAGAGATAGATTTTTTATATATATCATACTTACTATATATATATATATATATATATATATATATATATATATATATATATATATATATATATATATATATATATAGTATATAGTATATAATATATATATATATATAATATATAGTATATATAATATATATAGTATATAGTATATAGTATATATAATATATATAGTATATAGTATATAGTATATAGTATATAGTATATAGTATATAGTATATAGTATATAGTATATAGTATATAGTATATAGTATATAGTATATATAGTATATAGTATAGTATATATATATGTAGTAGGTATAGATATATATTAAAAAAAATTTATCTAAATAATGTTGGAATTATTTTTATTCCTTACTAAGAATTAAAATTCTAACGAAAACGAATTATCGATTAACAATTATCTAGCAAATATATTATTTCTTAGACATAGATATCCATATATGTATACAACTTAAATCAGTTTAATAAAGTCTTGATTAATAAGTTGATGAAATTAACATATGGTTTTTTTAAGAAATCAATTCTATTTTTATATTCAAGACGTACTTATACATGTAATCTACACATTGGTGAACTACAGTCCCCATATTTAAAAACGCAGTGAACAAGTAACAAGTATAATGAATAAACGATAATATATTCATATTAAAGCAGAATACGATATTCTAAAGTTTATAATACATTAATCTTAAAAATGTAAAGAAAGTTAAATTTATTTCCTCAGGTATCAAGGCTAGATAGTCGATTTCAGTCTCTCTTGAATCTGTGATAGAATTTTGCATATCTGTAGACAATTGAAATAAAATGATATAATAGATTTATGAATTCTAGCAAATGTCGCCGTAATGTGTGTAATAGTTTCTGAATCTCTAAATTTCGCTCTTACACGTCGAAATTATCACTTCCTGATAAATGTGTAGATTACATGTATAAGTACTTACCTTCTCTTAAGTATTACCTACTATTTGATATATTCGTACTCTCTATTCCTTTCAGGAAGATCATCCCGCAGTTTGGTTCTCGGCTTTGATTTATTTCAGATTTACCCCAGCAGCCAATCCATGGGACTACGCGATTAATTGTATCTTGATACAAGCCAGGCTATGCTAATCAATTAAGAAGATTTCTTGCAGTCTTATATATCATGAATCACAAATACGCATGAAAATATTTCAGATATTATCTGAATGACTCTGGATTTCGAAGTGTAGAATGTTACGGAAATGAAGATCGTACAGTTTTAAGAAATGTAGCGTATAAAAGACAAGAAGAGACAGAAAACGACATAAAAGTTGGATAACTATAATATTGTTATAACTGCATTAAACCAATACCGGTATGTAATATGTATACATTCACGATGTAGTTTTGTTTATTTTTGAGTGTTTCAGACATTTTATAATTGCAGTTCTGATATTAATTGCTAGATACCTACTAGCTTTTAATTTTCATACGAAAACTTTAAATTTCATACTACAAATGTGAACATTCGAAATTACAGTCTACATTTTGAATCTATGGAATAAAAATTAGTTTATTAAAAAATATTTAAGTAAAAATTAAAAAAAAAGAAAATAATAAATTAGCAACACTCGGAGTTCCCAACCGGTTACAATCCATCAAGTGATTTAACTTTTGTGATCGGATGAGAACATTTTCTTTTTAAATATTTTAATAATGGGAGTATGCATTTTTCATGATGTTTAATAAACAATAGTTCCTGTTTATTCTAAGCTTATCCTACTATTTAGAATTACATAATGCACACTATAGCACCTACGTTCAGTTATGATATAATATAATCCTATATTTAGTACGTTAGCATGTTGGAAGACTTATTTTATAAAAACCTTCTTATATTATAGAGCCCTCTAATTCGTAGCTTCAAGTACTGGTGTCTACATTATTCTTTATTTGCTTCTTCGGTTTTTTAAATATTTTTAATTTTTGGTAAGGTAGCACAAATTTGCTACTTACTAGTATTATACGTTATTATATTTGATAATGGGTTAACTTGTTGTGTTTCAGTTGGTGACTATCTTTCTGATATTTCATATATATAATCGTCGATTGAGGATATTTTTGTTTCTTTGTGGAAGTCAACTATTCTAACGTATCTGCCTTTATTCAGACTAGTGTAATGCATTTATTTTGGTAAGGTTGTAGATGTTTCAGAGTTGTTTCAATGTGCGCTGCGCCACAGCTGCGGCGTATGCTATTGCAGTGTGTAAGATCATTTTATAAATAAGATGTTTGTTATTAACTACTAACTGAAGAGCATTAAGAAGTTTAACGACCTCATAGGTTTTTCTTAGCACTGTTTTAATGTGGGATTTGCACGTAAGTTTAGAATCAAGATTGACCCTCAAGTATTTCACTGTTGTCTTAGCCTGACTTATATTGTTGTGTATCTTTATTGGTTGTGTAATTCGAGTGTCCTTTTTCTAGCAGAAACTATTGTTTCTGATTTTCCTAAGTTAAGCATGATTTAATATTTCTTGTAATACCTATGTACCTATGTAATCTAAGTGTATTTGCATTTGTTTCGCAACGAGTATTGCACTAAAGGAATGAGTATATATTGACGTGTTTTCTGTTGAAAGCGCAAGTTTGGTTCTTAGAAGTTTGATTATATCGTTATGATAAATATTAAATAATTGTGAACCAAGAACGGAATCTTGCGATACCTCTACTTTAATGCTTGTAGGCAACAATTTAGTGTTATTTACACTTATTCTATAAGTCCTATAATGAATTGTAAGATATGAGTGTATCAGTTTTGCGATTATGCTAGAATAGGCATTTAAGATTATTTCATCAGTCCGTCGTTCCATACCCTCTAAAACGCTTTTTCAATATCTAAAAGTACTATTACAGTGACCTTGTTTTTGTTACTCTTCCTTTTACTACCATTGACATTTTTTACTATTTGTTGCACAGTGCTGTATTGTTCCCTGAATACAAATTACTCATCGATAAACTGCATCTGTTATTTTTCGTGCTTTTCTACTTACAGTACTATACTTTCTATGATTTTACTAAGGCTAGATAGGAGACTATCGGCCTGTAGCTGGCAGGTTTTGCAGGATTCTTACCAGGTTTTAATATTAGTAAAACTATGGAGGCACTTTGAAAAATAATCAATTTTGGTAATTGCATTAATATTTGCATTAAAGTTTTTTGACTTATATTTTTCAGAGGAATATTTTGTATACTATTATCCTCAGGCGCTTTTAGAGAGGACGTTTTTATAATTATCTTCTTTATTTCAGCTGGCGAAGTAATGGCATTATTGTATTCTTGATTAAGTCGCTTGGCACGTAGTTCCTTGCATTTCTGTAATATCTTGTTGCTCAGGTGTGTTGTTAGCTAGTTCAGTGTTGTGCACTATTTCATACAAACTTGTTAACGTCTTCTGCTTTATCTGGGACGGTTATTGGCTCCTGAGTGTTTTCTTCTAGAGTTAGGATGTTTTGATGTTTTCTTTTGAACATTTTTGTCGCTCTTCATAGGGATTCATCGTGAATGTTTTGTGAGTTGTTTGTTAGTTGTTTGTCAAAACCAAATTTCTGTATTCGCTTATTAACTTTCAGATATGATGAGTTTGTTGATTGCATATACTTTTACATAATATATTCTCAGTCCATTGCAAGAGGCAATTCCGTTGCGGTTACGTTCTTTATCCTTACTTTAGGTAAGGTTTCTTCAAAAAAGATGGTATATTATTGATAATATTTTGTCGTCTATTTTGTGATATTTATACATATCTTCTGATCCAATTTTTGCTTATATTTTACTCAGTCGGCCTTCTCGTAGCATTCTTTTTCAAATAAACTATGTTTGTAGCAGTTGACAATTTTGAACAGTATGGATTTGTATAGATAGATCACAGTTTGTGATCTCAGATTAGATTATTTGACACTTTGGGCTCAAAAAACTTACTAACATTTTTATTTAATGCCAAGTCAATTGTAGTTGTGCTGCCATTCACCAACTGCTGGGTGATCTTGCAGCAGTTTGATAGGCTGTAGATATATAACATAAGTTCATTATGATTATTAATACGGCAAACTTTATATCTACAGTTTAAGTCATCGATAGCTAAGATCTTATAGCAGGAATTGCGCATTTCATGACTTCTGGTAGCGCATAAAGCAAGTTGTGAGAATAAACAAAAAGAATAATATAAGATATAAAAGTATTGAAATTAACTCGATGATTGTCAGAATTTAGTCGATACATTTTCATGATCAATTCCCCTTAGTTTTTGAAATGCAAAATTTGGTATCCTTCTTCCCGTTCCAAGTGATGTTGACTTAATAAATTTTTGATTCTATCTCCCGAAGATTTTCCAAATCTTAGAAAGTTTACACAAAAGAATATATGCCAATTTGGAAGTACCTAGATGTGAATGTGCTCTCTCCTCCATGAAATTAATTAAGAATAAGCACCGATCGAGAGTGTCGGATGAGAATTTAAAGAATTCGGTGATTCTCGTTGCGTTAATGCTGGACATAAGTAATTTAATCAGATGCAGAGATGTTAATCCCATTAAAGACGTTAATCACAAAAAAGTAATTTATTTTGTCTTTTTTTAATGTCCTTCTATGTCTTTACTGTTTATGAACACGTTTTTGTTGTTAAAATAATTTGCTGTATCGAAGCTCATTTGAAAAAAAATGGCCACATGGCATAAAAGTTTGGCCACACGTGGTTTACGGGTCACATTTAGTAGTGGGTCTTTCGTTTCAACATCGTTCATATGTTATTGACATTATTGCCTTGTACATTTTTGCATATTAATAACTACTTTAATACAAACGCTTTATATGATTTTCTCCTTGATTTTTACTAATTTGTATAGTATATTATGTTTCATAAATACTCCCCTCCTCCAGCTCTATTGTTCTGGCCATCGATTATGCATCTGTTATATTTCTCATAGTTATAACTCCTTGTTGTACCTTTTTGCTTAATCTGAATTTCGTTTCGATTATTAACCTTAGATCTACTTCAGCTCTCCAAAAATTCAATAAAATCATTTACTTTGTTTCCTACACCACTTTCATTCCAGTTGCACAGTACTACATTAGATGGCGCCATTATTGAGTTTTTCGTAAAATTATAAAATCAGATTTCGGATATCAGCCGAAGTGGATGGGCACGTGGAGAATCGAGACAGACCAAAATATCGAAAATTTTTGTTTTCCCAAGTGATATTGGTTCATGTGAATAGAATCAGTGTTCAAGAATCGACCAAGCGTCTCTCACCAGTTGAAACACAGAATTTAATATTCCATAAAACAGAGACCAAAAAATCGAGCAGGGCAGCAGCGTAGGCCACGTGCCGCGCATCTAAGGGGAAGATGCCGGACGTAGATAAAGGAAAGCCCCAAAAAAGAAAAGAAATACACCGATAGAGGATGGAGAGACCCAACTAAAAAAGGCCGTACCGGAAAATTTTAACAAAAAATATATTTCGCTGTACTCCCTCCCATGTAAGTATAGCGGTAATAACAGTGGAAATAAAAAAAGAGTTCATGAAGAAAACCAGGAACCAAAATTTAATGCAACTCGTAAAAACAATTAGTTGACTCAAAGTTGCTAGGAGCAACCGAACCAAATCCCGTATCATTTGGATGCGCAGCGGTTGTACTCCCAAACAAAGAAAGAGCCAATGAGCTGGCCACATCGACAGAACTGAGAAAACTAGGTCTCGATACCTTTATTCAAAGGCACAACCTTAAAAAAGTTGGACTCCTGAAAGGCATTCCTACTGACGTAGACATAGCAGAGATAATAGAAGACTCAATCTCGCCATGCAAAATAATTAAAGCCTAAAGAATAAATAGGAGAGAAAAAGGTGAAGAAGGAAACACCTGGGAATGGGTACAAAGTGAAACCATTCTGGTAACGTTCGAAGGTACAGTACTACCAGAATATATTAAGATTTTCGGACTATATAACATAAAAGTACAAGTTTACGTCAACCCTGTCAAAACTTGAAGAATCTGCTACTGGCCACAATGCCAAATTTTGTAGAAGCTATGCGGTGTGTGACAAATGTAGAAAAAGCCAAGGCACAATCGGGCACACATGCGACTTGGAAACGACAGATGGTTGTCTGCACTGTGAAGGCAACCGCAAATCATTCGACAAATACTGCATACACTTCCAACTTAACAAAAAAGTCAATGAAGTCAATGCGTATGAAAGTAAAAGCTTCTCGGAAGCGAAAACCCAGATAGAACAAGAAATACACACCAACAAGAAACCAGCTCCGATCGAGGAGACCTCCTCAGGAGTCTTAGTTAACCAGAAAAACTTTCCTCAATTATAAAAGCTCTCAATGTCGGACGAAATCAAAATTAAACGCATTGGAGGGCACCCCAAAATGGGTAACAACCCTACCCACCAATGGCCAACTCCGAAAGTGAATTTGAAAAATGGCAGAAATAAAAAGATACCAGTAACCTGAAAATAACATCAACACAACACCAAATCACACTAAACTCTAAAAACAGAAAAATGCTCAAACAACGATAACACGGAAAACAACAAAAAGAACGTCAGCAAAGTTAAATCCCTTCACAAGAGTAAGTTTCTCGAACAAAACTGTAACAATGAAATCCAAATTACAAACAGGTCAGACCTCAATCTCACATAACCAAACAATGTGAAGCAATATAAAGGAAAGAAGGAATTATCCAATATTTCCATATAAATAGTTCTTAGAATACTGCTGTGTAATTGCAGGAGTATATCGAACAAGAGCACCGAACTGATTGATCTAAGTCCAAACTATGACATAATAATTCTTACAGAAACTTGATTAAATAGTAATAGTGAATTCAGCAGACCTAACTTTAACACAATAAGAAGAGATAGACAATATAGAACTGGGGATGGTCTAGCCATCCTTGTCAAGGTAGGACTCTGCTGGCAGACGATGGACAATCTCACCATTGATAACTCGTCTGCTGAAACTCTCGCAATTGAAATCATCAATCTTCAACAGCCCACCACCATAATTGCATGTTATAGGCAAGATACATAACTTCAATCTGATCCAGTGGGACAAGTACGGGATAAGGCTATCTGCGACGAAGGGAACTTCATTCTCGCAGGTGTTTCAATGCGTTACACCCCATGTGGAACTGCGACACCACCAATCTCGCCGGCAAGAATCTCCATAGAATAATAAACAAATTTAATCTCATTATACACAATACAGAAAGCCATTCCCACGTAGGACATAACCGTCAAAGAAGAAGCAACCTGGATCTCATCATCACTGAGACGGCGATTGCTCACCTTATTACGGCCCAACAATTAGGGGTCACATTTGGATCTGACCATTTTCCCATAGAGTGCTCTGTGATTACAGAAAAGTACATCTACCAGAAAAAGACCAATCGACTCTCCACTACAGAATCAAATTGGACTGAGTTCAAAAAGACTTGAACTCCATGTACTATACATACTTTTTAAGTTCTGACTTCAGCGTTAACTCCAATAGACAAATATAATCGGTTTGTCAATAAAGTGATAGAATCTATAATTGCTAACACTCCCAAAAAGCCGTTAAATGTATACAAAAGCAATCCAGGTGGCTGGTGGGCAACGAACGCAACCAGGCAATAAGACGCCGGAAGGCTTCTCTCAAAAAATTCCTACACACCTACAATTTGGAAGATTGGGCAAGATACACCAAACAGCAACAGTTAGAAAACTAATCAGGAAAAAAAAGAGAGTAGCTTCAGGTATTTTGCTTGTAAGTTAAGCCACAAACCCGGTCCAATTCTGGAATAAACTCAAAGGCTTCAAATCCAAATGGGCCAATACAAAAAATCATGTTTTCGGCAACTCCCAGCAGGATAAATTAGAACAAATCGCAGTCAGCAAAATCTGTCCTATATGGGTCCCCGACCCCTCATTTCAGACGGCCGAAACTGAAAACAATCACAGACACCCATTTCTGGACCAGCCTTGTAACTACACAGAATATAATGTAGATTTAGAAAAATGCAAACTCACCTCAGCGGTCCTGACAGGATAGACTACAGAATTATTTAATCTCTATCGGATAAATTCAAACTACTCCTAATTGACATCTTCAACGATCTCTATCAGATACAACATATACCGGAAGCCTGGAAAGAAGTTCACATATTTCTAATACCTAAACACACAGGACACGCTCTGCGGCCAATTGCATTATTCCTGCATGGGCAAGTTAATGGGAAGGCTCCTTAACGATAGGTGCCTATGGTTGGTGGAGTACAATTGAATCCTCCCCCATTATCAATCAGGTTTTAGCAAAGGTCGCTTATGCGTTGACAACAGAGGGACGCTGGTCACAAATGCTGACATAGGGCATCGTACCAATAAACATACCGCGGCTGCATTCCTGGACACAACAATGCGTTTGACAATGTTCAAACACAAACTCTCGCAGCAATGCCTCCAACTCGGAATAACCGGAGAAATTAGTCACTTCGTCTCCAACATGATGTGTGAGAGTAATGCTCAGTTTATAAGCAGCAGCAATCTAGAGAATAGCCACCGGAACTGCAAAATTTACAATTGAGTAATGTCTTGAGTTCCTCTCTTTCACAGGAAGGGATGCTCAGTCCCCTTCTTTTCAATCTCTATGTATATAACATTATGGAGATATAATTTACCTAGTTAGGTGCTAGTCACGCAATACGTCGATGACATTGCAATCATAGATTAGGATAATGATCCAGAATCTGCCAAAACTACACTTACTAGTGCAATGAAAACCGTTCAAAATAATCTTGAGGAAATTGGTCTCGAATAGGCTATAGAAAGGACTGAAGTGCTTTGGTTCGGGAACTCTCCCCGTACTCAGGCCACCGTATCCATTCGAATAGACAATATTGCCATTCATATTAAAAGTGATCAAATTCCTTGGGTTATACATAGACAATAGACTTAACTCTCAAACTCAGACAGATCAAGTAGTTAAACAGTGTAACAAATCTCTTAACGTTATAAGATTTCTAAGAGGCATCTGGTTGGTTTGTGATCCGCAAACTCTATTCATTATCTACAAATCACTCATAAGGGCAAAAATAGATTACGGAAGCATGTGGTTTTACCCTGTCTATAAATCTCACAGACGCAAAGTAGAAAGAGTACAAAACGAAGCCACCAGTCTTGTCCGAGTCAATAGGAGAACCACACCAATTAATGTAATTCAAGCAGAATCCAAATTTCCCATCATCAAAGACCGCTCAACATTCCTAGGTGCTAAATATCTTGAAAGAGTTATAGCAAACAAGTCTCATCATATGAATGAAATTCTAGACGATTTTTGTCAGGTACATCAAACGCAATATCACAATTAAAGAGCAGTAATTAGCCAGGTCACCTTTAGTCAGATCACTACATATTCTTGAAGAACACATTCCATACATAGAACCACTTCCTAATCTTATTTGCAACCTTGATAACTTTACAACGGAATTTGAACAACCAGACATATTAGACAACTTTAATCTGGACTTCATTCCAGACACAGCAACAAATAGCATTTTCCTAGACTTTGTCAATATTTACTACAGTCAACACATAACAATATTTACTCATGGCTCTAAATCTGAAAGCAGACCGACAGGTGAAGCTGCAGTACCACAATATATCCTCATCTTCGCAACTTCCCTGGTCAATTTAGCATCAGTCTACACAGCTGAATGCCTTGCAGTTGAAATAGCAGTAGACTTTGAAAGCAAAGATCTTACAAAATCCTATCTGATATGCACGGACTCCCTCATTTTTGTCCAAAGTCTAAAAGCGGCTTCGGAAAATTCCATCACCATAATTTGGATTCCCGCACAAGTGGGTATATATGGTAATGAACTAGCTGATAAGGAGGCAAAGAAAGCGTCTTCACACACAAGTCCCCAGCATTTGATGGTACCTTACACCGACTGCTTTCAGATAATTAAACGTAAAATCCAAGCCCTAAGGGAAACAAAATGGAAAACAAAAGCCATCAAATCGGGAGTAAACTACTTTCAACATTACTACAATAGAACAATCACACCTTGGTTTCATAACAAAAACATCACAAGGCACATGACAGTATGGATCAACAGAGCGAGTGCAGGACATCACAGTCTTGGCTCCTCTTTTATCAGATTTGGCCTAATCCAAGATGCCTCCTGGAATTGTGGGCACAAAATGCAAGACGTTGACCATATATTTTGGACATGCCCGATTTAATCCAAAAACAGAGAAAAAATGCTCTCTCTCTTTAAAAAACGTAACGTGAAACCTCCAGTCACTATCAAGCAACTTCTAATCGAACCTGACATCAAGCTACTCAAAATCATAGAGAGTTTCATTAAAATCAACAACATCAAAATATACGCGCCACAAAAAAAATTTAATCTAGTCATAAGCCTTCAAGCTTTATATACAAGTTCATCTGTAGTAACACTTTTTTCCTATCCCCTTCTATTTATCCTTCTTCTACTCGCCACAACTCTACTCCGCGTTGTGAGATCTCATTGTATACACTGCTAATTTAACCTTAAGCTACCTAATTTGTAAGATTGTAAGGCGCATAGGCCAAACACAGGCCTAAAGCCATTATTAAATATAAAAAAGAAATAGAATTTATATAATATTTGAAGCTTGTTTATAGGTAATTTACATTTGGTTAATTAGTGGTTTATTTCCTTAACTAGTTCTAACATCTTCCCGACGTGTGTTAGTCTTTCTACGATTGCCATTTCATGGGTTATTGCCTACCTCGCTTGCTTGATTATTTTGTCTAGTTTGTCAATTTTGTTGACTGATATATTTTTTATGAGGGTATTATTTATGTGAGGGTATGTTGGACTCTTGTATCCCTGTTCGATTCTTGAGTTGTTTTTTTCATATGGGATCCTTTTTCCTCAGAATCACGGAAAATTTATTTTATTGGTTTCTATTTGATGAATTGGCTGCTGCTGCTGCTGGAGCTGTACCCGTTGTTGGTGTATTCCTTTCATAGGTGTCGTTTCCTTATTTTTGTTTATCCATTCTATTCTTTGGATATGTACTGCACATTTAGTGCAGTTCGTTCCATGATCGTTGCCCACAGTTGGCACATATAGGTAGGGATTTATGTTATTTGGAGTGGAAATTATAAGGAATGAGGTTGGAGTCGATAATGTAAATTATATTGCGTGTTTCATCTCAGTGCTGCCAGCCTAGACTCATTAGTGGCTGATGAGAAATGGCGGCTCCTACACTTGTTTCTGTTTATGGCAAGGCATCTCTAGGCTTAGCAAGGAATAGATGATAATGATCACCCATCCTAGAGATGCGCTCTGCACCTGCGTTGCTTAACCTCACGATCGATATCGATCTGTGAGTCAACGGCAGCCTTGCAGTTTGGTGTTTTTTTGAAACAAGTAGAGGACAGCTTTGGTGTGATAGTCATAGTCACTAGACTATCCTTTATGCACTCGTTAGTTGGCTACATGTAGGCTTGATGCATTTGGGTTTGACATGGCAGTTTGTAGTAGCACGCTTCCATTTTCTGCAGTACTGTGATATTATTTTTTTATTAATATATTTTTCCCATCCTATTCTTGTACCTAGTAGGTGGACTATGAAGACTTTTGTTTTATCTTTTCTGCTAGTGTAAGTATGACACTGTGTGTTTTCATCTAAGTTCGTGATTAGTCGTGGAGTTGCTAATTGTAGATATGTGCTAATCTGTTAGTTGCATATTTAATAAAAAAATTTTCTTTGGCGTATTTTTGCCGTTAATTTGGTATGTGAGATACTGCTGTCATGAATTATTACTGATTGTGATTCTTTCTTCTTTAATATTGATTCCTCTCGTTTGGAATTATCATTTTCCAAGTCCATTTCCTGTTCAAGTGCTTCTTCATTAAGAACTGGAAATCTGTTTTTTAGAGTAATATTATTTAGGTTTTGTTCATTTTTATGTTTTCTCTTTCGGTCGGTATCCTTTTTTTGTTATTATAGTTTTTGTTGTAGTTTTAGTTATTGTTAACATAGTATTAGTTACTATATTATTAGAAGTTGAGATTAGTGTACTAAATGAGCTACCATTAACGTGTTCCTTTTCGTCCATTTAGAATTAATGAACCCTCGTTATTGAGGTAATCCCTGCCAGCCGGATATTCGTAGCTACATTTATTGTTACTCGGTCTAATAGTTTATAAATTAGTTATTAAATTAGTTATCATGTTTAGTGCAATTTCTTTTAGTGTTATTTACAATTCTCCTTTTTATCTGCTAGATTGCCAATGCTCTCATGCCTGACGCTGCCCCGAAATTCGGGACAAAAACTAGTATTTTCAGCGCAAAGAGATCATTGGTTTGCAATATTTCTGTTTTAGAAAGATATCGAGTGATGAAACAGCAACTAGAAATTTAATTGTCATTATATTGATACAATATGTTACGTCTTGGTTCGCTGGATGACGATAATGTAATAGAAGACGTTATACTTCAGCCACGATTCGTGTAGAGGTGCAACCTTTACACTCAACCGGCGCGTACTCTGATTCTATTCAGAATCCGCGGATTAGTCGTCTGCTTAGTTTGATACGCGGGAAAATGGCTTAATGAAGATTATCTGTATCGTCAAGAATGTCAGTGTCCTTGTTTCTGTTATCGAAATGAATTTTGAAACGTTTGATAGGAGTTCTAGGATGACTTCGATATTGCAATCTCGTCGTTTAGAAGTTCGAAACTTAGTAAACTAATGGAACTCAATGAATGTGATTTTTTTTTGTGAGTGATTTTTTCGTAGTACCTGAGATTGTGTGGGGAGATTGGGTTTGTAATTATTTGTTGTTTGAGTAGCGGAAAAATTTCAAAGAACCCATACGTCAGCGTGTGTGTCTGACATTCCTCTGGCTTATGTTGTGATATTTGTGTGTTTTGATAATGTTTTCTTAATTTCCATAGGGTCGTTGACATTTTAATTTCCTGTTTGACTTATCAGTAGATTTTAGTGCTCTGGGTGATAAACTGTTTCGAATGAGTTTTTGATGTAGTCTTACACTGTTTGTATGTTAGCTATTGCGTGGAATTCGTGGATTGATGTATCGCATGGCTCGTTCAATGTGATGCGCAAGAATTTATTTTTTATTTTTTTGGATCTTGCTGTGTGTCTTAGCTACTGTAGCCCAGCTTTTGTGACGATATTGGTCTGATGGCATGATATATATGAGAGTACATTTTTCCTGATCTTGTCATTTCTTGAGAGTTGGAAACAATCATTTAAGGTAGAGTAAGCGAGATATGCTGATGCAGTTCTGTATATAAGTGTATGTTACGTATTTAACCGTGGAAGAGATGCTTTTATATGCTATGATAACTTGGTCAGTGGGTTTCCTGTCAGTAAAAAGTATAACTTGCACCTTAGCCGAGTTAATTGTGAGTTTCCATTTGCAGAAATATTCTTAGCTAATCGAGATTGGCTTCAATGTCTCTCAATGTGTTTCTGAGGCACCACAAGGAGGAAAAGATGGCAGTAACATCGGCATAAGCTTGTAGGTCGAAATTTGGAGTGCTTGGGATAACTTCTATGTAAAGTATAAATAGGAGCGGGCCTTGTAGTACTCCCGCAGTGATGCGGTTTGATAGTTAAGGGAGTACCGTTGACTGAGATATATAATTTTCTATTTTTTTATGTGATTGACAATTACGTTAAGCTAGGGCAGGGTGTTTATTCTTTGTAGTTTGACTAGGAATGCATTGTGCCAGACTGAGACGAAGGTTTTTTTCGAGGTCTAAAAGGATAAGATATGTTAAACCATTTTTGTTTATTTCTATTGTGAAGTGTTTCATGACACATTGTAGCTGTTGTATTTTGTCTTGAAATAAACCTGTCGTGGGATGATTATGTTGTTGTTTTTGACATGAGTTAGTAGATGGTTGAGAACGATGTTTTCGAATATCTTATATTAATATTGCTTAGGAAATTGATCGGCCGGTAGCTGGTAACTTCTGTGGCAAGTTTTCCCTGTTTCGATATTGTGATTATTTTTGCGAATTTCCACACCGTATGAAAATAGAGTTTGAGGCAAGTTTTGAATATGTATTAAAATACTTGGTTGGGAGTATTTTAAATGCAGTTGTGGAGACTTTGTTCGATCCAGGTGCTTTGTTGTTGGGGAGGAGCTTAATGTGTTTGTGGATGAGAGTGGAGAGCAGATTTCTGTGTAATTTATGGATGGGGTTGCCAGGTTTCGGGAACTTTCTTCTATGTTTGTTTCTTTGTTTGATGATGTTTCGGTGGGTTGGCTCCTCAGGAGAAGGTTTTAGGTTTTATGGTTTGCATCCCGGAAAGATTTTGGTGTTTTCTGGCTAAAGTTGTTGATTTTACCGTCTATGTCTGCTGTAGTTTGTAGCTGCAGGTTTATTTTGAGTCTAACAAGGTTCCAGTGTGTCTTTGCTGATGAGTTCTGGCATTTTGGGTTTTAAGAAAGAGCTAAAGGTAGATGGTCCATCTATGGTGCTGCCGTTGTATTGGAAAGGGACGTTTATTAGGAAAGTATGCAGGAATTTTGGAAGGAGTGCAACTTCCTGTGAGTGTAGATGGAGCTGTGCATGATACGGTAGTTGTGGAGTTCCGCTTGATTCTTGAGAATGGATCTGTTTGTGTTTGTATCCGTGTTGCTCCATGCAGTTGTGACACTTAAAATTCCACCCAAAATACCCTACAAGATAACAACAGGAAGCTGTCCAGACGATAGACGCCAACGTTCAAGTAAAAGATTACCATCTTGAAGATATCCTTTAGCATAAATGCAGGCCTCCCAAAAACTTCGAGAAAGATAACAACAGAAAGCTACCCAGACGATAGACGCCAACTTCCAAGTAAAAGATTATCATCCTGAAGATATCCCTTAGTATAAATACAGGCCTCCCAAAACCTCGATAGTTCAGTTCTACTTGTGACTCCAAACCGACAACGATTTGCTGCAACTCCAGTACCCGATAAGTATAGAAGTTGTAAAGACTTTGTAATAACCAGCACCAAAATAAAGAAAAGTCGAGAGGCCACGACTGCTCGATCAGTTTTTTTATATCTCTTGAATTTATTACGTGACCCAGTCGCCGTATATGGTACAGTACGGTAGTATGCGTACATTCAGTTCAGTGGGAGGGGGGTTTATTTTAACTTGTTGGAGGGGGAGGGGAAGAAGCCGCTCCAGTGGTTAGTCTGGGGTTGTTTTGGCTTTGATTAGTATTTCTGTTTGAAATGGCTGGTTATGATGTGACTTCCGCAATGTTTGAGAACAGTTATTAATACTCCCCCTCTTGGTTTGTTTCCGATGGTTGGTGGTTCGTCTTGTCTATTTTGTAGCTAGGAATTTCGATGGTGTCTTTTGGAGTGAGTTAGGATTCGGTGATATTTGCGATACCTGTGTTATGATTTGTTAGGTAATTGTAAAGTTTATCTATCTTGTTCCATCAAATAATAAATGGGGTTTCTATGGCTGGCTATTGTTGAGTTCCTTCACTATTAGAATAGTCTGTCTCTTTCCTGAGATTGTGATGCAATTCATATAATGTTTTTAGGTAAGCGCTATGATTTTAAAGAAGTGGTTACGATCTGCTGAGTTGAGCTCGTCTATTTGGTCGTATAGATCTGTGTTGTTCGGAAATTCTGTTGGTTAAAGCTGTTGGAGTGGTTCAGGTAATACCGCTCTTGTGTACGATATTCTTTGTTTCATTCTGTAGTTTATTTGAGAGCGGAGGGAGAAAGTGAGGATTCTACTGGATTTGAAGTGGTGGAAGTTTTATTTCAGAAGGGATGTGATTCGGAGAAATTATTGCGTGTGTTGAGTCTTCATGTTGCCAAGAAGGCTAGTAGGGCTAGGCACTTTGAATAATTGCACGAAGTTGGCACATGGTGGGAGAATTTCAGGTGTTGTTACAGGATCATGCGTCATGTTGACCAGCATATTTAACTGGTTTATTATTGGATGAGGTGTGATCGTGAGCTTGTTAGCGGAAGTACTGAATGGTTGGTCTAGGGAAGTAGAATTTTTCCCAGTATATTCAGATTTTCCACATATCTGGCATGGTAACTTTTATTAGATTGATTTCGCTCTTTGGAGCGAAGATAACGCAATATATCGGATATTTTGTGTGAATGGAATTTTCTGTGCAATGCACGGAATTTGTACCTTGGGATCTAGAATTATTGCAAATTCTGAAGTCAGGTAAGCAGAAATTTTTGAGATGTACTGTCAGGCTTTTTTTCAGTGTAATTGTATATTCTCTTCTTGGCAAATTATTTTAAACTCGGAAAAATGGTTTTTATTAGTGAACCTCATTTTGAGCTTGCCGGAAATATATTTTGCTTGAAAAGTGACGTTTTACTTATCTTTTAGAGCATCGAGAAGCCTAGCGTGGTTTATATTGTCGTGAATGTAGATTGGAAGAGGTTTGGATGGCCTAGATATTTGGGTGTCATGATGAAGGAATTGCTTGAGGGTTTAAGGTGAGGTTTACTGTGCGTTGCTTTGTTTGTCATTATCTTGCTCGTTAACCAAACAGTCAACGAAAACACTGTCTTTAATAGGAATGACTGGGTTGCATGGGAAAATGTAGGTGCACGGAAGTCTGAAATGAATGTGATTTTTCTTGAGATGATAACTTTAACTTGTTTTTTTGTTCTTTTCTCTTAACTACCATCCATGTACCTTGCAGTTCAGGTTTGCTGTTGAGGTTTTGTTGTTTGTAACAGTGGGTTCTCGCTCGGAATCTTTGTTTGGTTTGTTATTACGCACACATTTATTCACTGATCACTGTGAATGAGAAAGTTTGTTCAGCTTCCTTATTCGGAAGTTGATCGGGACAGGATTGTATGTCTTATATAAGACCGATTCACTTTGTGATATTCACGATCACGTCATTTGAAATGTGGATCATTTTCGATCAAGATGCACCGTTGTGCAAATTTAATTTCATAAAGGAGTATTCGCAAATGCTTTGTAGGCCTAACGGTACTGTCCATGGATGTGTCCCTCACAACAGTTTATACGTTTATTGGCGTAGGATCAAGAAGGACGTGTCACTTGCGATCTTGTTACAAAGGCGGAATGTCGGATATGCAAAGTTTGAGTTTCAGACTGAGGACGCGTCATACTAATTTGGAGCAGACGTCGTCGGTCGTCACAAAAAAAAAAAAGACTAGACTATACTATTCTCAAATCTTTTTATTATCTTTGATCAGAATGTCACATCCATTTCTGGTAAGAATTACAAAACACAACACACACAATACAGAACACTCACGCACTAATACTAAAAATATATTAATGCTACAAACTATGTACTCCAATAAAAGTAATATACGAATATTGTAGAAAATAGAACAGAAATTGCTTTATAATCACAAATATTATAACAGTATATACCTGCTAAGGCGTCTACAGTCGGACCCGAAAACTGACGCTTAAATGCTAATTCTGCGAATTGACACGAGAGAAAAGAGAGAGGATGAGCGAATTGTTGTTAGACCGATATCACGCACGTACGGTGAATTCGATTCCATACTGTTTATTATATATTATCTGATTGTAGAGAAATTAAGCATTTTAAAATTTTACTTAAATTTAATACATTCAAACTATTTTAAACTTAATACTGTTAAACTATTAATACTTAAAGCCAACGGTACGTAATATTTATGACATGTATGTGTTCTAAATCCAGCATGTCAATTAGGAATTGAGAATCCCTCAATTGGTTAACACTTTTACACATGAAAATCCCACAGCTAACACTAATCCACGAGTCATAAAATATCATAACTTAAAATCTCTTCCCATCTACATATACGGCTAAAATTAAATGTCTGGATGCTCTCCAGGAAAAATATAAGAATACCTTTTACGTAAAATTTACCTCTAATAAACGGAAAATTATGTTTGCAAATTTAAATGATTTCACCGATTTGAAAACCAGTCAAATAGAGAATATAGAATAACAGAATAACATATTGCTATGATATGCAATAACATCAAATCTCAAGGCTTACACAATTCTAACACGCCGAATATCCGATTTGTCGTGATACTTTCCCACCCGGGATATCTCTAGCATAGATAAAGCATATTAGATACACAGAAAATATTAAGACATATTGGGAAAATTGCGAATCACACAAGTCTACCATCCAGTGTTTATTGTCAAGTCCATAGTCAAACTTCAGCAATCTGTGATAAGAAAATTAGTCTGCGTCAAGTGCGTTGCTTCATACGATTCCATAATTTGTAAGAAAACACTTGAAATTCCACTTACTTACAAAAATTACAAAGGAAATCAACCACCGAACTTTTAAAAATGTCCTGTTCTTCTATATTCCATTGGCCAAAAAAAAAAAAAAAAAAAACGCATGTACAAAATCCAATCATTACAATAACCTTCACCTATCCTTCATCACTCACAACATTTCCCCTTTCTTCTCCCTTATATTTTATCCTTTCACTCAGCCCACACGCGGACTAAAACAAGACCTCACTTATGCAAGAACACTAACACTTCAACAACCACAGCCCAACCCCTTACTAACAAATCAACAAAATAATCTAGATATCACAAATTAACTCGACCAACATAAAACAGCAGATGTCATCTTATTTTAAGAATAATTTTTTTAATACAAAGACATTATTAAATTTACAAATAATCTAGACAAAGTTAAAGCTATCCTGATAATAAAAGTATAATCATAATAATAATAAAAGGATTGGAAAATGACTGTTCATAGAAATTCTTTGAAATTCACCTTATGGAACGCAACCAGGGTAGAAAACAGAATATTGGAATTCCACAAATTTCTCATTGGTCATGACATTGACATTGTTATCACCACTGAACCCTGGTTAACGCCTACAGATATTTTCAAAAAAATATTTTCCTAAATTATAGAAAAGGTAACATTTATAAGAAAGATGGATCCCCCACCATTTTTTCTATTGCAAACCAAAGTGGGAGCTCCTAGCCGTACATAAAGATATTCCTGTTGAATAGGTCCTTCAACCTATCTCCTCTAACATAGAATACACAATATAGCAATAAAATTGAAAACTACACCATCACTCATCATCGGTGTTGCCAAAAACCAAAATAAAACAAAATGACCGAGATAATGTTTTCTCTCTCACGGAACAAGACACTTTCTTATCAGAGGAAACTTCAACACTAAACACCGGATTTGCATTAATTCAAACAGGAACGTTAAACAATCGGCAATAAAAACCACACCGAACTTCGAGATTATCAAATTATGCACAGTTTAACTTACACTCAGACAATCTAAATGCAAACAATATTTTTCTTTCAAACCATCTTCCAATAGATTTATCGTTTAAAATGCACTAGAAGGAAGACCAATAACCAACAACTGAACACCAACTGGACCGTATACTCCAAACTTTGCAATAGAATCGACATAAACCAACATTTTACTAATAAACTGGACAGAAATTAAAACTCTTACACACCACATACAAAAGATACACCTTACACACAAATAGTTTCAGCCCATAACATAAGCCCAATCATTGATCCATTCCTCTCCTACATTATAAAACATAGAAACAGGATGAGAAGGAAATATCCAAAGGCTTATAATTCGATCTATAAACTGCAAGGAAACATCTTTGCAAATGCCATACATAGAATAACACAGGCAAAGAACAATACATGGTAGCAAAAATTAGCAAACATAAAAATACCAATCACACAAATGCTTTCGCAAACATACTGAATTACTTGTTTGGAAGTTCCAAAACTACACTTGAGCACTTACAACACATAGAACAGGACATCGAACAAAGCAACATTTACTAGAGCAGTCCCTCCAAATCTCTCAAAAAAAACTTGCTACCGTGCACTCCTAGAACAATAATCAGAAACATAATAAAAGAACTTCCCAACAATCCCTTCCCGGAACCGCCATGAAACAAAAAACTTACCAAATCTATAATGCAATTATACTACATTTACAGAACCTAACATAAACCTACTCCCTATTTCCCAATTGATAGGAAAATAGCAAAGATTATTTCATACAAAAAACAGGGAAATCCACAATGCACCTTCAGCTATAGACCAATCAACCTTCTTAGACATTTTAGGTAAGATACTTGAAAAAACTATTTACCAATATCACCTCACCAACATAAACAAATCTGAAGTAATAATTCAGCTTCCGACAAAACCACTCCTGTATACACCAGTTACAGCGCATCACAGAACATATCATACAATGAAACAAGAAAAGAATAACACAACTCATATTACTGGACCTCCAAAAAGCATTCAATTCTATTTGGCATAGCGCCATATTAACTAAATTGCATGCAATAAATATTCCCGCATCAATATCATAACCAGCTACATCCACAGCAGAATCTTCTATGCATCTGCAACTGGAACAAATTCGGCAATGAAATTTTTCAGAGCCAGTGTTCCACAGGAAACAATACACGGCCCTCTCCTTCCCATTTTATACATAAACGCAACACAATATGTACATACGCCATCTATGCAGATGACACTGCAATATATGCCTTTTCGTGGAACTCTGGCAAAGGCACCAAATACATTCAAAAGATTGTTTCAAAAATTGGAAGTTAACTTTAAATCCCAAATAAGTCATCACTTTCTCTATTGAAACTAGTCATAATCGCAGATCGAAATATTATCGGAATCTATACTGTTAAATATCTAGTAATCATCCTCGACTCTTAAATATGGGCTCCTGTAATAGAGAGAAACACCAACTCAGCTTTTCCCGCACTCCGCAGACTCATTTCAAGCAACAGCAAACTCAAAACTAAACTTAAACCTCTGTAAAACATGTATCACCTATGGGAACCAAATTTAGGAAGTTGCTGTAAAGAGGAATCATTCAGGAATTCATGCAAAACTCAATCACAGCAACATATCCATTACCATAACTAACTTATTAGCATTACCGGAATATACGACGTCACCAACATACCATTAAAAATTAAGACCAGGCTTCCAAACCACGTAATAACGCACTGTTAATCATTCAGATTCACAAACAGTCAAGATCACAAACTAGCACCGCAGGTTGTTTGAAAATTTTTTCCTACAATCACTACCAGCATGAAACACATGTATAAGACCTCGCAATCACTAATGAAATCTAAACTTAATGTTAAATTATAGGGGAACTCTATCCCAGAGACAGCAGTAAAAACAACTCAAGAAAAAAGAAATCACATATAGAAAGAAAGAGGAAAGGGAAAGGCAGAAAGTGATTCTTAATTCACAAATTATCGGAGTGAGTGAATTCTAATTCACATTAGTAATCAAGTACAAATCTTTACATTTTAATCAAATGCCTGATTTCAGTTCTAGTAAACAACTGAATATGCCTGATCGTTTAGATATTTTAAATAAATTAGAGGCTGGTGAGAGTATAAATGATCTTTCTCATGAACATAATGTTACGGATCGATTGATAAGACGATTTCGACAAAATGCTTGGTTGATAGGACAATTTGAGCAAGATTGCAAAGGATAAGAATATGTTCATTCACATTGTTGATTTAGAAAAAAAATTGTATTCGTGGTTCTTATACCGTTGTTTGATCGGGGACCGAATAACAGATATTTTAATAAAAAAAGTTGGAAGCAGTGGGAGATAATAGTGGTGGCCCGTCCAACTTCACAGCAAATAGACTGGCTTTGGCGATTTAAAAAAAAAAGTATAACCTACATTTTACAAATATCAATGGCGAGTGATAATGTGGACGAATATGCTGAAAATGAATTTATAAAATAGTTTTCGTAAATTTTGGAATATTATGGAAACAGCAATGTATATAATGTGGATAAAACAAGTTTATTTTGGAGGATATTTTCTAAATAATTTGGAACCCGTAATTTCTGATGAAAAAGTAGTTAAAAAGAGAACTGAAAAAGAAAGTTCAAAAAGATAGAATTACGTTAGCTGTATGTGCAAATGCAAGCGGAATTCATTACGTTTAGTAAGATATATGAAAATCCTAGAGCTTTGAAGCATTGTAAGAATAATTTACCCGTGATGTATACTCATAACGAAAATACTTAGATAAATACTGCAATTTTTCACTTATTATATCGTAATAAATTTAAACCTCGTGTTAGAAGGCAGTAATTGGAAGAAAGTAACAATGGCAATATTTTACTAATAATAAATAGTTTTAATGGCTATAAATCACTAGAGGAAATGGGCGACGGTCATGCCAAAATTATAATTGTACCGCTCAATACCAGCTCCCTAATCTAAACAATGGATCAGGTGACAATTTCAAAATTAAAAAAGAAATTCCTGCATAATGCAATGCGTTTTAAAATATGAGAATGGAATGTTATTCTGAATTCTGATTGTGACATAAATGAGTGTAGATTTAGTAAATGAAACATGGATTACTATAACTGCTTCGAATATATTCAATTCCTGGAATAAAATTCATACTCAAGTAACAGGAATAGTTAAAAGTCTCTTGATATACTAATCAGTTTCTCATCAGAAACTGCTCCGTACGGTTTAGTATGTGAAACAATTTCTGACGAAATAGTGACAGAGTGAATCAATGAATGTGGAGAAGCAGAAAGAATTACAGAAGATGATATCTATGAGACAGATGCTACAAAAGAATCTTTTCATTCGCAGCTTTCTAATCCAATAGAGACAAAAAAATTTGACGGATTATTCCATTATCTACAAAGAATTACTGTAACAGAACCAAAAATTGCAAATCATGTAAAATCTATAACAGATTATTACTTTTCAAAATAATTTTTATTTACTCTTTTTATTATTATCTTTCTATGTAATATTTCTATCATTATTTATCCGTATTATTTAATGTAATTTAGTAAAATTATTAATGTATTAAGAAAATGTTTAACTTGTAATATTTATGAAAATAAACCAATCACCGTAGACGAGGCTTTGTGAGTTTAGAATATTGCTTACTTGTATTTTTCTCCATTCTGATTGCCGGTGTATTTGTAAATTAAATACTTCCCCACTGACTTCGACGATCTTTAAATGTGATTTAGAAATCGATACTCCGGCCCTTTCCTCTAACAAACAAAAGCCGACATATCTGTTAGAGGAAAAAAATGTTCAAAATACCTACATTCAAAAATTACTGAAATCGGTAAGGAAATAGTCAGTCCACATATTCACTCAATTATATTCGCTATTGCACATAATGATAAAAGAAAAGCGAGTTAAAGGGACACAGGCAAGTTTCGGTTTTTCTGACGAAAGCGTAGTTGCCGAAATCTAAATGTGTCACATGGCTGCCATATTTCTGTTACTATTACGTCCGTCGACTCGACGAAATAGATAAAATAGCGAAACAGGCGAGTTAGAGAATATTTCGCATGTTCCCGAAACTAAAATTATCCGATTCGCCCCGAAATATTGACTACCCGCTTTCAAATCTTGGACAAATTTTTATTTAAATAATAAGTAAAAAATAATGATTGAAAATATAATTTTTGTTTAAATAAATTTTAAATAGAATTAAATAAAATCATTTAAATAATATATCAGAAATAACTTTATCCATATTTTTGATTTTCAAGAAAATGCTTATTTTATATTTGAATTTGATAAAACAAAAATAAGTTTTTTATATTCTCATATCCATTATGTTGAATATGAAAGAATCAGACGACAAATTCACTCAAATAATATCGTCACTTTTCATAAATATAGTTTATTGAATATTAACTCTCTTTTCGATAAATCTTCGTGATAGAAATACAAATATTGCAAAAGCACAATAATGAATATCAAAGCCATGAGATGTATTATTGATGACATAGACGTGCTATATTATTGTTACATTCATTGCTACTATTTCTATTTTTTCATTCATTATCGCTGCATTACAAAATAATAGCAGAATTAAGTTAAAAGAAACGCATGCGTATAAATATAACATAGTACCAGTTTTTCTATTTCTTTTGTTAAAATTCGTTCAAGTTTCATCTTATTATTTTGGAAAAATTAGTCATATTTCATGAAAATTTTGGTCTATCAATGACAGTGATACAGCAGAAAGTGAGATATTTTTTAATTACTAAAAGTTGAATTGTCTTCAAATATTTGATGAACCATCAAAATGAAAAAGAAAATATTAAAGAAAGAAAATTTGTATTATTTATTTATTTTGTTATACCGTTCTATAAAAAATAAATAAATATGTATTTAAAGAAATAAAAAGTTTTTTTAAAAATAATAACCAAAAAATTTAAAATATGTTTTTTGTATTTTCATTTCGTGATCAATAGAACAACATTAGGCAAAATCGTCTTAGACCTCAGTCAGTATTCTTTGAACAGGAAATCTGTAACCTTTAAATACTTTGTGTAATTCTTTACGCTGTGAGCCGTCTTTAGGTTCGGTCAAGGACTAAAGTGCAAATCAGAGAATGATATATGCATTTTTATTTCAAGAAACTACCGCGTGATACGCTTTTATAATAAATTTCTTAGAAATTGTCTAAGTTTTCCTTCTATTCCTTGTCTCTGTAAAAATATAATTTATATCACTATATTTTGTATCTCTGTAAAAATGTAATTCATACCACATAATGTGCCCTTCTATATCAAACTTGTTAATATGTTTAACATTGGTCAATTTTGCGAAATATATAAGAATATATTCCGTAGATATGTTTGCATTTTTCATTAAACTTTCATGAAATATTGAAGAATTATATTAAATAAATAACAAAGTTGTTGATAGGCAAAGTAATTTATTGACAAATTTCGAATAATATTTTAATCAAAAAGCGTAATTTTTAACTAATGAATTATAGAACTTTTATTATTTGTCATAATCAATGCACTGCATAGTTATAAAAATATTATTAAAAATTTAATATAAAATTGAATATGTTATATAAGGAATATGTAAATGAGGAAATAATTTTAATATTTAAAAATTAATAATAATTTGAAATGGTTGAAAATTTTGTTAGTTAAAAGTTTATACAGATTTTTAATAATCTAAAAATTTTAATTTACTATGTATTGACAACGGTTGTGATAAATTTGTAAAATGGATAGACTTCGTTTTGATATAGAGTAGAATGAAATCGGTTATTTAGTCTATGGTTACTAGCTTCACAATTCGGTATTGACTTGGTTTATTCACTAGTCCCCCAAATCACCATTGTTTAAACAAAGAGTGCGCTAAAGGACCAGTGATTTTTTAGTATGTCGGTATTTGAGGCCAGGAGCCACGAAAGTTCCCAATATGCATTGACTAATTAGGATAGACCTAACATCAAGTGGAATTTCGCTTCTCAGTCTAGATTAAATAAGTCTGGAGTAAAGAAAAGCACAAACAATTGCAACTCTCAATAAGAACACGTATATCCATCTCAGGTCAATGATCGGGAACATTGTTACCATGTCCAATTCCTATCTAATTTTTATACCACTTTCTGTGTTTCGTTGCCTTTTACATGTTAGGTATCGCAAAATTATCTTCAGAGCAGTTAAATTTTCGAATTCAGCAAACATTTGGAGCAGGGGAGCGGATCAATATCCTTATTTTGTACTGGGATTTAACTAATTGGACTGCAATTCCGACCCAGAGATGAATCGCGTGATATTTAAAAAGACTATACAGAAGTGGCCAAGATCTCAAATATAAAATTTCAATTAACTTCGTTTAATTTTTAAAACAGTACGGAATTAAAAAATTAAATTCTGCGTATTATAATATTATAACATTACTAATTTATAGACTAATGTAATGTTAAAAATTTTTCTAACCCTAATGATCACAGTTTAACAGAATGGTGAAGAAAGTTGTACAGCAATATAAAGAATAATTACAAAATTGTATATTGAAAAGAGTTGCAGTTCATCCGAACCTTCCGAGAGATAGTATTAAATTGTTTGTACGTCTCACCTGCCGATCATTTTTCTTTATCATAAGAATGTACTCTCCTCCTTTCTGTCGATCATCGGCGTTTATGTTTATGTTTATGTACATTTTATGTACATCTCCTTTTACGTGGATTCTATATACTTACATATACCGCATTTCCTTACAGCAGGTTTTAATATATCATTGAAAACAGACATAATTTTAATTTTTTAGTGAATTTCCAATTATAACAAAATTCTCAATATTTCTAAAAACGTTTAAATTATTACAAATTTCAAAAATAGAAGTATTTTTAATTTCTCATTTGCTACAAAATATCTCCAAAAGAAGGTTCAGAATATAAAAGATTTATATTTCTTAAAAGAATTCAAGTAACTATGATTTTTTTACAAATTTATAATATTAGTTTTATTTTTAATTATTTCAAGAATTTGCTGAAATTACCCAAATGCGATTATTTGACATTTCGGAGTTGAAACTGATCGGATAATGTTGGTTGGAGATCGAGCGAATAGTTAAGACTTCGAAACAAGAATTAGGTCAATACTTAAGACTCGTGCAACCTGTTTCGCTGTAATTATTCCATGGACAGAATCGATGGAACAGTAACGAGAAAGTGACAACCATGTCAAACTTTTAGATTTGACAACTTTGTTTTCGTCAGAAAATCTTAAAGTTTCATTTATGATTCTGCACGATGGAAAAAGAATGTGAATGACAAATATTTAATGAGAATATATCATTTTGAATTCGTATAATATTTCAATATATTACGTAAAAATATGTTATTAAATTATTGACAAAAGTTTAGTAGTATTTCCGTAGTATACTACAGAATTTATGTGACAGATGATGCATGAACGGACTGTAAACGACTGTGATTCCTAAAAGAAATAATACTGCCTTATGACAAACGAAACAATGATCAGCAGGTGGGACTGGATGGGCATTTCAATGCGAATTTTCTAACAATTTGGATGAACCGTTATTCCTTCGAATATACGTCAATAATATAATTTATTTTACAAATTTATTCTGGAAATCTATTTTATATTACTTCACGCACATTGAATGCCAGAATATTGTGTTCGTTTGATTCTAATAAGTGTCACTACTGTTTTAACATGAAATTCAATCTCTCAATAAACTTTTCGTTCCGAAAAAGAATTTCTCTCAATTAAATGATTGGAATGAAATTCAGGTGATTCAACCTTAATTTTTATGCTGAATTTTACAAAAATATCAACAAAAATATTGGAGTTCAATCACTTTCAAATGTTTTAAAAATGGATTTGAAAAAAATTCTTTCCACTTTCAATGAATGTGCGCCTTAAAGTAGTGTAACTTCATCTTGAACATTTTTTTCTTAAAAACAAAAATACAGCAGGTAAGTTTTAATTTAAAAACCGCATTCTGTATATAATTTAAAGCATTTAAAAAATATTAGTTTGTTTTCCATATTACGCTCTAATTATTTTTTATTGAGTACAACACGTAGAAAAGAATTCAATCGTAGAATAAAAATCATAGTGATCCATTAAGAAGCAACTCACTTTGTGAAAAATTACACTATACAATGTTAGATATTCATACATAAAGTCTACTATATTTACATTTATTTATTACATTCGCATTTACTTATTACATTCACACTTATTTATTACACTGTATGTACTTATATGTATGTTTCCTCGGAATAATGTCATCGAATTCAATTCAAAATATGTAATTTTCGTTGAGGAAATGGCAACGTTGTCAATATTTTTTTAATTTAATTTCTGTCTGCCAATAGCTCTGTGGTTCAATACTTGCCTAAGTGGATATGACAGGATGTGATACGAAAATGATAAGGGGGTCAGGTGAAACGTGAGACACGAAAAGGCATTGGTTGTCGGTCTATCCTCTTAGTTAATGATGCAATGTTTAATATACCTCGTCTGCGGTGAAAATAATATCCTGCTTAAGATTTTGACTTATATATAATTTGACTAATATATACCTTTTTATGGGTGTTTTATTATATAATTGTAGTATCGGAATTATCGTGTATAGTTATATATTTAGTTATTTTTACTTTTAATAGATGGCCAGTTTGCTGAAGATGCGTGAATGAATAGTATGAATGTGATGTGAGAGGCACAGAGTTGGCACTGAGCGCTTTTCGTTTTTAAAAAAAGAAGAAAGTCGTGTCAGGAGAGAGTCGAAAAAGAGTGTTGAATGAGTGTGGTCAAAAGAGTAATTTGTGTCGTAAATTAATTGTGTCGTTTAAGTTTATTCGAATTATTGTTGTTTGAGTTGTCTATCTTGTATCTATCATTTGTTGTTTTGTTTCCGTTTTCTTTATTATTTAATATAAAAAATCTTCCAAATTGTATCCCTACATAATTTTCGTTTTGCGTATTCCAAGTATATCGAAAATATAAAGATTAATGTACGGAATGTAACAGAATACGTTGGACTCGTTTCGAAAGCTGACTGTCAACTTAGAAGCAATGGAAGGAGTTATCACATTTTCAATGTGTAAAATATATGTTCATGTCACATATTCTGAGCTTGTATAACAGAAACACAATAAAATATATATAACACAACATACGACGTAAAAATTTTTGGTAATTGTAAGTTGAGTATTTAAATCTCTAAATGTAGAAGTGTGATACTGATAAATTCAATTTGCAACACAAGTGTAGAACGATTCATACTAGCAATCATGAAAATTCTGAAACAAAACCAGTACTTATAGTGAGATAAATCGTGAAGAAATAAACATTTACAATTTATATCGATTTGGTTCTAGTTGTTTCGAAGAAAATCTTACTATGATGTCACATGATATTTCTCAGGAACTAACAGACACTCCTGGAACTTTATAAATATTCATTTCAGATCCCAGAAAGATATAGATATAAAAAAAAGAATTTTCCACGAACGAATCAAAAGTATGACAAATGACTTTATACGGTAAAATGTATATTTTACCGTATAAAGGAATTAAATAAATACGAACAGATAGTGTTTCGCAATGATTTCACGTGTTTCCTGAGTACATGTACGTGTGAGGGAGGTCACGGTGGGAATCCAGTTGAACTCGAAGAAACAGATGCGCGACGAGGTTGGACAGAATAAAGACGCAAGTTCGCGTCTGATTCTTTCTTTATTTTTTAAGGCTGTATTTATATAAACCATTATCACACTTTTGAAAGTAGTAGGATGGCTCCTGATCATAGGGCATATGACACATGAGGCATATGACGCATAGGCCGTAAGACACACGCACGTTTGCGACAATTTTTACCATCAACCCCAATTGAGAAAAGTATTTAGAACGAGATAGAAAAATCTGTGGTAGAATCATTCCTATATATTTCTTAATACATGAACTGATTCACCTTAGCATTATCTACAGAGCTTGGGGCAGACAAATTTCCTTTGCAACAAGTCGTCACAACAGCAGCAACGTTAGAGCAGAAGGATAAATTTTGTTTCTCCTTTGTCTCAGGAAGAAAAATAAGAGAGTTTTAAATCTGATCCAAACGAGTGATTTGCGACAAATTTTTGCTGTGCTTTGTAAGAATACTGATTTTTATAAATTATGATTCAAACGGGATAATTATGTTGTTATCCAGTGATAGTAACAGTTTAAATTTCTCAAGTGGAATTGGGCAAAAGCGTAAGAGAGAAATCCTAGTATTTCTTCAACGCGAATAAGCAAGTAAGCTGGTTATATTCTAGCTACAAGAAACTTGTTTCAAATGGCGATATTTCTTTATGTGAGAATGATAAGTGGAAACTAATCGTCGTTAAATACACATAGAGTAATGAGCAGTACTGAAAATACACAGTAGAATTTTAACATAAATTATATTTTATCCAGTACATGTAGAATGTAAAAAAAGTAAAATATATAATGTTTCATAAGTCGTTTCGGCGTACCAAAGAAAAATTCTACCACGAGATTACTATTATTATTCTAACTGATACAAACTATTTTCGTGGAATCAATTCTGCAGTGAAATTAATTTAAATGAAAAATTATTGATATTGTTATAACTACGGAAAGAAAAATTATGCAATATATTTTATAGTATTTTAACAATACTGCTTTGACCTCATTTTCTAGCGTAAAGCTTATATCTTGACTACCTATCCTTTCTAAGATATTTTGATACCATGTAACAAATGGAAAGCATTCTTTTCTTTAAAAAGGTTTGTAAAAATTCACATGTATATAAATACAATGAAAAATTTGAGTCTATGGTGGTTTTGGAGATTGAAATTACCCCTTTACAACGAACTCTTGATAATTGAACGACTTTTCTTTGTCATTTTAATGAATTACAATTATTAAAGTTAAAAAGCAAAAATTCAAGAAATTCTAACAGAAAATCAATAAATTCAACACTTCGTCATTTATCTCTGATGTTCAATATTCAATATAATAGAAAAAATTACAGCATGATTTAAAAAGTATCGTAAAGAAGAAATTTAAATTTTTAAAATCATTGTATATCAAGTCAGAGAAAAAATTCTTATAATATTTCTAGAGACGTTTAAATTTTTACTATTTTCGAGAATAAAAGTATTTTTACTTTCCTATCGTTGCGGTAGGATGTACAAACATTTGAAAAAAAACAAATCGAATTTAGTATAGCTAAAGTAGGAGCCGTTTGATTTAAAATAAGATCAAGCAATATATAATTTTTTTTTACAAACATATAACAATTTAAAGTATCGACAATTTTTCATCGTTATGTATTCAATTATGTCTTTCCCTAACCTAGTACTTTATAATTTGCACTATCTATGGGACAAAATATTTAGGTTCTAGAAGATATTATACTGCAATGAAGTACAACAAAAATATATTTTTAATTTTTAATATTAGTTATTATGTTATTTAAAATTCTTTGTGAATGATATTCATTCTATTTTAATTATTCTAAGATATTTATAGGAATAGAAATGGCGGTCACCAGTGACTCTCGTAGAAGAACTGAGACTGCGTTCTAACTGTGGCACTAGAAAACTTCATTTCACTGAATTTTTAATAACGGAAGTAATTGCAAATTTTTGAATTTACTATGACTAGAATAAGAAATTTCAAAAGATTTTTTTTAGAGGAACTGGAATGATCTCCATTGTCTCGGATGACTTCAATGACGAGTAGATTTTATAAGAGAATGAATCCTTCGACAAACAAATGAAGATTCACTTCTGCTCACCCAAATAATAAAATTAGTTCCACTGAAGAACCAGCATAGCAGAAATATTGAAAGCCTCGAATAGAACATTGTATAACTCATTACTTAGTTGCTAAAAAGTAATTTTCCCTTTCGTCTAAGTCGGGCCTGTCAAACTTCTTTCTTTCAGCGAGCCATGAGTTTGGTATTTGATGAGCCGCTTCCCCTCCCGGCCGCTCTTAATTTTTTCCCAGACAGATTCTGCTACCATGTCCAAATTAATAGACACTACTAAAAATATTTGGTTTACTTTTCGGTTCAATTCATACGAAATTACCTTTTTATAACCTCTGTTCATATATGTGTCAGTGATGTTTCATTTATATAATTCGTAATTCAACTTTCCATAATTTGAGACTGAATTTGCATATCAATAATCAATTATTATTACTATATTATACTCTTATATTGCTTCATCATATTTATTTAATAAAGTCAAATTGAAAATATTTTTAATTTTGATTATAAAAAGCGGATAAGGTTCATACAGTGTCCAGAGGAGAAAGAAATAAGAGATATGGAGATATAATAAATTAGATATGGAGAAGGCTATTACTCTATGATTCGCAAAGAGAGGTACGTGCTACGATTGGCCAGTTCGACAGGCCTTGTCTAGAGTGATTTGCTGATCTGACTGGTAGTGGACTGATGTGACAAGTTTCTACGAAAGAAGTGAAGGTTTGATTTCGATTGATTCGGTTAGGAAAGAGATCAGAAATTAGAAGTCACATTAGAACATTTAATTCTCTTCGGTCAACATAACTGGCAGACATCTCTTTAATGTTTTCTATACACAGCAAGATTGAAGCTAATTCAATCCGTCAAAAACTATACATAATTTCATAGTTATAGGGCATAGATACAGCATCACATATTGGAGGACCGCATGATGAAAAACATAGATAGACTGAGAATTGGATTTAAGATTATCGGGTAGCGTATGTCAAAGATTTTGATATTCAGTCATAAATTGAATATGATTCAAATATATTTTAGAAGATTTTTAAAATCTCTTGCTCCAGTTGCTGTATGCGATTTTCAGTGTGCAATTGAGTTCCTGAAAAGAACGAGCAAAACAATGGCAGGTATTCTTCTTTTCTTGCCGACAGCGGAACCGGTGAATCGATTAATCTTTCCAAACTGTTGCATTTCATGAAGACATCGTAACACAAATATGGACCCTCCAAGACAATTTATGCCGGTCCCAAAATATTTCTCTCTTTTTCATTTTTTACCTCCTCAAGATTAGTTTCGTATAAAAACTTGTTCATCTTCTGGAATAATTTTAGAGCAGGTCTTTTTCAAGAAGTTTGATTGAGGAAAATAATAAGGTTGAGGGAGATCCTAAGTAACATGATTGGCACTTGTAATAGTGCCGAGGGAAAATTACTTTGCTAAAAATATTTTTTTTCGAACATATTTGCTTAGAGTTTACTTCCTTTATTGATAAGTGGAGGTTAAAATAAGGGAAATGCAGCAGTTGACTCGTGAATCAAATACACTTCAAAAATTGGAAAACTTGGTGCACGAACAATTATTTAAGTAGCGTCATCATCTTCACGAGATCAATCACCAACACAACTGAAATTGCCGGATTGCAGACGTCAGAATAGTGTTTTAGATGAAAAGCTACACTTTATAGTCGAATATGATGTGCGTCGATAACCTGATGTTTCAAAAGCGAGAGAATGTGATCGAAGTAATTGCGCAACTAGATTTGACACTCAAACAAAATTGATGATGTTTTTAGACAAAATATCTGAAACAAGTAAGAAAAAGACAACTCCTTTCAGCATAGGGAGTATTGCTAAATTTCTAAGATGGCGTGACTAACGATGTAAGTTCTCATGAAAATATGATGCTGCTTGAAGTTCTCTTGATCATAAATTCCTTTCAAACGACACTCTCAGAAGTAGTTTCCATAGCTTCTGAAGTCGAGTGTTCAGAAATGTTTGTAGCTGTTAAAGGATGGGAAATGTGGTGGATAAAAGCTAGATGCTTCTTGGTTAATATAGGATTTGGAAGCCGCGTGGCAACAAGGTGTTATTCTTCGTTCGACCGACCTCTTGAAATTCTGGCATTATTGCATCAGTTCTAATAATATATGTAGTATAGGCATAATATTGTAGTGGTCGATATATTAAAAATCCCTCCTCAAAAACTTTCTTTATGTCAATGCTCATTCTTTGAATCCACTGTACAAAAATATTCAGGTTGAGAGGAATAACCTGCATTTTAAGTTTCTAAAGTGCTACTGCACTAAAATTTAGCTGTTCACATTATTCTGGTATTAAGTTTTTTCTATTCTTTGCATTTATTTTCTTTTCTCAGTTCATTTTTTCTGCCGCAATTTTGTTTGCAACCTAGTATGTTCTTGAAACAATGAAATGGCCTGTATTATCTCCAATTTCTGGACAAACCTTTCCTGATGTGTAAGACTTTACTGAATTTTTTCAGATTTAACTTGAGTTTGGCGAGTAATTCTCTCATTATCATTCGCACCATAATTGTTGTGAGACAATTCCTAGTCGAGAGACAATTGTATAGAGACAATTCTCGAAGTCGAAATTGGAATAGATTAGTCTGTCACAGTAGTAGTAGTAGTAGATTAGTATCACAACGACTAATCAATAAAATTAACCTGTCTCTCAACAGTATCCCAGTTACAGTAGCTTGTGAAACGAACCTCTCTACACATTTCTCGCAGCATCTGGATGACTATCGGTGAAGCTCTGTCTGTACATCCACAACGTCGGATTTTGGGATGCTCTATTTCGAATTGTAATCTTTTCCTGTGACTAATCCTGTCGAAAACTTCGTTATTATAAATTTCGCATTGCTAATTCCAAACCCTAATGTTCAGTAATCCCATTAAATTAATCACTCATTCCTCCGTTTTCGGTTTCAAAAGGTAGGAATCACCATTCATAGATCCCCAAGCAGACTGTCGCAGAACTGAAATGATTAATTTATTAGATGTCGTTCTCAGCTCCATAGCACGCACCTAAGATTATCCGTATATAGACATCGGTCAAATACTGCAGAAATGGAGGAAGCAATGAGCTATATTGGAGTCTACGATCAATGTCTTTGAAAATGAGATACAGCATTCACAACATTTTGTTGTCCTTTTGGCTCCTGTACTCTACACTCTACAAATACTCATCAAAACAATCGTGTGAGGTGAGCACGTGTGTCCTTTAATAGGTGAAACCATTATGCTAGTGTTCAATTATCAAAAATTAATACGATATCAAGCACAGCTTGTTACGGATTCAACCATTTTCTGTTAGCAAATAATGCCATTTCACTCTAGCAATTAGGCCATTTCATCGGATTTTGAGCCACTTTTTTGCGGATGTTAACTTCAGCAGGAGATGTTCAATATTCCGATAAAATTCAGCTGAAACTAGATTATATTTTACGAGAGCCTCGTACAAAATGGTAATACCATCCAGATGACAATCCTTCTCTGCAAACGTCCCAATTTCGCACAATTGTGCTTACTATCCATCTAATTGCCCGCCTACAGTAGGGTCTATCGATACACTTGTATAAAAGCAATGGATCTTTCTATCAAGTTTTTCGAGATTCAGGAGAAATTTAAAAAGTAGTACCTGAAATGATGTTACCTTAGTTCCAGTCGGTGAATCTATGCTCAAGGAAGCAAGCCTACTTTTACGAGGCATTTTTCTTGTACATCTCAAAGGTCAGCAAATTATCAACGTAGTACATTAGATTGACACTAGTAGAGGAAGCCATCCGCGTAATTTCGTTGTATTTGATGTTTGATGGCAGATAGAGCATACCTATTTAGAATGTATGCCAGAGTACATTTCTCTCTAGAAAAGAGCTTCATACTTGGGAAACTGGGAAAATTAATTCGCTTGTTTTTCATGTCACATTCATAGATATGGTGGACGCAACATAACCTAGGGGAGTCCTCCGTATCTTCTCTCAGACTACGTTATTAGAAGCGTTGACGATGTTTAAACTGTTAGCCAAAGCCATCTTAAAATGCGATATACCACACCTATGATTAACCAATATCAACAGATTTCTGGACCTTCTTTCGATTTCTCGCGAACTGGAACTCCACAATTTATTTAAGGAACAGCTATATCAAGCACCTGAATCGGAATCCAAGGACGTACAGAACGAATAACTTTCTTCTCGCAAGATTTATTATATTAATTCCTTTTGAGAGACCTCCATATTGGCAAATTAAATAACTGGATCCACAGATCATTATAAAGGTCCGGTTTCCTATAAGGAAGCCAAGTTGAACTCTGAGTTCCCGATAGGTAGTTCCCGAGTTGGAGGACTGGGGACAAGAATGTGTTAATTGGTCTTACTTGAATCTCGCACTCGTGGAGGCGAGCATGTACACGTCAAATCTGTTGGTGAACCTGTACACGTCAAAACTGAAGGACAGAGCTTGCTCTGTATACCGCTGCTTAGTGCCGTCATCACGATTACCCAGGCATTTTAAGAGTAATCAAAGTTGTACAGCTCTCACTAAAAACAATTCTCTCGTGAAAGTCTCGCCGATTATTTTGAATGATACCATTACGTCAAAAAGATTCTACATACCCAAGATGCAATTGACACGGCTTCTACAGACGTAAGGTTTCATATGCAAGTAATGTGTTTGATAAATTCTCTACAGAAGCGAATATATCTGAATATATACAGTTTTATAATTATTCCTTATATTGCTGTTCAACTTCTTCGCTATTCCATTAAATTGTGATCATTATGATTAGACGACGAAATTTCAGGATTTTTCGAATTTTTATTATCACATTAGTCTATACATTAGCAATGTCTATAATATTATGATTCGCAGAATTTAATTTTGAATTCTCTAATATTTTAAAGACTAGTCGAAGCTAGAATTTTATATTGAGGTCATGGCCGCATCTTTATCTCTGTCACTTTTAAATTTCGCGCGATTCGCCTCCGGAACGGAATTATAGTCCAATTAGTTAAATCTCAGTACAAAATAAGGATATTATTCCAATTAATTCGCTCCTCTCCTCTGAGATATTTGCTGAACTCGAAAGTTTAAATGTTCCGATGTTAATTTTGCAACACGTAACGTATAATAGACAACGAAGGACAGAAAGTGTAAAAATTAGATATGAATTACATAAAAATTATCCCGATTGGCTATTGACCAGAAATATGGGTGTAATTGAGCTTCTTGAGAGTTTTATCTGTGTGTGCTTTTGTTTACTGTACACTCGAATTAAGCTCGATGTAACTACGAAGGGTCCGAAGGCGGTGATGCTTTGGAAGTTCAGAGACGCAAAGATCTTTTGTTTCATAAAAAGCAGCATAAGAAAATATTATATCTCTATTCTTTCAAAAGAATCACTGTTGCGATGATTTGCCGTAAATCGGTTGTCTGCGTCGGGTCTAATATTAAGTGCTAAATGCTTGTTCTTATTTTCTATAATAGCTTTCCCAAATTTGAAGGATTTACCTTTCTTACTGGTAATTCTCGAAACCATGATTTTATATCTTTGGAGTTCCATATCTCAAGCCCTTCAAATTTTATTTCAATCGGTGGTCATTTAAATAAAGATAAATAAACGGTTGTCAATAAGCAGTCGCCAACCAAAACCATTTTGGAAGTAATGTAGTTAGTTAATAATTATTTTTAAAAATAATCAAGTATCAATGATTGTATACATGAAATATATATTTATATTAAAACACTATAGATCTTTTTTTGATATATACATAGATGCATAATATAAGACGGAATAGTTTTAGATACTGATTTCTTCTATTTATACCTCGTCTGCGTTAAAGATATACGAGTGACGACACTATAACGGATATCATTTTCTTGGACCATGTATCATTTTGTTTGACGTATTCCCTAATTAAACCGTTGTTTATGCGTAGAAGACGCTGAAATACTAGTGATTGTTTTCCAGGTCGGTATTTCAAATCTCGAGATACGAAACCGCATTTAATGTCCAGTCTATGCTAGTTAGTCAATGATTGGATGCTTGGTGTATTCATATACCTCGTCAGTGCTGCTATAGTGCAAAACTTGCCTAAATCGTTACGACAGGATGCGACACTAAAATGGTAACACGGTCAGGGTGACCCTCAAAACCTGGGTCACGAAAAAGCATTGGATGTCCAGTCTATGCTAGTTATTCAATGTTTTTGCATTATATTTGGCATATATACAAGGTAAGGCATCTAAAGTAGTTCAGCTAAAGCAAAATAATCCAGCAAAAATATGTCGCTTACTATTGAGTTTTATAATGATACATGCTCATAGAATACATATGAAGTTTTAGAATTATTCGATTTTTTTTTTAATCGTAATGATATAATTCTTAATACATTTGTAAGTTTATCTTAACATTTCTTAGAAAAGACATTAACCTAATTATGTTAAAAATACACGAATAGAAGTCATTTCTATTTGTATCTACTAAATAACTTAAACATCTCTAATTTAGTCTTTTATAGAGTAAAATTAATTAGATAATATATGTTTCGCTTTCTTCAACTCTATCGATAAATCTGACTGCTTAAAAATTGGTAGTATATTTATAACAAATTTATTAAATGAAAATATCGTTACAAATGATATAAAAAAAATGTGTATTGAATGAATATAATATACATGAATGAGATTAGATGTATTTCTTAGTAAGTGTATGTAAAATTGAAATGATTAGCAAAAATATAATTATCAGCTTGATTTTAATAGAATATGTTCCTTGATCCTGGTTGTTCTTACAATTAAACTATTGCATGTTTTTAGATTTGTTCAAATAGATACTTCCTAAATTTTCATTGTCTGTTCACAAAATCCTAATTGATCTCCACTGAAATATGTATAATTGAGAAATATTACACTTGAATTTTGTTAATACATATACATTATATATTATATATTTTATATCTATATATAATTATATATATAATTTTTTATAATTATTTTAAATTTTATATAATTATTTAATAATAAATAAATATTATGTTATATACGTGAATATTAAGTGTTAAAAATGTATATATTTAGAAATTGTAATGGTGATTAAACAATAGGCAACGGACAAGGTAACGAATTAATCAACAAATTAATCTACAACTAATTGATCCAGTTGCCACTCAAAACCTCTTTTCACACATTTCTTGTCTCGGCAAATATTACAGGCGCCTGCTTTCCCTCTTAGAACCCTTCAAAACTATTTTCCAGGTTTGATTTTCGTTGAATTATATTTACATCTGAACGTACTGCAGCTATAATTTTGCTTAAACCTACATATATATAAATCATGTCAATACAATTTATGCATGCAGAACCTTAATCTAATCTCATACACACAATGAGAGGGAGTCATGATTAGCAACTATTATATTCAATTTTCCAACAATGTTACTGTTAAATTAGATTTTTAGGAATAACATCATCATTATTATTATTATTATTATTATTCATTTCACAGATATAATATTCCCAATTTGGTTGCTTTTTTTCACCGTGACCCAAAAATTATTTCATCGATATTATCAGATGTTTTAATGGTTTCGGGTCTCCTGCTGTTGTTATGTATTATTAATATCATTTAAAACTTTAATGAAATTGTAAATTCTGCTAACTGAGAGAACAATGTCACTAGATTGGTATTATTAATTTTGGGCTCTGAAAATACTTACAAAAGAAGAATTGTATAAAATTAATTCATTTCCTCTTAATGTAAAATTAAAAAAAAAAGAGGATTTGTCTTCCATGTTTCAAACAACAGCTCCAATGTAGATGAGAATTTGTCATAGTAATTTACGATTCTTAGACGATGTCACTATGTTTTTTTAACTGATAATATTGTCAATGAATATGTGTTGACAAATAATGTAGTCAATGAAAAGATTAATTCTATTGCAAACATGAAATAGGATGGTCATATAGAATGATTCTTACAATTATGACAAGCAATATCTTTTTACTAATCGAGATTAGAAGAAAATATTAAAGAAAGGTGAATAATTCAAAGTGGACTACATATTTACAATAATTCATTTTATATAAGTATCATAATTTATATGTATGTTTTTCAATTGTACAATTCTTTTTAACAAAATTTTTCCTTTCTTTGCAGAAATTAAATTTTCTCGTCGTTATATGCAAGAAAGTATTGTTATATTGCATACCTTATAATTTCTCGGCATGCTGGCTGACAAGTTAGTACGTTCCTCTTCCCAATGGCAAATATCGAAGTTCTCTTCTCGGCCTGATTGCTAATAACGAAGATCCTCCTCCTCGATTTGATGGGTGACACCGAAGGGAGCTTCTCCGATTGACGGTTAACTACGCAGATCCTCGTCCTGATCATCGAAGGGCGATTTTCGGCTTGATGTCTAGCGAAGTATGTTTCCCGTCCTAATGTCTAACATTGAAAGACGTTAATGGTTAAAATCGTATGTCACTTCTCGGATGGATTGCTAAGAACAAAATACGTATCTCGTCATGTTGACAAACACCAAACGATGTTTCTCGGACTGATGGCTAAAATTGAAGTACTTCTGTCAGCCTGAGGTCAAACATTCAAGGTTGTTTCTTGTCCAGATGACTAACATGAATATATTTTCTCGGCTGTTGTCTATCATCGAAGGAAGTTTCTCGGCCTGATGTCTAACATCGAAGTTCGTAATATGGTCTGTTGGTTATTATCGAAGTTCGATTCTCGGCCCGATTATTAACATAAAATTTCGTCACTCACTGTGATGTATAATATCGAAGAACGCTTGTCGGCTAAGTGACTAACATCCAAGGACGATTCTGGGACTATTTGCTGGCTACGAAGGAAGTTCCTCGGCCTAATATCTATCTACGAATATCGATAATGGTCCTGATGTCTAACATCGAAGAATATTTCTCGGCCTGGTGGCACAAAATCCAGGGTACTTTCTGGGACTGTTATCTACCTTCGAATTTCGAATCTCGGCCTGATATCTAACATTGTTGGCCTTTAAGGTCGAATTTGGTTTCACATCCTGACGGCTAACATCAAACTTCGGTTCTCAAATGATGGTTAACCTAGAAGACTTTTTCACGGCTTGGTGGCTAAAATGGAAGTAATCAGCTTGGCCTGATATCACCGAAGATCGGCTCTGATGATTATGGCTAACATCGAAGTACGTTTCTCTGATTAACATCGAAGGCTACGATCGAAGTCTATTTCGCGGCATGTTTGTTAACATAGAGGAACGTCAGGCGGAGAAACGTGCCTCTGTGTTAGCTAGTAGGCCTAGGAACGACCGCCGATATTAGCAATCAGTCCCAGTATATAATTGCCGATGTTAACCACCAGGCAGATGAACCTACTTGGATGATTAGCTTCAGAACGAGAAACATTCGTCGCTGTTAGACATCTGGACGGGCAACGATGATATCAGTGATCGATGATACCGGTCAGGCCGAGAAACCTGCTTCAATTTTAGACAACAGGCAGATAAACTACCTCCAAGCCGACATGAAGCCGACAATCCCCCTTCGATATTAGAAACCATGACGAGTAATTTCCTTCAATATTAGCCATTAGTCGAGAAAATTAATTTGATGTTAGCCGTCAGGCCGAGAAACGTATATGTATGTTAGCCATCAGGCCGAGAAAGGACATTTACTGTTAGACAACAGACCGATAGCCGTCATTCGATTTTATACTTCAGGCCGAGAACGTACTACTGTTTCAGCAATATGGCCGGGAAACGTAATTCGAAGTTAGCCATCTGGACGAGAAACGTATTTTGATACCCATCAGCCCGAGAAACGTACTTCGATATTAGCCATCACGACGAGAAACGGAATCCGATGTTAGCCAGGAGTCCCAGATACGAACATATATGTTAGCTGTCAGATCCAGAAGTTTCCTTCGACGATTGCCATCATGCCTAGAAACGTTCTCCGATGTTAGATATCAGGCCTTCGATGTTAACAATCCGGACGCGATAATACCTTCGATACTTGTCATCAGTCCTAGCAACATATTTCGATGTTAGCCTTCTGGCAGATGAACGGAATTCGATGTTGGCAGTCAGGCCGAGGAACTAACTTCGTCTTTGGTCACCGAGTCGAGGGACTTCCTTCGATGTTAGAAATCATACCGAGAAAAAACTTTTGATGTTCGCCATTAGCAGCGACACGTCTTTCCATGAAAGACGTCAGGATCAGTAACTTTCTACGATGTGATTCATGAGAACGAGAAACGGTCTTCAATGTTAGTTTAAGGATGAGTGACGAACATATATGTTAGCTGTCAGATCCAGAAGTTTCCTTCGACGATTGCCATCATGCCTAGAAACGTTCTCCGATGTTAGATATCAGGCCGCTTTGCGACGATGTTAGTCATCAGGCCGAGATCCGCATGTTAGCCATCAGTTCGAGTAACGAAGTTCTAGTCATCATGCCGAGAAATAACATTCTATGTTTGACAACAGGCAGAGAAACGACTTTCGACGTTAGATATCAGCCCGAGAAACGACTTAGATGTTAGCCATAGTGCTGAGTATAGTCCATCGATGATAGGTATCAGGCATAGGAACGAACTTGGATATTAGGCCGAGAAAAGTATTCGATGTTAGCCATCAGTCCGAGAAATATATTGCTATGTTAGCATTTCGGTTGAGAAATGTCCTTCGATGTTACCCATCAGTCCGAAGAACGAAGTTTAATGTTAGCAATCAGACCGGGAGGTGTACTTCGGTGTTAGCCCCCAGGCCGGTAGACGTACTTCAATGTTAGCCATCAGGCCAAACGTCCTTCGATGTTAACCATCAGGACGACGAACGTAATACGATGTTGGCCATCGGAACGAGAATCGTCCTTCGTTGTTAGCAATCAGTTCAAGGAACTTCCTTCGATGTCAGCCACCAGGCCGCATTATGTACTTCGATGTGAGGTTTCACGCCGAGAAACGACGTTCGATTCTTACCATCAGGCCGAGAAACTTCCGACGATTTTAAACATCCAGCCGAGAAACTTCGTTCGATGTTTGCCATCAGGTCGAATAACGTCCGTGAATGTACTTCATCAGGCAGAGAAATGTACATCGATGTTAGCCATCAGGCCGAAAAGCTTCCATCAATTTTTGCTGTCAGGCCGTCCTGCGACATACGATGTCATCCATCACGACGAGAAACGTGATCGTAGTTAGATATCAGGGCGAGGAACATAATTCTGATAGCAATCAGACCTAGAACCTTCTGTCGGTGTTAGGACCGAGTAACTTATTTCGATGACAGGCATCTGGCCTGTAAATTTTAACGATAAAATTTCGTCGATGTTAGACGTAACTCCGGGAAACTTCCCTCGATGTTAGCCATCAGGCTGAGTAACGATATTCGATTTTATCCACCAGGAAGGGAAACAATATTCGACGTTACATATCAGTCCGAGTAACTTCCTTAGATTTTAGCTATCAGGACGAGATACGTATTTCGATGTCAGAAATCATGCCGAGAAACTTATTTCGATGTATGTCAACAGGCCGAATAATATCCTGTCATGATAGCAGTCAGGCCGAGAAAAGTATTCCGATGATAGCCATCAGTCCGAAAAATGACTTTCGATGTTAGCCATCAGGCCGAGTAACGTCCATAGAGGAAAACGTACCGGAATCAGATAGAATTCCTTCGATAAATAATATTAGATAAATACATTTGTATTTAGAGAGTTTATTCATTGTGGTACTAGGGGTGCGTAGTATAATGTAGGACTATCAAATAGAGATAATGTATTTATAGAACGAATGTGGAATATTTTGAATGATCATCTGTAAGTCCCGATGAGTTCCGGAGAGGCGTATTAATTCGTGGACGATAAATAATTTGGGATCGTCGTTATATATTGAAAAACTTGATTCGTAGAGATCCACGCTAAACTTAGAATAACATGGAACCATCAAAGGGAGATAATATTCTGGTAGAGAGAATGTAGAATATTTTGGAGGATAATATGTAAAACCCTATTCGTACCGGAGGAGATTAGTATTACGGGGACGATAAATAATATTGTCATAAATCATATTTCCAATTAAAAAATTGTGTTCATTGTGAACCCCACGATGCTTAGAATAACATAGTTCTATCAAATAGATATGATATTTTCACAGAATGTTTGATTTATTAAATGTAACCCTCTATGAAATACTGAGGACCGTTTTATTTCAAGGTCGATAAATAGAATAAGATGTAATTTATGTAGATAGGAATGGTGTTCATTGTAATCCCTGCGATGAGTAGAATAATAAGAGATCATCAGATCGAATTGATATATTGACAGAAGGAATGTCGGATATTTTGAATTATCATATGCAATCCTCTTACAGAACAGTATGGCCTTAATTTTTCAGGTAATACGAGGTCGTTAAGAGTTAACGTAATAAAAGACGTTATTTAGGTAAGAACAAATGTCGCACATTGTGGTCCCCGCGATGCATAGAGTAATATAGACATTCAGAGCAGTATAACATGTTGAGAGAATGGTCATTGAATATTTTGAAATTTCATATGTAAGCTACCAAAGTTATCGGAGGACCGTAATATTTCAGATACCGTTATATTATATTAGATATTACATATGTACCATAAAATGATGTACAATATGAACACTCGATGCGTTGAATAATATAGTACAATGAGAATGATGTGTTGTATTATCAGAATGAATGTCGAAGATTTTTAAGAGGTACAATTAAGCCATATAACGTTCCAGACGACCTTAACACTTCGGGGTGGATAATTAATATTACATGACTTTTGTATACAAAAAATGGTGTTCGCGTAGAATGTAAACGCGTAGACTGATATAAGACCATGTGACGCATATATAGACGGTATGAGTGCCGAAAGTTTTGAATGGCCATTATTATGCCTCGAAACTTACCGGAGTAGAGTCACATTTCAGTGTTGACAAATAACGTTAAAAGATGTTTTTGTACAGAGATATGGTGTTCAGTGTGGTTCTCGCGAGAGTTATATAATACCTTCAGAAAGATATGATATACTGATTGAATGTCAAAAATTCTGAAAAATCATGAATGCCCCTAACCTTACGGAACGATAGTAATATTTCTAAGTTGTTAAATAACATTAGATCGACGTTATATATAAAGAAATTATTTTCAATGTGATCTCCACGACTCGTAGAATATTATAATTCCATCAGATAGCGATTACATATTGCAGAATGAATGTCGAATATTTTTCACGTTAATGTATAAGCCCTGAACAGTACCAGAGGTCCGTAATACTGCAGGGTCGTAAATAAAAGTATTTTGCCATTATATGTTAAAAGATTGTGGTCATTGTGCTTACCACAATACGAAATATAATAATAGACCGTCATATCGATATAATAAATTGCAAAATTAATGTCCAAAACTTTGTATTGTAATATGAAAGCCCCAAACCGTACCGGAGCATCGTAATATTTCGGGGACGATAGATATTAATAGATTGTTTTTATACATTAACAATTCTAGTTATTGTGATTTCCATGATACGCAGAAAAATACAAAATGGTCAAGTCGAATTAATATACAATTACGGTGAGTTTATGAAAATTTGAAGGCGTACACGTAAACCTCATACCCTTTACAGGATAGCCGTACGATTTCAGACATGCTAAATATTATTAGATAGTATTTGTGTACGAAGAATTGTTCTTATAGTGATCCTAGCGTTGCGTAGATTAATATAAGACCACAAAACGTATCTGATATATTAACAGAAATAATATGGCGATTCTCCACTATCATTCAAGCTTGATAAATAATACTAGATAATATTTACTTACAAAAAAAGTTTTGTCCATTGTGGAAACCGATGCATAGAAAAATATGAGACCATCGATATGTTATATTGACAAAAAGAAAGTGGAAAATTTTCAAGTGTCATATGTAAACCTCATTCCACGTAGTGATATCGCACTATACTTTCTCAGGCTAGAAAAATAATATTAGATGTTATTTATGTACAAAAAACGGTTAATTGTATACCCCACTTAGCATAGAATAATATAAGAACATAAAATCCGTTTGATTTGTTATCAGAATGAATGTGGAGAATTTTGTCGTTTCATATGTAAACCTCAATTCACGTACATGTACTCCGTAATAATTCAAGCTCGATAAATATTAGATATTATTTATGTACACGAAAACTGCGATGCGTAGATCAACATGAGATGAAAAAAGGTATGACATGTTGAAACAATAAATGTGGAAATATTTGAGTAGTCAAATGTATACCTTCAACGTACCGGAAATCCGTAATATAACAGGCTAGACAAATGATATTTATGTGAAAAAGGTGGTGTTTATTGTGAACATCTCGATGCATAAGATTGTATAAAACCAGAAAAACGACATGAAATATTTACAGAATTTGTGTGGAAAATTTTGAATTGTCATATGTAAACATCATTCCACGTACGAGTACAACGTAACATTTCAGGAAAGATGAATAATATACACGATACTTATTTACAGAAAATGATGTACTTTGTAAATCCCGTGAAATGGATAATTATATATAATTTTATATAATACAATAAAATCGATATGATATATTGTCAGAATACTCAGGGATAATTTTGATGGCCTAATGAAAACATCAATCCACACACCGGAACTCAGTAACGCATCAGGCATGGTGAATGATATTAGAGGATATATCTGTACAAAGAACGGTGTTCACTGTAAACTCCGCGGTGAGTTGAATAATATAAGAAAATCAGATCTATATGATATATTGATGGAATGAATGTCGAAAATTATGATTCGTCATATGTAAGCACCTGTCAGTGCCGGAAGACCGTAATACTTCTGGGTCGATATTAAAATTACATGATATTTATGTAGAAACGAATGGTATTCATTATGAACCCGGCGATGAGTTGAATGATAAAAGAACATCAGGTCAATATGTTATACCGACAGAATGAATTTCGAATATTTGGATTCTTATGCAAGTACCTATCACTGCAGGAGGAACGTAATACTGCAGGGTCGATGAATTAGATGTTATTTATGTAGAAAAAAATACTTATAGAAATCACAGCGACGTGTAGTACAGTATAATGCCGTCATATCTATATGAAATATTGACAGAATTAATGTCGAGAATCTTGATTCGTCATATGTAAATGCCGATCATTGCCGTATGACCGTAATATTTCACTATCTATGAATGAAATTGGATGATGTCTGTGTGGTAAACAATGGTGTTCATTATGATCCCATTGTGATCTCCGCGATGCGTAGTACAATATATGAGGCCATAAGATGTAGATTATCTATTGATAGTGTGAATGCAGAATTATTGAATAATCATACGTAATCTCCTATCCTTACCGCAGGAGCGTATAATTTCGGGGAAAACAAAATAATATGGATCGTTGTTATATATTAAAACATTTTGTTCATTGTGATCTCCGTGATACGTAGAATAATATAAGATCATTGGATCAGGATAGTATTTTTATAGAATGACTGTAGAATGTTTTGAATGATCGTATGCAGGCCCTGATACATATCGGAAGAGCTTATTAATTCGGGGTGACGATAAGTAGAACAAAATCGTTGTTTTACATTAAAACATATGTTCGCTTTTATACCCGCGATGCGTTGAATATTATAATATATCGAGATAATATATGAATAGATTGAAAGTAGAATATTTTGTATGATCATACTTAAGCACCGATGCGTACCGGAGGAGCTTACTATTTCGGGTCGATAAATAATTTTGGACCATTATTAAATACTAAAAAATTGTTTTAATTGTGATCCCCGAACCCGTAGAATAACTTAAGTCCATCTGCGGGAGATAATCTCTAAATAGACTGATTGTATAATATTTTAAATGAGCATACGTTAGTCTCTATCCGTACCGGTGAAGTGTATAATTTCGGGGACGATAAATAATATACCATCGTCATAATATATTTATAAGTAGTGATCATTGTGAGTCCCGCAATGCGTAGAATAATATAAGATGATCAGAGGGAGATAATCAATTTATGGACTGAATATCGTATATTTTGAGGTATATGTTAGCATCGATTCGTACCGGATGTGGATATTACTTCAGGGACGATAAATAATATTGGATCGTCGTTAACATTGAGTCGTCGTTAATATTGGATCGTCGTTATTAAAAAATTGAGTTCTTTGTGATTCCCACAATGCCTAGAATTATATGATGAATAATATCAGCTTGATATTATTTATTGATAGAGTGAATGTAGAATATTTTGAATGATCATATGTTAGCTCCGAACCCTACCGGAGGAATGTATTACTTAAAAGACGATAAATAATGTTGGATCGTCGATATATTAAAAAATTGTGTTAATTGTGATCCTCGCGATGCATAGAATAATATACGACTGAGGATATAATCTATTAATTGCGCGAATGTAGAACACTTTGCGTTATGAAATATAATCCTCGATCCATATCGGAAGAGCGTATTACCACGGTGTTGATAGCTCATTCTAAATCGTTATTTTGTATTAAAAAATTGTGTTTATTGTAATCTCCGCGATGCGCAGAATAGTATAATGCCACCAAATGGAGGTTATATAATGATAGAGTGAACGTTGAATATCTTGAATGTACATATGTAAGACCCGTTCCCTACCGGAGGAGAATATTCCTTCCTGTACTATAGAGAGTATAGGACCGTCGTTATATATTAAAATATTGCTTTCATTGTGATCTCCGTGATGCGTAGAACAATATAAGGCTATAAAATCGATATGATGTATTGACAGAATGAGGATAATTTTGAATGGTCAAGTGTAAAGCTCACTGCACGTACCGGAACTCCGTAATAGGTTCCGTCTCGATAAACAATATTAGACTTATTTACATACAACAAAATCGTGTTAGTAGTGATCCCAGCGTTGCGTTGAATATTATAAACCAATAAATCAAATTCAAATATTGACAGAAAGAATGTCCAAAGATTTCAAATGTATAAACCTCATTCCACGTACCGGAAATCCTATATATTTGTGGCTCAATAAATTGTATTAGGTGACATTTATGTACAAAGAAATGGTTTTCTTAGAAGACCATCAGATCGATATGATATTCTGAAAGTATGTAAATCTTATACTACATACACGATGTCCGTATTGCTTAAGAATCTATATATGAGCAACCGATATATCCGATTTTCTTATATTTTTCTAGGCATCGCGGGGATTAATATGAAATAAATTTTCCAATATATGACGAGGGACTAATGTTATTTAACGGCCCTCAAATATTACCATGTTCCGGTACGAGGAATGAGGAAATATTCCTTATCAGTAGCTACTACATTCATCGTACCTATATGTTATCTCTACCTGATAGTCCTATACTATTCTACGCATCGCGGTGCTCACAATGAACATCATTTCATTGCATATAAATATCAGCTGAAATTATTTAATCTATACGTTACTGATTTCGGTACGTTGAATGAGGTTTACATAAAACAAATCAAAGTTATAAAATAAATGTAATTAAAAATATCATATTGTTTTTATGGTATTATGATATTCTATTCATGGCGGGGTTTACAATAAACACCATTCTTTTGTACATAAATACATCGAATTCGATTCATTTAGTCCGAAACTTTACGGAGTTCCGGTATGTGTAATGAGGTTCAAATATAACGCTTCAAAGATTTCCACATTCATCATGCCATAAATAATATCGATTTTATGATCTAATATTATTCTATGCATGCGGGCATCACAATGAACAGTACATTTAATACATAATGACGATCCAATAATATTTACATTCCCCGAAGTTATATGATTCTCTGGAACGAACCGGAACTTACATATGATCGTTCAAAATATTCTACATTCACTCTGTCAATAGGTTATCACCCTCTGATGGCATTATATTATTTTACAAATCGCGGGGATCACAATGTTCAAATTTTGTAGAATAAAACAGCGTTTTAGTGATATTTATCCTCTCCGAAATTATACGCCCCTCAGGTTCGTATCGGGGTTCAAATATGACCACTCAAAATATTCTTCGTTCATTCCTGTATATCTTAACAATATTTGATGGTCCTATATTATTAGACACCTCGTGGTTATCAAAATTAACAATTTTAGTAATATAAAACAACTGTTTATTGTTTTTACTGTCCCTGAAGTAATACGCTTCTCAGGTCCCGATCGAAGCTTACATATGGATACTGAAAATATTCTACATCCACTCAAAAATATATTTTCTTGACCTGATGGCCTTATATTTTTCTACGCATCGCGAGGATCTCAAAGATCACCATTAATTTCTGCATAAATGTCATCAAATTTTCACTCTGAAGTGTGACGGTCTTTCGGTAGATAGGTGCCTACATATGACAATTCAAAATATTCGAAATACGGTCAGACAATATATCGTATGGATCTTGAGGTCATGAATTATTCTACGCATCGCTGGGTTCACAATGGACACAATTAATTTCTACATAAATGTCATCTAATTTTATTTATATACCAAGAATTCTTACGGTCATCTGATACTGATCGTTGCTTACATACGGCGTAACAAAATTTTCTACATTCATACTCTGAATCAGCTCTTTCGATCTGATGATATATTGATCTACGCAATGCGGGGTTCACAATGAGCAACATACTTTTTTAGATAATGTCATCCAAATTTATTTATCTACCGTGAAGTATAACCTACTTTCTGCTCTGATATGTGCTTGCAAATGACGAATCAATGTCAAAATTCACTCTGCCAACATATCGTATCGATCTGCTGCACTTGTATAAATATTGGCATCGCGGTGTAAACAATAAACGCCATTCCTTTCTACATAATTGTGATCAAACTTTATTCATATACCCTGCAATATTACGGACTTCCAGTACTAATAGTGACCTTCATGTGACAAATCAAAATTTTCGGCATTTATCTTCCGATAACATATTGTATTGATCTGACGGATTCATGTAATTATAGTTCTGTCGGGTTCAAAATGACACCATTAAATTCTACATATACAACACAGAATTAATTTTTTCTACTCTGGAATATAAAATTTCCCCGGCAATGATATTGTCCTGCATATGACACATCCAAGATTTCTACTGAAATTCGAATGTTTTCCACATCAATCTGAAGGTCTTATATAATTCTACGCATCGCAGGGATCACGATGAATACAAACTCCTCCTACAGAAGTATCATTTATCGTTATATGTCGACTCTCAAACGTTACGGTGATCAGGCACTCTTAAAGACCTACATATGGCGCAACATTGACTTCGATATTAAATCTCTCAGTTTATCATATAAATCAGATTTCCCACTATTTTTCTAAGCATCGCAAGGGTCACAATAAACGGATTTATTTAGTATATAATGAGGACCAGCAATTATTTATCATCTCCGAAATAATACGCTCCTCCAGTACAGATCGTGGCTTACATACACATGATAATTCAAAGTATTCTACACTCATTCTACGAATATATAATTTTTATCTGATATACTACTCTACGAAACGCGGGGATCACAATTTTTTTTGTATATAACGACGATCCAATATCATTTATCCTCCCCGAAATAATATGATTCTCCGAAAACTATCGTGGCTTATATTTGAAAATTCATAATTTCCTACATAAATCCTCTCTATAGTTTACCTCCCTCGGTTTATATTTTATTACTTTGCGCATCGAGGGGAATACAGTGAACGTAATTTTCTAATATATAACGTCGATCCTCTAATGAATGAGGAGTCCGAAATAATTCGCAGGACCGGTACGGATCGGTGCTTACATACGATCATTCATAATTTTCTACATTTACTCTATCTGTAGATTACCTCCATCTGATTGTACTCTATTATTCCATGCATCGCGGCTAACACAATGAACGCAATTCCTTAATTTATAACGAAGACCTTAAGTATCGGCCCGAAAATATATGCTGGACAGGTATTATTCGGGGCTTACGTATAATAATTCAAAATATTTTACATTTCTTCTGTCAATGTATTATTTGGACCTGATGGTATTGTATCATTCTACGCATAGTGGGGATTACAATGAATAGAATTATTTAATCTAAAACAACGATTAGTATTGTTTATCGTTCTCGATATGATACGCACCTCCTGTAAGTAACAGGGCTTATATATAATCATCGAAATATCCTACATTCATTCAATCAACATATTATATCGATTGGATTGTCTTATGCTATTCCACTTATCAATGTTGTCAAAATAAACACAATTGTTTAATAATAAACAATGATTTAGTTTTACTAACCTACCCCGACTTAATATTCTCCTCCTGTCTGAATCGATTGCTTTATGATAATTCACAATATTCTACATTAATTTTATCAATTTATTATTACGATCTGAAGGTCATATATTGTTCTATACTACATGGGGATCACAATGGACTCAATTTTTAAACACATAATTACGATTCAGTGTTATCGACGTAGTAGCAATACGATCCTCTCGAACGGATCGGGGCTTACATGTAGTTATTCAAAATATTCCACATTTAGTCTATCAATAGATCATCTCCCTCTGACGATCTTATACTACTCTACGTATTGCGGGTATCAAAATGAAGAAATTTTTTGATATAAAACAACGATTTATTATTATTAATCTTCTCAGAATTTATACGCTCCTCCGTTACGTATCGGGGTATACAAATGATCATTCAAATTGTTCCACATTCTTCATATCATTATATTGTCGCGATCTGATGATATTATATTGTTCTATGAATAGCGCTTATCAAAGTGAACCTATATTTTAACATAAAACAAAGATTTAGTTTCATTTATCGTCCCCGAAACTTTACACCCCACCTGGAATTATCGGGTTTTACATATGATCGTTCAAAATATTCTACAATCACACTCTCAATAAATTATCAGACTTCGATAGACTTATATAATTCCACGCATGTTGGGGATCACAATGGACACAATTTTTTTTTTACAAAACGACGATTTAGTTATATTCATCGTCCCCGAAATTATACACTCCTCCGGTACTAATAGGGGCTTAAATATGATCGTTCAAAATTTTAATTTTTAATTTTTGACATTCACTCAATCAGTAGATTATTTCCCTCTGATCGTCATATATTATTCTATGTTCTAATTTATGTACCCCATTTCTATGTTACCATTATGTACCTCTATTCTTTGTTATCCTTTATCTTCGCCGAAATAGAACGGTCCCTGGTGCATTTCGGTAGATGATGTGGTCAATCAAAATTTTCAACATTCATTCTGTCAATATTTCATCTCATTATGATGGCCTTATTCCTTACGGTACAATTCTGGGTACACATTTTTTTTATTATGTAAGTATAATTTGACATCATTCATTGTCCCCGAAGCATTACGGTCTTCCTGTACTCTTCGAGGACTATACATGGAACTTCAAAATATTCGACTAAGTTTTGCCAGTTTATAATCTCTATCTGATGATCTTGTATTGTTCTACACATCGCGGGACACTGAATGATCTCTAATTCTTTAATTCTTAACGCTAACCTATTATTATTTATCGATCACGGGATATTATGTTCCTCTATTGCTGTTCGATGTATCCATTTCACGATTCAAAATTTACGACATTGATTCTGTCAATAAATTATCTTGTTCTGTTTTCCAAATATTATTCTTTGTATCGTGGGGATCAGAAAGAACATTATTCTCTAGTGTGTACCGACGATGTAATGCTCTTTATCGAACCCGAATTTTGCGGTTCTTGACTACGGTTCGGGGTTTACGATTGACCGTTCCGACATTCGACATTAATTCTGTGAAAATATATTTCGATCTGATGGTCCTATATTTTTCTACGCAATGGAGATTATGACGACCTAACGCAATTTATCGACTCCGTAGTGTAATGGTCCTACGCTAAGTTTCTGTTCTTACGTTTGACAATGCAAAATTTTCTACTTTCATACTGATACAATAATATTTCAATCTGATGGCCTATTATTATTTTACGAATCTCGGGTTCTCAATGAAAACAATTTTTTGAAATATAGCTGCGATCTAACCTTATTTGTCAACATCGAATTATTTCTGGCACCCGGTAACTTTCTGTGCCTATATATGTCATTTCAAAACATTCGACGTTCACTCTTTTATCTCGTTCTTATTTTCTTACACATTATTGCGTACAGCGTGGTTCACAATGAACACTCTATTATAGCAAATAATGACAAAATATTATTATTATCTGATATGACTATCAACCGCGAAATATGACGATGCGAAACGGAGCATAAGTAATTAAACTGAAAATATTCGATGTTCATCCTTCCAGTAAACTTCACAATCTGAAATACTTGAATTATTCTATGCAACCTGGGGTTCACAATTCACAATTGTACAAATTTTCTAATATATAACGAAGTTCTAATATCATTCATGCACCCTGAAGTATTACGTTCCTTCAGTACGGATCGGGGCGGTCATATGTTCAGTCAATGTTATCGACATTCATTGTGTCAGAATACTGTCTCGATCTGACGTTTTTATATCATTCTGCTCATTACGAGAATCAAAATGAACTAAATTATTTAATCATGAAGACGATCTGACAGTATTTATTGACCCCAAATTATTACTGTCCTCCAGACGATTTTGGGGATCACATACGACCATTAAAAGTTTAAGGCATCAATTGAGTAACCATATTATCTTATTATGTTATTCCACGCGTCTCGAGGATTACTGTGAACGCTACCCTTTAATAACGACCATCAAATATTATTAATCTATTCCCAAATATTACGGTCCACCTGTATGTTTCGGGGACTACAAATAACGATTCAAACATTTTGAAATTTTTTCAGTCAAATTAATATCTAGATCAGATGTTCTTGTATTATTCTACGCAACGCGTTAATCACAATGGATAGAAATCTCTTATATATAATCAAGATCCAATATTATTTACCGACCCCTAGTATTACGATTCTCCTGTTAGTTTCGAGGCTTACATGTGACAATTCAATTTTTTCCACACTCATTCTTTCAATATATTTTCTCGCTCGGATGGTATTATATAATTCTATGCATTGTGTTCACAAAGGACATAATTTTTAAATATATAATTTGGATATTATATAATTTATCATCTCCGAAATGTTACGGATGTCCGGTACTGGTCGTGGCTTTCATGTGACATTAATAATTTTTGACACTCTTTCTGTCAAGAAATTATTTCCATCTTAGGGCCTTGTATTATTTTGCTCACCTCCGGGATCATAATGAACACATGTTTTTTTATATATAAATACAAACTAATATTTTTTAAGGAACCTAAATATTACGGTCCTCCGTTATGGGTCGGAAGTTACATATTGATTTCCAAATTTTCGACATTCATTCCTTTTTTTTTATCTTGTTCTGATGGTCTTATATTTTTGCACTCATTGCTGATATCTTAATGAAAAAACCTTTTTAGTATACAATAGTCTATCTAACATTATTTATCTACCTCGAAACATTACGGTCTTCCGATGCTTTCCGGTGATTATATATATCCATTCAAAATGTTCGACATTTTTTCTGTCAATATATTATGTCGATCTGATTGTCTTTTAATATTCTACACATCGCAAGAATTCAAATTAATTCAGTTATTTAAAATATAACTACGATATTATATTTTTCAACTACCCCGAAATTATACGGTTAACCGGTACCAATCGGGGCATACATATGACAAATCAACTGGTGCGGGATTCATTCTGTCAATATATTATCTCGTTTGATATTATATTATACAACACATCGTGTGGATCACAATGAACTCAATTTTTTTGTTCGTATAATATCATCTACTTATCGATTTATGTATCGACCACCGAGCCTTACAGTCACACTTTGTGATCAGTGGCTTACATATAACCAGACAAAGTTTTCGAAATTCATTTTGCTAATACAACATACAGTTGTCCTTATATCATTTCCTGATGTCCTTATATCATTTCACGAATAGCGGGGTTAACATTGAACACAATTTTTTCCTACATAAATGTCATCTTGTGTTCATTATCGACCCTGAAATATGATGGTCCTCCGGTACGTATCGGGGCTTACACATGAGTGTCCAGAATTTCCGTCATCATTCTTTTTATTCGTAATAGAGATCTGAACATCTTACATTATACTGCGCATCTCGCTAATCACAGAAGACACTACTTTTCGTTCGTAATTTTCATATAATATTGTTTATGTAAACTGGAGTATTACTTCCTTCCGTTACGGTTCGTGGCCTACCTGTGATTCTTCAACATATAGGACATTCATTTTGTCGTAAATTCAGAAGTATCATGTAGAACTGATCGTCTTATATTATTCTATTCATCACGGAGATCGCTCCGAACATAATTTTTTTAAACATTACCACGTTCTAATATTATTTATCAAACAGATATAGAAGAAATATTACAAATTTCCTGTTGGTTGAATTAGGCTTAATTATGTTGTTGAAAGTTGTCGACATTAACCGACTATATATATTTTCCGAATCTGATAGCCCTAAATTATTCCACGCATCGTGATGATCACTACAAACAGAGTCATTCAGATATAACGACGAGCAAATGATATTTATCGGCAAGGAAATATTATAGTCCTCCGTATCGTTCCGGACCGCATCGAGCTTGCATACTACCAAACTAAACATTTGTCATTAATTCTGATAATATATTGTATCGACCGGATGTTCCTATATTATTCACCTCATCGTGGGGATCACAATTTTCTGTCACAATTTGATGATCTTATGTTATCTTACGAATTTCGTCGATTATTACGATCAGATATATTTAATATATGACGACGATTTAATATTATTTAACGAGCCTGAATAAGACGTTGTTCAGGTACGTGGTTTGAGTTATATATGGGATAATTGATAACACAGAACATCAACCCTAACAATACATTATTCCGGTATGATGGTCTTATATTATCAGACGCTTCCCGGGGACAACTATTATCACAATTTTTTTATTTACAGCGATAATATAATATTTTTTATCAAGCCTGCACTATTACGATGCTCCGGCACATGGAATGAAGTAACAAATAATCGTGAAAATCGACATTTCCGGTATCCACATTTTACCTCGATCTGATGGTGTTTTAATATTCTATGAACGGCGGGGATAAATTTAAGTTCAATTTTTGATATATAGCGAATGCCTAATACTACTTACTGACCCTGAATTGTTACGGTGTTCTGGTAAATGGATTAAGTTCTACTTATTCCCTTTGAAAATACACTACATTTACCGTTTCAAAATATTATCGTTATCTCATGATCATATATTTTTCTGTGCTACGTCGCTAACAAAAGTTTATAGTATACAACGTCGATCTGACATTATTTACCGATACTGAAATATTACTGCATTCCACTACGTAGAAAGAATTATACGTATGCTACATGAAACTCCTAGATAATAACCGTGTCAATATATTATCACGTCATGACGATCTAATATTATTCTATTCATCGCGAGGATCACTATGAATACAACTCATGGTCGTGACTATCCTCTAACATTATTTATCAACCCTGAATGTGACGCATCAAAATTTTTACGTTTTGCCTCTCTCTATGTTATATTGTTCTGATGGTCTTATATTATTCTACGCCCCGCGATGATTACAGATAACATTCCTCTCTATATAAATATCATTCAATTTAATTAATAGGTACTGAAATATTATTGACGTCCGGCTCTGATGGTGTCTTAAATAGAACGAATCAGAATTATCGACATTTATTCAGCCAAAATAATTTATCGACCAGATTAACTGATATAATTCTATTCATCGCGATGTTCACAATGAACGTCATTCATTTCTGCAGAAATATCATTTAATTTAATTTATCGACCAGAAATTTTACGTCCTCCGGCATAGGTAGGCGCTTACATAAGATGATTCAATGTTATCGACATTCATTCCGTCAACATATCATATCGCGAAGAAGGTCTTATATAATTCTACGCAATGATGGGTTCACAATTGAAAAGCATTCCTTTCTACATGAATATAGTCGAATTTTATTTATCGACCCTGAAATATTACGGTCCTCGACACTAACAGTTGCACATGAATAATCAAAATTTTCGTCACTTATTCGGTCAATGTACCATATCGATCTAATGTATCGAACGTATGTTACTCTACGATTCACGGGAATCACAATGAACAGCAATTCGTTTATAGGTAAATATTATCCAATTTTCATTGTCGACCATGAAGTATTACGGTTCATCGGCACTGATGTTGGCTTACATATGACGAATTAGAACCTTCAACATTCATTCTGCCAGCATACTATATCGACTATATGGTATATAATACCAGATGTATTATATACAACTACGCATCGCGAGGATCTCAAAATATACCATTCCATCTACATAAATATCATCAAAATTTATTTATCCCTCATAAAATGTTACGGTCCTCCGGCACTGATGGAGGATTACATATGATTCATCAAAGTTTCAGATATTGAATCTGTCAGTATATCATATCGAACATATTATCATATATAATTCTACCCATCGCAGGGTTAACAAAGAACGCCATTACTTACTATATAAATATCATCCTATATATCGACTCTGAAAAATTACGGTCCTCCTGATCTAACAAAATTTACATATGGCGAATCAAAATTGTCGACGCTCATTCGAAAAGTATGTAATAACATTCTGATTGTCATACATTATTATACGAATCGCGGTGATCAGAATAAATACCATTCCTTTCTATATAAATGTCATATAATTTCATATACTGAGCCCGAAATTTTACGATCCTCCGTCAGTGATAGGGACTTTTATATTGCGCATCAATGTTTTCCACATCCAATCTGTCAATATATCATATCGATATGATTGTCTTTTATTAATCCACCAATCGCGGGTATTGCAATGATCTAAATCCGTCTCGACGTATACATCATCTAACTTTATATATCATTGATGAAGTACCGGAAGTGGTAGGGTCTTACATATAACTTATCAAAATTTCCGATATTGTACCTGTCAGTATATCATATCGACCTGATAACATTATATTATCATAACCATCGCGGGAATCACAATGAACACCATTTTTTTGTACATAAATTTAATCTAATATTATTTACCGTGCCTGAAATTGTAAAGAGTTCCGTAACGAGGAAATAGGTTTGGATATGGCGATTTACAATATTCCGCATTTATTCTGTCTATATGTCATATATATTTTATTGTCTTATATTATTCTGCACATTGCGGTGATATGTATATATTAAAATAAGCATATATTAAAATAAGTGGACACAATGTTTCAATAAATCTATGATTATTGAAACATTGATTCTTTATCGATTATGTTGTTTTACGTTGTTCTGGTACGTGATGTGGGAAATACATATGTTCTTTCAAAATACTTTATATTGACCGTATGTACATATTATGTGAATCTCACTTTCTTAAATAATTCTATGCATCGCCTGGTTTAAATTGGACACAATGTTTTTGTAGAACTTTATTATATATATGTATATATATATATATATATATATATATATTTTCTAATGTACATTACCTTTAATATAAATATACGATCTAATACCATACATCAACCCTTGTACATTACGATATAACAGAATTATGTGTATATATGCTAACTGAAAATTCTCGACATTCACAGTATAAATATATTGTGTGTACCGATGCTCTTATATTGCTGCAAACATCGCTGGGATTTCTGAGAAAACAATCCCTTAATACACAAATACGATCTATCGTTATTTATCGACAGTGAAATATTTCAGCCCTACGTTCCTGTTCGACATGTGACAAAATTTTCGGTATTCATTCTGTCAACATATCTGAAGGTCTTATATAATTTTACGTATCGCGGAAATCAGAATTTTCATTCTTCCTTTCTACATAAAATTCATCTAATTTCAATTCTCAACCATGTAATATAACGGTCGTCCGGCAATGATTTTGGTATGACGTATCAATGTTTTCGACATATATTGTGATAATAATCATATCCACTTGATGGTCTCACATTATTCTGCGCACGGCTGGGTGACAATCTGCTCCATTCCTATCTACGTTAATATCGTCTAATTTAATATATCGACCCTGAAATATCACGGTACTTCGTAATTGATATGGGCTTACATGTAACACATCGGAATATTCGAAATTCAATCTGTCAGTGTGCCACATGATATTCCTGTATTATTCTACGATGCGTGGAAATCACAATAGACATCATCCCTTTGTATACAAATGTCATACAGTTATACATATTTACAAGTAAATATTACGGTCATAAGACGAATCAAAACATTCCACATCATGCCAATATATCACATCGATCTTATGTATTTTCTACGCATTGCGGGGATCACAATGATCACCTCTCTTATCTACATAAATATCATCTAATATTATTTATCGATACAAAGTTATTACGGCCCGCCTGCACTGCCAGGGCATTTCATAATACGCATCAAATTTTTCGAATTTCTGTCTGTCAGTAATTAATATTGATCCGATATTCTTACGATATTCCACGCGGGGATCACAATGAACACCATACATCTCTACATAAATACAATCTTACTTTATTTGTCGACCATTAATTATTACAGCACTCCTGCTCTGATATGCGCTTGCACACGACACAAAGATTTCGAAATTTCTCTCTCTTTCGGTTATCGCTATGAACACCACTTCTTTATTCATTAATTTAACGTAATTATATTTATCGTCCCTGAAATATTACTGTCCTCCGGAACGGATATGGGCTTATATATGCTTCATCAAGTTTTTCGACATACAACCTGTCAGCATATCTTATCGATCTTAAGGACATTTATCATTCTACGCATTGCGGCGATCATATTGAACACCATTCATTTCAAATGAATTCCGTCTAATTTTATATATCGGCCATGAAATATTACGGTCCTCCGTTACTGGTGTGTGTTTACATAAAGGGCAACAAATGTTCCGAATTGCGGTCTGTCAAAAATATTATCGACCTGATTTCATTTTACTATTCTGTGCATCGCGGGTTTCACAATGTTTACCATAGTCCTCTACCAATGTCGCCCAATTTTATTTATCAACCCAGAATTTTTACTGTCAACAGGCTTAGGCAGAAACTTACAAATAACGTTTCAATGTTTCCAACATTCAATCTGTCAGTATATCATATCAACCTGAAGATCCTCTATTATTTTTACGCACCGCTATAATCACAGATATCGCCACTGCTTTCTTCAAAAATATCACACAATTTGTTTACCAAACTGAATCATTACCGTCCTCCGTCCCTAATATGGGTTTGAATATGACGGATCAAAAATTTTCGACATTTATTCGGTCGTATATCATATCCATCTGATGGTTCTATATTATTCTGCGCATTGCGGGGATCTCAATGAATCCAGTTTCTTGACGTGTAACCAAAAAATCTAATTTTACTTATCCACGGCAAATTTTTACGGAGTTCCTGTACGTTGATGTGGTGGCACATATGCACATTGTAATTTCTCGACGTTAATCGTATCTGCACATTATTTCGAATGGAGAGATATGTATAAAAATATACGTATCAATGTGATCAGTGTGAAACCAATTATTAGATATATTACCAAAGATATAATTATATTTATCGAGTTTGAATTATTACGATATTCGGGTAAGTTGTTTGTGATGTACTCAAGCTCTATGGAAATTTTTGACAATTTCTTTATTATTATATTAATTCGATCGGATTGCCTTACATAATCGCCAGGATCATTATTAACATAATATATCGGTCCTGAATTATTAAAAAATTCGGGAAGTGATGTTTATATATACTGCATGAAAGTCCTCGACATTCACCGTACCAACATATTATCCAGATCTAATTTCCTTATATTGTTCTACGCCTCGTAGATCATAATGAATTCGATATTTTGACATAACGAACTTCCTAATAAAATTGTCACCGAACTGTTATGGAGTACCGGTACATGGAATGCAGCTAAATATTTTCCGTGAAAATACATGACAATTACCGCAACAGTATATTATCTCAATCTGTTTCTGTTACGTTTTTCTACGCTATGCGGTCAACAACACGAACAGAATTATTTAATATATCACGACGATATAATATTAACTATCCAGCATTAATTAGTACTGACTGCCGTTATGTGGAATGTGGTTTACATTTGACACGTGAAGATTCCTGGCATTCACCGAATCAATATAATATCTCGATCTGATTGTTTTATATTATTCTAAGCATCACGGAATATCATGAATATAATTTTCCTAATATATAAGTACTATCGAGAATTATTTAACGACCCCGAATCATTACGGTCTTTCACAATATTCCCGGGCATATATAAGACGATTCGAATCTTTCGACATTCATGCCTGTCATCATACTATTTCGATCTTGATATCTTACAAAATTCTTTGCCTCGCGGGAATACAATGAACCGAATTTTTCTAATATAATAGAACGATCTACTCTGTATTTTTACGTTTCGCCGGTACAAGAATGACAATTCATAGTAATCGACATCCAGTCTGTCAACATATTATGTCGATCTGAAGGTCTTATATCATTCCACGCATTCTGGGGATCATAATGGATACAATTTTTCAATATATAACGACGATTTAATATATATTATCGGCCGCGAAATACTACGTTCCTCTGGCACGATTCGTGGATTTCTGATACAACCAAATATACGGCAATAATTATGCAATTATATTATATCGATATGATGGGCATGTATGATTCCACGCTTCGCGGGATTAACAATGAAACCAGTTCTTGAATGTATAACGACGATCTAATATTTTCTACCCGAAATTTTACGCTCTTTCTGTATATTTCGGGGCTTACATACAACCGTTTAATATTTTCGATATTTGTGCTCCCAATAAGTTATCTCCATTTGGTTGTCTTATATTATACATCGCATTTCGTCGATCATGATGAACACAATTTTTATACATTACAACAGCGATCTAGTATTACTTATCAACCCCGGTCTGTTCCTGGCATATTTCGAGATTTACATATGGCAGATCAAAAATTTCGACATTCATTCTGACTTTACATTGTCACGTCCTGATGGTCATGCATCATTCTAAGCATCAAAATGAATGCAATTTTATATTACATAATGACGATCTGTTTCGTCACATTTCTACCCCAAATTGTTACCGTCTGCTGTATACTTCCGGACATACATATGAATATTCCAAAGTACGACAGTCATTCTGTTATTATATTATTCCGATTTGATGGTCATATCTTATTCTGAGCTTCGCGGGGATATCTATGAGAACAATTATTTAGTATATAAAGACGAAATAGTATTACTTTTCGACCGCGAAATATCATGGTCCTACGGTATGGTACGGGTCTTACATATGATCGTTTAGAATTTTCGGCATACAATCTTATATTATTCCACATAATGCGAAGATCACAATGAACAAAATATTTAGTATGTAACGGCGATCTCTTATTATTTACGGACGCCGAAATTTTATGGACCTCTTGTGCAGTTCGTGGCCAACACACGTAATAACAGAATTTTCGACATTCATTCTATCATTCTGATGGTGTTCTATCTTCATCTGATGGTCTTTAAAATACTGCGCTTCACGGGGTTCACAATGTATCATTTCATAGATATCATCAAATATTTATAATAGTAAAATATAATCATAAAACTCATCAAATACTACTTATCAAGCCTGAAATTTTGCGGATATCCAGTGCATGGAATCATACTTCTGTATGTCAATGCAAAATTTTCCTCATTATTTCCGTCAATATGACATATCGATTTTATGAACTTATGTTATTCTTCGCATAGCTGGTTTCAAAATGAACACAATTTTTCACATACAAATGACTTGTAGCTTTATCTATAGAACATGATATGTTTACAAACGAACATTCAAAATATTCCATATTCATTCTGTCAACTTGACATATTGTATTCATTGCCTTTCAATATTATACAAAATGGCGAGGTTCTAAATTTCAATGTACCTTAATAATATGTAATATAATATTAAAATTTGTCGATGCTACAGTATGACGCAAGACCGGTACGTCCAACGAGGTTTACATATGACACATCTAGGTACTACACATTTATTCTGTCATTATGTCAAATCGACTTTATGGTCTTATATTGTTCTACGCAACGCGGTGTCCACAAGGAGCATAAATTTCTTGTACATAAATATCATCTAATAAAATTTATCGCGTCTGAATATATTATGGAGTTGCTGTAATTAAATTGGGACGTCGTTACACAAGGAACTCAATGCTCCAGTACAGAAATATCTTCCGATACTATTAACATAGGCTGTCGTGTCACGGAGATCCTGTACTGGGAAAGATTTCTACATATGGTAATTCAAAATTTTCCCCATTCACTCTGTCACCATATCTTATCGATTTTACAGTCCTAAGCATAGCAGGGTTCACAATGAAAACATAAATATTTTTTGTACATAAATATAATCTAGTACTTATCAAGGCTGAAAATTTATCGAATTCTGGAACGTGGAATGTGGTCTCGATACGAAAATATAAAATTTTCCACATTAACGCTGTTAATAATTTAAATCGATTTTACGGTCTTACATCATTCTTCGCATCGCCGGATTTATAATGAACACCTTTCTTCTATACGTAAAAATCATCTATTATTATCCATCGATCTTGAAATATTTGGGAATTCCGGTACGGGGAATAATGTTTACGAACGGTTCCTTAAAATTTTTCATATTCATTCTGACACTATATCTTATCGAATTTATAGCCTTATATTATTCTATGCATTGCGAACTTCTCACTGAACACCATATTTTTCTATATAAATGGGATAAAATATTACATATCGAACCTGTAATAAAACGGATTTCTTGTACGAGGATTATGATCTACATATGGCGCGTCAAATATTTCCACGTTCATTCTGTCAATACATCATACCGTTTTCATGTGCAATATTTTTATATACATCGCTAGGATCGCAAGGAACACAATTTTTTGTACATAAATAGCATTTAATAATATTTATCGAAGCTGTAATATTACAATTTGCAGGTACGTGGAAATAGATTTACATATGAAGTTTCAGAATTTCATACATTAATTCTACCAATTTATTATATCTAATTTATTTTCTCATACTATTCTACGCATTGCGGAGTTTACAATGAAATACAATTTTCTTGCTCATAATAATCATCTATAATAATTTATCAAACCTGAGTATAATACGAAGTTCCTGTAGGTGGGATGAGATTAACAATGAGTATTCAATATTTTCCCTCATTCTTACTATATATCGTATAGAATTCATGCTCTTATATCGCAGATTTCACGAAGAAATCTTCTTCTTACAAATATATCATTTAATAATACTTATATGGCGGGAAACGTATTTCCTGTACTTGAAATTTGTTTTATTCATGTCGGTAAAAAATTTTCCACATTCACACTGTGATTACATAAAATCAACTTTATGGTTTCATAATAGTCCAAACAACACAATCACTAACACATAGTGACAAACATTGTGTATCACAATGAACACTAATTGTCGGAAATAAGTGGCATGTAATATTATTCATTGTTTCCGAAAGTATACGCTCAATCGGCAAAGATCGGGGTTTATATAATGTAATTCAAAACAATGTACATTCATTCTATGAATACATCATCTCTATCTACATTGTTTTACGCATTGCAGGGACTAGCATGAAATAATTTTTTGATATAAAACAATGATTAGTATTATTCATATTCTCGAAGTAATACGCACATTAGATACAGAACAGAGAACACATTTGATAATTCAAAGAAGTTTAGAGACACTCTATCAATTCATTATCTCCCACTGATGGTCTTCTATTATTCTGCCCATCGCGTGCATCACAGTGACCGAAATTCTTTTACAAAAATCGACGATTTTGTATTATATATCGCTCCGGAAACATACGCTCCTCCGGTACGAGGAGCAAACATACGATCATTCAAAATAGTCTATATACGTAACTATGTATGTACTTACGTAGGTATGTACGTAATTAGGTGAGTTCGTAGGAATGTACATAAGTAGGTAATTGGATATGTAGGTATGTACGTACGTAGGAATATCATTAAGTATGTATGTACATTCGCAGGTATGTACCTACGTAGTTATGATCGTACGTATGTTTGCACGTATCTACGAATGTACGTATTTATGTAGGTATGTATGAATGCAGGTATGTACGTAATTAGATATGTAACTGTGAAGTGATGTACGTATGTAATTAAGTATGTACGTATGTAAGTATGTATGTATGTATATATGTACGTATGTTTGTACGTAAGTAGGTATATACGTACGCAGACTTGTACGTACGTTATTATGTATGAATATTAGTATGTAATTATTTAGGTACGCCTGTACTTATATACGTATGTAGTTTCTTAAGAAAATATTAACGCAGATATGTAGGTTTGCACTTATGCAGTTATATAGGTAAGAATTTGTGTAAGTTCGTAGGAATATACGTAGGTATGGACGTACGTAGGTGGGTAATCATATATGCAGGTATGTGGGTAAGTAGGTATGTACGTATGTACGTTTGTATTTATGAATGTATGTACATAACTATGTATGAACGTACGTTGCTATGTACGTATGTAAGTGTGTGTCTATGTTCGTATATAGTTTTGTGGTTATGTACGTACGTAGTTATGCCCGTACATAAATATTTACTTATGTAGGTATGTACGTATGCAGGTTCATACATGTAGGTAGGTAAGTAAGTAAGTATGTACGTATGTAGGTATGTACGTACTTAAGGATGTACATACGTATGTATATACGTATATAAGTTTGTACCGACGTATGAGTGTACTTAGTTAATTATGTACGTACATTGGTGTTCGTAAGTAATTTTGCACGTATGTTGTTATGCACGTAATAAGCTATACACGTGTGTGGGTATGTACGTACGTATGCATGTACATATGTACGTATATACGTATTCCGGTAAGTATGTAACTAGTTATGTACGCATTTTGCTTCTTATGTAACCTACTTATGTAACTATGTACCTACGTACGCATCTAGGTATGAACGTACTTAAGTATGTACGAATGTAATTATGTTGGTATGTAATTATATAGGTGATTTCATACGCAAATATGTACGTACGCACGACTGTAAGTACTTGGTTAAGTAAGGATTGTACGTATTTAGGTATGCATATACGCAGGATTGGACGTACTTAGTTACGAATGTATGTACATACATATGTATGTACATACGCAGGAATGTACGTATGCTGGTATGAACGTACGTAGGTATATTCGTAAGTAGGTATGTACGTAATTATTTATGTATTTTCGTATGTATGTACGTACCTAGCTGCATACTTACGTAGGTATGTATGTATGCCTGGTGGTACGTAAGTTGGTATATACGATTGTAGATATGTACGGCTATATGTATGTACGTACGAAAATGTGTAGGTAGGAACGAATACAGGCAGGCACGTATGTAGTTAAGTACGTAGATTGGCATTAACGTAACTATGTATGTTTGATTGTATGCACTAAATTGTGTTGGTATATACGATTTTAGGAACTAAGGTATGTAGGCATGTACGTATGTATGTTTGTACGTGTGTAGGTTTGTACATACGTAGTTATGTATCTACGTATATATGAACGTACGTAGGTGTTTACGTACGTAGTTATGTACGAATATATGTACGTACGAAAGTAGGTATGTACTTAGATATGTAGACACGTAGGTAGTACGTATGTATGTTTGTACTTTTATATTTATGTATGTATGTATGTACGTATGAATCGCTGTTCGAATTCAGTTATGATCTTATGTATTTATGTACGTATGTACGTATGTACGTATGTACGTTTTTTTTTTCCTCAATACATATATCTACATACGTAATCCTACATACATAAAGAGGTAAATCAACATACGTACATACATACATACCTAACTGAAACGTACCTACCTACATACGTTCATACCTATGTACGCACAAACCTAATTAATTACGTACCTACGAACCTACAAATCTACGTACGTTCGTACTTTCGTGCGTACGTACGCGTGTACCTACGCGTATACGTAACTACGTGCGTAACTCCTTGCGTACAAAAGACGGACCTACATTACTCCGTACGAGCATAACCATACACTTGCCTTCGTACGTACATACCTAAATACGTACATACATTCTTATGTACATACATACGTACGTATCTACATACGAATATACACACCTATGTACATACATACCTAGGCTGGTACATGCCTACGTCCGTACATACATACGAACGTACATTATTACGTACTTTATATACCTTCGATCGTACAAACTTAAGTACCTATAATGACACATACTGTCATACTTATGTAACAATAAATCTAAGTTCGTTCAGGCAAATATACGTTCATACATACGTAAGTACAACCCAACGTACGTACATACGTAGATAATTACGTAACTACAGAGGTATGTATATACATACGTTCATACCTACTTGCGAAAATTGGTATACCCATACCTCTATACATACATACCTATAAAAGTATATTCCTTCGTGTGAACATTCTTACTTACGTACATAGCTAAATATGTATATAATTACATAATTATATAGATTCTTAAGTACTTACCAACATTTGTACAATTTTCGAACGTATATTCTTTCATACACACATATCTACTTACTTACATTCCTTCATACGCACACACCAAGATACGGTCATAACAACATACGAAACTACTTACATTCGTATGTAACTACATACGTTCATACCTACATACGTAAATACCTACATATGTACATAACTTCCTACGTACATTCGTAAATACGCACATGTGAATATACATGTGAATATACATACATACGTATTTAACTACATATTACTTATATACGTACATAACTGACTGCTTAGGTACATTTCAACACACGTATATATCTACATACGTACATACCTACATACTGAAATACTTACATACATTCGTATTTTCATGCAGAATTACATAAATACCGGCATACCTACTGCCGTACATATCTACATACACAAATTCCTACAAAAGTTAATACCTACTTACGTACAAACCTTCATACGTTCATACTTACGTACGTACATACCTGTTACACACTTAAAAAGATTCGTGCATTACTATTTATTTTTGTGCGGACACACAAACATCCGTACATGCACACATACATACATATAAACGTAACATATAATACGTACGTATTTAAGAACATACATAATTACGTAAATAACTACATACGTACATACCTACATACCTGCATACGTTTCTGTATACATACTTACATTCATACCTACATTCATACGAATACTTTACGTACATACATGCATACATACTTACATACCTACATACGATGATTCCTACATATTTGCATATATTCATACACACATGAATACGTAACTACCTAGCAACTCACGGACGTAGCTACATATGGGTATACCTACATTCGTACACACATTCTTAGGAACAACTTTGTACGTACATATCTACAAGTACATATCTACGTTCATTTCTATATACGAATTGCGTACACACGTACTGATAGAGGTACGTACATAGATACGTACCTGCATGCACTACGAAATTACGTACATACTACGTACTTAGATGCATAAGTACACACTTGTATATGTACACACGTAAGAGCGTACGTACTTTCGTACGTATATACGAGTATATGTACTAACATAACTGTAGGAATGATCATTCGTACAAGCCTACGTAAGCACTAACATACATACGTACATACCTACGTAAGTAAAACCCTACGCACTTACATAATTACATGTACGCACGTCGGTACCTACGTACAATACATATATACCGTCATACATACGCACATACATGCATCAGTACATATCTACAGACGGAAATACGTACATAAGTGCATTCCTACATACGTACTTAGCTACGTCCGTACACGGAATATAGTTCATACCTGCATATGTACATATACACAAGTATACACGTACGTAAGTACATAGCTACTTACTTTTATTCGTACTTACGTACGATCATACATTCGTTATTACTTACATTCGTAAATACCTATGTATGTACATACATACGAGCGAATATACCATCGAGAGTACATCCATACGTACGTACAATTAGATACACTTATATAATTAAGTACATACAAGCCTACGTAATAGCATACATAAGTATGTAAATTCCTTACCTACATACACTTAAGGCTTCATGCGAAGAAAACGACAAACCAACATACAAATAATTGTTCTTAGGAAAATAAATAAACTCCTAGCCACGTATACACATAGGTTTCCACCTCGTACACACAAACGTAAGTAATAGGTAAGAAAATAAGCACGTACGCAAGGAAGTAGGTAAGTAAGTAATTAATTCTTCATAAGCAAATAGATAAGTAAGTAAGCGAATAAGTAAGAAAGTGAAGAAGTAATTAAGTAAGTACGGAGATAAGTACGTTCATAAATAAGTGAGCTAGTACGTAAGTATGTAACTAAGTAAGGAAATAAGTGTATAATTTGAGTAGGTACGTAATTAGTTAAGTAAGAGTGTAAGTAATTAAGTAAGCAGATATGTAAGTAGATAAGTAAGTAAGAAAGTGAGTAATAAATTAAACAAGTAAGTAAGTATGCAAGTAAGTAAATAAGTGGGTATGTAATTTAGAAAGCAAGTAAATAATTACTTAAGTATGTGATTAAGTAAGTAAGCTATTAAGTAAGTAAGTAAGTAAGAAAGAAAGTAACGTAGTAAGTAAGTAAGTAAATAGGGAAGAAAGAAGGTAAGTATACAAGGAAGTACGTAAGTAAGAAGTTACTTAAGTTTATAAGTTAGGATGTAAGTAATGAAGTAAATAAAAATTAACGTACTATGTAAGTATGTAAATAAGGAAGTAAGTAAATAAGTAAATAAGTAAGAAATTAATGAGGAAGTTATGTTACTAAGTAACCTACTAAGTAAGTAATTATGTAATGTAGTAGGTATGTATGTTAGTAAGGGATTAATTAAGTATGAAGGTGTGTAATTACTTTAGGATGTACGTTAGTATGTAAGTAATTAACTAAGTAAGTAACGCTCTAAGTATGGAAGTATCCAACTTAATAAGAATGTTCGGAACGAAGTAAGTGAGTGGGTCGTTACGAAAGTACGTAGGTTGGTGTACAAGTGAGTAAGTATGTAAGTAAGTAAATAAGTAAGTAAATAAATAAGCCAGTAAGTTATAATATACTTATGTAATTAAATTAATATATAAGTAAGTAAATAAGTAAATACGCATTTAAGTTAGTGAGTAAGAAAATAAATTACTAAGTGTGTAAGAAAGTATGGAAGAATGGTATGTAGGTATGCATGTAAGTAAGTAGGTAAGTATGTAATTAAGTAAGTAACTCAGTATGCAATTAAGTAGGTAGGTCACTAAGTCATTATGTAGGCAAGTATGTAGGTAAGTAAGTAAATAATTAAGTAAGTGAGTGTATAAGTTACTCATTATATAAGTATGTCTGTAGGTATAAAGTATCTAAGAAGGAGAGTAAGGAATTAATTTGGTACGTGAATCAGTAGGAAGGAACAAATATAAAGACGTAAGTAAGCAGGCAAGAATATAATGTTGAATGTAGGCAGGTAAGTAAATAGGTAACCAAGTAATTACGTATGTATGTAAATAGGTAAGTAACAGTTTAAGTCTGTATGTAAGAAGGCGTGCAAGTTTGTAATCGTGTAAGTATGCGGGTATGCATTAAGTAAATAAGTGAGTTTGTATTTCAGAGTGTAATTGCATAACTGTGTTAGTAAGCATGTAAATAAGTAAATAAGTAAGTAAGGTTTAGGTTAGGTATAAAATAGTAGGGATGTACCTAACTTATATCGTGTGTATGTATGAATGAATGTAAAAAAATATGTAGGTACGTAAGTATGTCAGTAATTATGCAAGGAAGTACGAAATGAAGACAGCTGGTATGTATTTCTGAAGTTAAGAAGTGAGTAAGGAAGTGATTTTGTCATTAAACATGTAAGTATGTGAGTATGTATGTAAGAATGAATGGACTTGTGTACGATTGCAAGTAATTGAGAAAATATTTAAGGAACCAAATGAGTAAATGAGTACGTAAATAATTAAGTCAGAAGTTAAGTAAATTAGTCAGCAGGTATGAAAATAAGTAAGTAAGTATGTACGTAATTAATTAAATTTGTACATATGTAAAAGAGTACGTAAGTAATTAAGTAGGCAAGTATGTATGTAAGTATGTAGCTAAGTAATTCAGTATGTATATGAAAGTGTGTAAGTACGTATGTTTGTCAGTAAATAAGGACGTACTTAAATTAGTGAGTGAGTTCGTTGGTAAAAAAATTATAATATAAATATGTAAGTGACAAAATGAGTAAGTGAGGATGTAAGAAACTTTGTAAGTATGTTGTCACGTCAGAGATTTTGTAATTAAGTAATTAAGTATGTACGAAAGCAGTAAGTGTGTGAGTAAGTAATTAAGTACGTAATTCAGTAACTATTTATATATGTATGACGTATTTATGTAGGTAAGGAAGTATTTACGAAAGGGAGCAGGTAAGTAAGAACGTATATAAGTACGTACGTATGTAAGAAATAAAATTGCTACTTACGGAAGCAATAACTCGTAATAATTCCAATAATTCTTTATTAAGTAAGCAACTGAGTATGTATGTGGAAGTTAAGTTTTTATGTAAGGTTGTCTGTAAGCAAGTAAATACGTTAGCTAGGAACTATGTAAGTACGTAATTAGTAACGTAAGTGGTTATGCAGTTATATGAGTACATTAGCGACTAACATCAGTAACTGAATGAGTATGTATTTAGGAGGTACGTATGTTAGAGTAATTACTTAACGAAATAAGAGGCGAAAATTTGAATTTCAACGTATTATCACTTTTCGTCGCCAAATTATTAAGTTATCTATGCAGCTACAGTGATTCATTGAAATATCACAGAAAATAAGACCATTTCACGAAAAAATGCTCTGGGCTCTGGAATGTCTCGTACTTAAATATTTCGACATTAAATCAGCGAGAAATCTATGAAACAAGCCAGATTAGTCGAATTATCAACGAAAAACACGATTATATCACGAAAACATAGACGAAAGCATGAAATTCAATGAAATACCACTTTTTGTCAAGAAGTTAGCAAGAGATCTATTAAACTAGGATGATGCATCGAAATCTCAGCGAAAAACACGATTATTTTACAAAAAATGTATTTTGGCTCTGAAATTTCACGTATTATCACAGTTTCGTCTTGAAATTTGTAAGATATATATGAAACTAGCAAGATTAGACGAAATCTCAGCGAAAAACACGATTATTTAACAAATATATAGATGAAACGATGAAATACAATGAAATATGCGATTCCTCTGAAAGTAGCAAGATATCTATGAAACTAGAAAGATTCATTGGAATTACAGGGAAAAATACGATTATTTAACGAAAACATCGACCAAACGAAATTCAACGAAATATCGTGAATCGTCTTGAAATTAGAAGATATCTGTGAAACTAGTAATATTACACTAATCCTCAGCGAGAAGCACGATTATTTCACCAAAAAGATAATTGGTTAAAATATTTCACGCATTATCGCTTTATGATATCTATGAAATTATCAAGATTGAACGAACTCTCAGTGAAATACACGATTATTTCACAATAACAACGTCGATACGGTGAAATTAAGTGCATACCGACATTTCGTCATGAAATTAGTAATATATCTATGAAACCAGCAAGCATAGACGAAATCTCAAAAAACGTTCTACTATTTCACGAAAACACAGTGGATCAAAGTCAACTTATTATCACGATTTGTGGTGAAATTAGCGTGTTATCTATGACAAAAGCAAAATTTTTCGATATATCAGCGAGAAATACTATTATTTCACGGCAACATCGCGAAAACTGTGAAATTTAACGAATTATTTACGTTTTGTCATGAGTTACCAATATATCTATTGAACTAGCAAGATTAGACGAAACTTCAGCGAATTGTAGGATTATCTCATGAAAACATCGTTGAAATCATGATATTGAATGTATTCTCACGTTTGGTCTGGCAAACAGCAAGCTTTCTATGCAATAAGCGAGATTAGGCATAATCACAGCAAAATATGTGATTGTTCCACAAAACATTATCGAAAAGATGAAATTCAACGAATTACCACGCTTTCTCGTGAAATTAGGAACATATCTATGAAAATAATATTATTAAATGTAAACACAACGAAACACACGATTATATCACAATAACAACGCCGAAACGGTGAAATTCAACATATTAACCCTTTACGTCGTGAAATTAGCAAAATAACTGTGAAACTAGAAAGATTAGACGATGTCTCAACGTATATACGATAATGTCTCGAAAACAATCTCGAAAATGTGAAATTCATCGTATTACCACGTTTTGTATTGAAATAAGCTACATTATCATGAACCTGGTATGAAAAAAGCAAATCACATCGATAAATACATCTATTTAGAGAAAACACCGTCGAAATGATGAAATGCAACGTATTATCTCGTTTTAGCGAAATATTAGCAAGATATCTATAATACTAGCTATATTAGACGAAACCTCAGCGAATTGAAAATTGTTTTTAAAGGAAACAACGTCGAAACTAAAAGTGAAACAGCGGTGAAGTTAAAAGTATTATTTCGTTCCATCTTTGTATTAGCACAATATCAATGAAACTGGCAGGCGTATACTAAATCTTTTCGAAATATAAGATAATTTCACGAAAACACCGTCGAAAATGTATCATGCAACGTATTGACATGTTTCGTCGTTAATTCAACAACTTATCAATGAAACCAGCAGGATTAGACGAAATCTCAGTGAAACATACGTTTATTTGAAGAAAACAAATTCGAAACGATGAAAATCAACGTGTTTGCACTTTTCATGGTGAAAACAGGAAATACATAGGAAACCATCTGGATTGGCCGAAATATCTGTGAAATATAACCTTAACTGTCGAAAAAACGCTGAAACGGTGTTATTCAACTAATTCGCACGTTTCGTCTTGAATTTAGCAAGATATCTGTGAAACAAGCAAGATAAAAAGGAATCTCAGCAAAAAACACGATTATTTCACGAAAACATCGTCTAAACGAAGTAACGCAACGTATTATAACGTTTCGTCCTCAAATTAGCAAGATACATATGAAACTAGAAAAAATAGACGAAATCATATAAAAATATACGATTATTCCACGAAAACATCATCGAAAATGTGAAATTGAACGTGTTATATCGTTTTGTCCTGAAATTAACGCGTTATCTATGAAACTAGCATTAGTAATGGAAATCACAGTGACATATACAATTATTTCATGAAAACGTCGTCAAAACAGTTAAATTCGGCGTATTATCACTGTATTTTTGAAACTAGCAAGATTAGACGAAATCTCAGCGAAATATACTATTATATACCGAAAATACATAAAAGGCTATGGATTTTAACTTACTACCACGTTTCGTCGTGAAACGTTAGTAGTATATCAATGAAAATGTCAAGATTTGACGAAATGTCACGGAAATAAGTGATTATTTCACGAAAATTTCGTCGAAACGATAAAATTGAATGTATTATCATGATTCATCGTGAAAGTAACAAGATATACATGAAACTAGCTAGATTAGAAGATATCTCAGCGAAATATACGATTATATACCGAAAACATCGTAGAGACCATGGATTTCATCGCATTTTAACGTTTCGTCTGGAAATTAGAGAGATATAAATGAAGTAGCAAAATTAGTCGTAATTTCAGCGAATTATACGATTATTTCACGAAAACATCGTCGAAACAATGATATTAAACGTATTACTACGTGCGGTCGTGAAATTAGAAAGATATCTATTGAGCCACCAAGATTGGACGAAAAATCAGCGAAATATATTATTATTTGACGAAAAATTTATCGAAACGACGGAATTCTTCTTTTTATCATGGTCATCGTAAAGGTAGCAAGACATCTATATAGCTAGAAGGATTACACGAAATTTCATCGAAACATTCGATCATTTCACGAAAATCTCGTTGATACGGTGAAATTAAACGTATTATCACATACCGTCTTGAAATTAGCAAGATATCTAAAAAAATAGCAAGATTACACTAAATCTCAGCGAAATACGATTATTCGTCGAACATATCGTCGCAACAACGAAACTGATTTCTTTATCAATGTTCGTCTTGAAATTTCCAAGGTGCAACTAGCAAGATTAAAGGAAATCTCGGCGAAATATAGCATTATTTCACTGAAATAACATCGGAACGATGAAATTCAACGTATTATCACGTTTCGTCTTGGAATCAGCAAGACATTTATCAAAATATTAAGATTAGCCGAAATCTTAGTGAAATATACTATTATTCACGAAAACATTGTCGAAACAATGAAATTAAGCGCATTTTCATATTTCGTCGTGAAATTACGAAGGTATCTATGAAATCAGCCGTATTAGTCGACACCTCATTCAAAATAGTCCATTATTTCATGAAAGCACTGTTGATGCGATTTAAATCAACGTATCACAACATATATTCGTGAAATTAGAAGGATATCTATGAAACAACGTAATTTATACGAAATCTCTTCACAACATACGATTATCACACGAAAATTTTGTCGTAATGAGGAAGTTCAGAGTTGCGTATCGTTTTGTATTGAAATTAGCATGATATCCATAAAACTGGCAATATTAGACGAATGCTCAGCGGAATGTAAGATTATTTCACTAGAACATTTTTGAAACGATGAAATTCGACATAATATCGCGGTTCGTCGTTAAATGAGCAAGATAACTATGAAAAATGCAAGGTTAGAAGAAATCTCAGCGAAATATGCGATTATTTCAGGACAAACGATTCGAAACTATAAAATTTATTGTTTCATCACGCTTCGTTCTGAAAATGTCATGATAAATATGAAACTAGCAAGATTAAAATAATCTCAGCTTAATATACGATTATTTTATTAGTTCTGTAGGAAAACACCGTTGAAACGATGAAATTCAGCGTACCTTCGTGGTTATTCAGGAAATTAACAAGATACCCCTGAAACCATTAAGAATACACGAAATATACGATTATTTCACGAAAACATCCTCGAAGCGCTGTAATTCTACGTATAATTACTTTTAAATATTAATATAAATTTATTAAATATATATTTAATAAATATATATTTGTTACTAGAAATATTAGACTGAATCACACACTTCGATAAGATTATATCTCGAAAACATGGTCGTCGAAAGTATGGTATTAAACATTTTTCACGTTTTGTTGTGATATTAAAAATTTTTCCTAGTAAGACAATTATGAAACCAAAAAGATTAAACGTAATCACAGCGAAATATGATAATTTCACGAAACATCGTCGAAACTATGAAATTCACCATATTGTCATGTTTCGCCGTGAAATTAGCAAGATATATATAAGACTAGCAAGATTAGACTAAATCTCAGCGGAATAAACGATTATTTCACGAAAAGATTTTCTAAACGATGGAATTCAACGTAATAGCAGATTTCTTCTTGAGATTAGCAAGACACCTATGAAATTGGAAGGATCAGAAGAATTATCAGCGAAATAAACGATAATTTCCCGAAACATAGTCGAAACTACAAAATTCATATGTATTTTCACGTTTCATCTTAGAATTAGCAAAATATCTCTGAACAGCAAGATTAGACGAAATAATAGCGATACATACGAATATTTAATGAAAACATCGTCGAAACGATTAAAATTAACGTATTACAACATTTCGTCGTGAAATTAGCAAGATATAACTGACACCAGCAAAATTAGTCGACATCTAACACAAAATGGACCATTATTTAACGAAAACATCGCCGCAGATAAGGGATTCAACATATTACCACGTATATTCGTAAAATTAGAATATCTATAGAAGATACCTATGTATCAACGGAGATTAGACGAAATCTCACAAAAATGTGCGACTATTTCACGAATACATTGTCGGAACGATGAAATTGAAAATTTTGTCATTACGTTTCCTGGTCAAATTATGAAGATATCTACGAAACTAGAAAGATTAGACGAAATTTCAGCGAAAGATTAGTGAAATTATAATATATTTTGCTCATATATCGACTAATCTTGATAGCGTCATAGAGGTCTTTTTGAGACGAAGCGTGGTCACAGGTTGAATTTCATCGTTTCGAAGATGTTTTCATGAAATAATCGTGTATTTCGCAGATATTTCGTGAAATCTTGCCCTTTTAATAGATATCTAGCTAATTTCATGACGAAACCAGGTGATACGTTGATTTTACCGTTTCGAAATTGTTTTTGTTAAATTATCGATATATCTCAGAAAATAAGATCATCTTGCTGGTTTTGTAGATATCTTGCTAATTTCACCACGAAACGGGATAGTACGTTGAATTTCATATATGCGGTGATGTTTTCGTGAGATAATTATATATAACGCTGAGATATGGGCTTATCTTGATAGTTTCGTTGATTACTTTCTAATTACATGACGAAACGTGACAATAGGTTATATTTCACCGTTTCGAATTTGTATTCGTGAAATTATCGTATATATTACTGAGAATAAGATAATCTTGTTGATTTCACGGATATCTGGTTGATGTTAATATGAAACAGGATAATACTTTGAATTTCATCGTTACGTCGACGTTTTCGTGAAATAATGAAACGTTTCGATGAGATTTCGCAAATCATCCTTGCTTCATAGGTATCTTCCTAACTGCAAGACTCTACGTGATAATACGTAGAGTTACATGTATTTCAAATTTGTCAATCTTAGTACATTCACAGATATCTCTCTAATTTCACGACCAAGCGGGTTAAAACGTTGAATTTCATCGTTTTGAGAATGTTTACGTGATATAATCAAATGTTTCACTGAGATTTCTTCTAATCTTGCTAGTTTCATAGATATCTTGGTAATTTCAGGACGAAACATGATAAATAGTTGAATTTCATCGTTTAGACGGTTTCGTCTAATACGCTGAGATTTCGTCTAATCCTGATATTTTCACAGATGCCTGCAGATTTCACGACAAAGCTCGATCATACTCTGAATTTCATGCTCTGGACGATGTTTTCGTGTAATAATCGTATATTTCATTGAGACTACATCTTATCCGGTTATTTTCAGAGATATCTTGCTAATTTTCAGAAGAAACGCGATAATACGTAGAATTTCATTGGCTCCACAGTGTTTTCGTGAAATAATCGATTATTTCTCAGAATTTCGTCTAATCTTAATAAATTCTTAGGTATCTTGCTAATTTCAATACGAGATGTGATAATATGGAGAATTTCAACGTATCGACGATGTTACGTGTATTAACAGTGTATTTCGCAGAGATTTCTTCCAATCTTGCTTATTTCTCAAGAATCTAACTATTTTGACGACAGAAAGGAGTAAGTCCTTGAATTTCATCGTATCGACTTTGTTCTCACGTAATAATCGTATATATCGCTGCGATTTCGTCTAATCGTGCATGTTTTATAAATATCTCACGAATTTCAAGTGGAACGTGTTCGTAAGTTGAATTACATAGTTTCCACTGTTTTGGAAATAATTTCAAATTGTTTAGATTTTGTCAAATCCTGCTTGCTTCACCGATAACTCCTGAATTTCAAGACGAATCGTCATAATAATCTGAATAACCCGAATTGAATAATAACCCGATTCGCCGATTTTACTGCAATAATTTACGTACTTACATACTGACACACTCAGTTACTTCCTTCTTTACATACTCACTTACCCACCTATTTCATTTCTCAAGTACTATCTCACTCACTGAATTACTTACTTGCTTGCTTGCTTCCTTGCTTCCTTGCTTCCTTGCTTCCTTGCTTCCTTGCCTGCTTGCCTGCTTGCCTGCTTGCCTGCTTGCCTGCTTGCTTGCTTGCTTGCTTGCTTGCTTACTTGCTTACTTACTTCCATGATTACTTTCTTACTTACTTACTTCCTCATTTATCTACTAACTTGCCTGCTTACTTACTTACTTACTCACTTACTCATATTCTTATTTACTTACTTAGTTACTTACTTACAAACTTACATGCTCAATTTCCTACCTATTTAATTACTTGCTTACATAGTTACTAACATACTAACTTACCTACTTACTTACTTACTTGCTTACTTAATTACTTACTCACTTACTTATTAATTTCTTACATACATTCCGTCTTACCAACATTCTTGCTTACAAATCAAGATAAATAATCATATATTACAACTATCCAGTTTCACTGTAATCTCATTATGATTATTTCACGATTACAATTAGGAAACAATGATATTCACTGAAATATCGCTTTTCGTCTAAAAATTAACAAATTGTCTATGGATCTACCGACTTTCATTGAAATTTCATCCATCTCATGTTTATCTCACGAATGTTTCATTTAAACGGTGTAATTCAACTAAATATCGCATTTTGTCCGGAATTAGCATGGTAACTATGAATATATTAAGATTCATTGAAAGTACATCGAAATCTTTTTTATTTCACGAAAATATCGTGGGAAAAGTGGAATTCGACTCAATACCGCCGTTTGTCAGGAATTAGCGTGATATCTATCAATTTATCAATATTCATTGAAATTTCTACGAAGTCATGATTATTTCCCCAAAGCATCGTAGAAACTATATAGTTCAACCAGATATCTCGTTCCGTAAAGGAATTAGTAAGTTATACATGAATCTACCAAGATTCATTGAAATTTCATCGAAATAATGGTTATTTCACGAAAGTAATCATGATACGCTGAAATTCAACGAAATATTCAATTTGGTCATGAAATTGGGAAAATATATATGAATTTACCGATAAACGTCGAAATTTGATCGAAAACATGATTATCTCACGAAACCTTTTTGAAATCAATGTAATCAAATCAAATGTTGCGTTCTGTCAGGAATTAACATGGTGTCTGTGAATCAAACGAGGAAACTACATCGAAATATTGAACATTTTACGAAAATATCGTGGGAACGGTGAAATTCAAATAAATATTTCTTTTCATCCAGATATTAGCGAGATATAAATGAATATCTCTAGATTTACTTAAATATCATCGAAATCATGATTATTCCACGACAACATTTAAAACACGATGTAATTCAACGAAATATCGCGTTTCATCTTGAAATTAGAAAGAATCTTTCAAATAAATTGAAATTTCACCCAAATCATGTATATCTCCCAAATTCTCCATGGAAACGAAGAAAATCAACCAAATATCGAGTTTCATCATGAAATTAGCTAGATAGCTATGATCTATTAAGATTCATTGCAATTTCATCCAAATCATGATTATCACACAAAAGCGTCATAGAAGCTGTGATATTCAACCAAATATCGCGTTTCGTCTAGAAATTTGCAAGATATCGATGAATATATCAACACTCATGGAAATTTCATCCAAATCATGATAATCTCACGAAAATATCGTGTGAATGGTGAAATTTGAGTAAATATCGCGTTTTGTCAGGAATTAGCATGATATCTATGAATATAACATCATTCATGTAAATTTCATCCAAATTTCATCATGTTTAACTCACGAAAACATCGTAGAAACTGTGAAATTCAACCAAATATCCCGTTTCGTCTAGAAACTAGTTTCTTATCTATGAATCACTCAAGATTCCCCAAATTTCATCCTATTCAAGATAATCTCACGAAAGCTTCATGGAAACGATGAAATTTAACCTTTTATCTCATTTCGCCAAGAAATTAGCAAGGTATCTATGAATATAGCAACATTCAAGGAAATTTCATCCAAATCATGTTTATTTCATGTAAACGTCATATTAACCGTGATCCTCAACCAAATGTCGCGTTTCGTCTAGAAATTAGCAAAATATCTATGAATGTCTCAAGATTCATTGAAATTACATCGAAATTTTGATTATTTCACGAAAATACCGAGGGAATGGTGTAATTCGACTAAATATCGCGATTAGACAGAAAATAGCATGGTATCTATGAATCTATCTAGATTCATCGAAATTTCTTCGCAATTTTGATTATTTCAAGAAAATATTTACGAAACGATGCAGTCCAACCAAATACCGCGTTTCGTCATGAAATTAGCCAGACATCTATGAATCTATGAAGATTCATTGAAATTTTATTGAAATATTTATTATTTCACGAAAACGTCGTAGAAACAGTGAAATTCAACCAAATATCGCTTTTCGTCATGGAATGAGCAAGATATTTATGAATCTACCAAGATTCATTGAAATTTCATCGAAATCATGATTATCTCACTTCATGGAAGCGATGAAATTATACCAAATAACGCGTTTCGTCAAGAAATTAACAAGATATCTATGTATCTGACAAGATTCAGTGAAATTTCATCCAATACATGATTATCTCACGAAAGCTTCATGGAAACGATGATACTCAAATATAAATATAGCATTTCGTCGAGGAATTAGCAAGATATCTGTGAATATTTCAACATTTAAGGAAATTTCATTCCAACAATGTTTACTTCACGAAAACGTCATAGCAACCGTGAACTTCAACAGAATATCGCGTTTCGTCTAGAAATTAGCAAGAAATCTATGAATGTCTCAAGATTCATTGTAATTCCGTCGAAGTTTAGATTATTTCATGAAAACACACATGAATCGATGAAATTCAACCAAATATCGCGCTTCGTTAAGAAAATAGCAAAATATCATTGAAACTATAAAGAATCATGGAAATTTCATCGAAATCATGTTCATTTCACGAAAACATTCAAGAAACGATGAAATACAACGAAATATTGCGTATCGTGATGAAAGTAGCAAAATATGTATGAAACTATCAAGATTCACTGAAATTTCATTGAAATCGTTATTATTTCACGAAAGAATCGCAAAAACAATGATATTTAGCGAAATATCGCGTTTTGAAGTGAAAGAAGCATGATATCAATGAAACTATTAAGATTCATTGAAATTTCATCTCAATCATGTTGTTTATCTCACGAATGCTTCTTAGAAATGATGATATTCAATGAAACATCGCGATTTGTAAGGAAATAGCAAGATATCTATGAATCCATCAATGTATAGTGAAATTACAAACTAACCATGATTATTTCACGAGAACATGCAAGAAACGATGAAACTGAATCAAATATCGCATTTCCTTATGGAATTAGCAAGATATCTATGAATCAATCAAGATACAATGAAATTTCATTCAAGTCATTAGTATTTCACGAAAACATTCATGAAACGATGAAACTCAGGGAAATATCAGGTTTCGTAATGAAAGTAGCCGGATATATATTTAAATACCGAGATTCATTGAAATTGCATTGAAATAATGATTATTTAACTAAAGCATCGTGGAAACGATGAACTTCAGCGAAATATTGCTTCGTAGAATGCTTCGTAGAAACGATGATATTCAACGAAATATCGCGTGTTATCAGGAATGATATTCATGAATCTAAGATGATTCACTGAAATTTAATCGAAATCATGTTTATTTCACAAATGCTTCGTAGAAACAATGAAATTAACTAAATGTCGCGTTTTGTCAGGAATTAGAAAGATATGTGTGAATCTACAAGGATTCATTGTATTACATCAGTATTATATGATTATTTCACGAAAGCATAGTAGAAACAATGAAATTCGACGAATATCGCGTTTTCTCAGGAATTAGCAAGATATCTATGAATCTACGAAGATTCATTGAAATTTCATCCAAATCGTGATTATTTCACGAAAACATTCAGGAAACGAAGAAATTTAACGAAATATCGCAGTGAAAGTAGCATTATATCTATGAAACTGACAATATTAAAAGAAGTTGCACCCAAGTCATGATTATTTCACGAAACTTTGGTGAAACGATGAAATTCAACCAAAAATCGTGTTTCCCATTGAAAGTAGCAAGATAATTGTGAAACTATCAAAATGAAATGAAATCTCAACAAAATCAAGATCAAAAGACGAAAATTCAAGAAAATATGTATTTGAACGAAATATCTCGTTTCCTAAAGAATGTAGCAGGATATCTATGAAATTTCAAGATTTACTGAAATTCCATTCAAATCATTATTGTTTCTCAAAAATATATCGCGTTCATTAATGAAAGTTGCAGGATATCTATGTAACTTTCATGATTCATTGAAATTTCATGTTATAAATGATTATTTGAGAAAACATTCAAGAAACAATGATATTCAGAGAAATATTGCGTTTTGTAATGAAAGTAGCAAGATATCTACGAAACCTGCAATATTCTTTGAAATCTCAAAGTAAAACGCCTTTATTTCACGCAAACATCGTAGAAACATTGAAATTTTTGTAATATCGCGTTTCGTCATTATGGTAGCAAGATATTCATATAAGTAGCAAGATTCATTTATGTCTCATGGGGATGTTTCATAGATATCTTTCTAATTTCGTGACGAAACGCGATATTTCGTTGACTTCATCGTTTCGTCATAGTTTTCGTGAAATAATCGTGTTTTTCGTTGAGATTAGAATGAAGTTTGCTTGTTGCATAGGTGTCTTGATAATTTCATAATAATACAGTGATTATATGTGCAATTTCTAAACCAACCCCCTTTTTTCGCGATTTAATCATTTTTCTCTTTGAGATTTCGACTTCTCTTGCTCGTGTCTTAGACATTTTTATAATTTCACTACGGACCGTGGTAATACTCTGAGCACACTCTTTCTTCATTTTTTCGTGAAATAATCGTGGTTTTAACTGCGATTTCGAATAATCTGTCAAATTTCATACATATTTTGTTAACCACACGACGCAAATTTGTTAATACGTGCTTTGTGTCTGTCTGATTTCATTTCGTTTGAGATATTCGTGCTTTTCGCTGATGTTCAAAATTGTTGGTTTCGTGCATTTCTTTCTCAACGATTCACGTTAATACGTTGAATTTCATCGTTTCGTCATGATTTTCGAGAAATAATTAAATTTTTCGCTGGGACTTCTACTAATCTTTCTAGTTTCTTAGAATTCTTGAGAATTTCGTAATTCGTTGTGTCGTATTTTGGTAATTCGTTGACTGAATTCGTGATTTAATCGTGTTTTTCGTTGAGGTTTCTTCTAATCTTCCTAGTTTCATAGATATCTCGATAATATCATGACGAAATATAGGGAGGTAGTACTTGAAATTTCTCTGTCCAGATGTATGTTAAGTGATATAATCGTGTTATTCGCCGTTATTTCAATGAATCTTCCTGATTAAATGGTTATCATCTCAATATCACGAGTGACAGTTCGTTGGTTATCATATTTTCAACAATGTTTTGGAATCATAATTGTGCATTTCTCTGAGATTTAGACTCACCTTTAAGTTTCAGTAATTCAATTTCTCAATTTCAGGATGAAACATTTTTAATATTTGATATTTTTCAGCCACTACACTTCGTTCTTTTAATAATCGTAGTGCATGCTGCGATGGTTTCTAGTTTCGTCTATATCTTTTGTATTTCACGACATAAATTGATATAAACAGTAATTATTTTACTACGACAAAGTTTTCGGGAAACATCTATATTTTTCGGTACGATTTGGACTTATCATTATACTTTTACGGATGTCTGCTTATATAACGAGAAGTGGTATAATATGTTGTGTTTCTCCTTTCACGATCACAACGTCGTCCACAGAAGGACTTCCACGTATCTGTATTTCATCCGTAAATATTCAAGAAGTCTATGATATTAGTAATATTATCTGATTTCTGAGCAAAATATACGATTACATCACGAAACTTTAGTCGAATCTGTGAAATTCAACGTTTTTTCACGTTTCTTCGTGATACATGCTAGTTACTAATTTAACTGGCATGATTCGTCGCAATCTCAGCAGAGAATAAGTTTTTTCGCGAAAGCAACGCCAAATCAGTGAAATTCTCTGTGTTACCACATTTCGTCGTGAAAAATTCTAGATAGATATAAAACCAGAAAAATTCAAAGGCATCTGCTAGAAAAATACTAATATTTTTCTAAAGCGTTGTTGAGACAGTGAAATTTTATTTATTATCACTCTTTCGTTGAGAAATATACGAAATATCTATGAAACTATCACGTTTCTTCGAAATATGAATTATAAATACGAATATCTAACGGATACCAATTTGAATTAGAAATATTCATAGAATTATGGTTGTTTCGACGTGAAAAATTATATATTTCTTCGAATGTAGCATGATTATTCGAAACCTAATCGAAATATATGAATATTTCCCAATACCTACTTGCGGACCGCGTTCTTTTTCTATGTTTCATCGTGTAGTATGCAGCTGGATCCATTTTATAAATATTTTACTTCGATCTGATGATCTTTTGTTATTCTATGCTTCACGTCATCAACAAGAACTAATTTCTTATCTGAAAACTTCGATTTGGTGTCTATATGGTCATGCATCATATACATTATTCACTCTCTCAGGTAGATTTTATCCCACTGATGATATTGTATTATTCCATGAATTGCTGGTATCGCAATGAACTAAGTTTTATTTCGTTTTTGGAAATAGTACACTCCTCCGTTACTGAACGTGGCATACTAATGGTCATTCAAATTATTCTACAGATATTTTATTATGTCAATATATTATCTGGATCTAATTATCATTTATTATTCTGTGCTTTGCAGGTTTCACAATGTACAAAATGTTTTATATAAACAGCGTTCTATTGTAATTAAGATTTTCGAAATGTAACACCAGTTCCGTACCTTCCGGGGCTTACGTATCATCGCTCAAAATATTGTACATTTACTTTATCATTATATTGCCTCGACTGTCACATATTTTTATGCGGATCGCGGGTATCAGAATAAACAAAATTTTTATTACGAAGCAACGATTAGGTCTCATTTATCGTCCATGCCATAATTCGTTAATAAGGTACGGTTACGGTATTACGTATGATATTTCAATTTATTCTACATTCATTCTATCAATATATTACCTTATCTGTCTTATAATATTCACGAAATGCGGGGTTCTCAGAGAACACATTTTTCTTAGTGTATAACGAGATAAATAATTTCTATCTTCCCCGAAATTCTGCGCTTGTCCGGTTCAAATCGGATCATTAACATCATTCATTACACTTTACAACCGCACTACCATCAGATTATTTCCCTCTGCATGTCTCACTTTATTCTAACCATTGGGGGGATAAAAAAGAATATAATTTTAAAACAAATCAACGATATATTATTATTCATTGTCCCCGAAGTAATAAGTTCCTTCGGTACTTTTCGGGGATTGTGAATGATCATTCAAAATATTCTACATTCATTCTATCAGTATATTATACCGATCTGTTGGTCGTATACTTATCTACGCATCGCGTGGATCAGAATGAACAATTTTTGAAAAATAAAGCAGGAATTAACTAATATTTATCGTGCACTGAATAATAAGATTCTCAATAAGTATCGGGGAATACGTATGATCATTCAAAATATTCTTCGTGTATTCTATCAATATATAATCGCGGTCACATTGTCCTATATTACCCCACGCATTGCGGGAAACAAAACGAACAAATTTTTAATATAAAAGAACGATCTAATGTGATTTATCGTTCACAATTTGCTCCTCGTGTACGGATCGCTGCTTAGATATGAACGTACAAACATTCCACTGCCTCTATCAATACATGATCTGTCTCCGAATTCATCGAATCATTCTATGCATCGCGTTAATCACAATGAACAATATTTTTATATATGAAACAACGATTTTTTGTTATTTATTTTCCACGAAATAAAGAGCTCCTCCTATTCGGAGAGATTCTTCTAATGTTCATTCAAAATATTCTAACTTCATTCTATCAGTATAATATCTCGCTCTGATATTATGTTTTTCAACGCAGCGCGGGGATTATGCAGAATATATTCTAGTATATACTAACGAGCTAGTATTGTTTATCATTCTTGAAGTGATATGCTCCTCAAGAACAAATCGGTTCCAACGTATTATCATTCAAATCTTTCTACATACACTCTATCAGCAGTTTAACATCCTCTGATGGACTTACATTAATATTGTACAAATCGCTGGGTTCAGAATGACAACTATTTAGTGTTTTTTAAACTCTCCGAAGTAATACGCTCCTCCGGATAGTATCGCGGCTTGATAATCCAATATTCTGCATTTACACTTCCAATGGATTATTTCGACGTTATTTCCTGGTCCTATATCATGGTCTTATACAATTATACGCATGGCGGTTGTTGCAAAAAAAGTTTTTCAAAGTATACCGTCTTTTTTGTGTTTCATATCGTCCCCAAAATTATACGCTCCCAGGTACTGTACGGGGCACACGTATGATCATTAAAAATATTCTACATTCACTCTATCAGTATATTGTCTCTATCAGATTGTTCTACATTGTTCATAGCTTCGCGGATTTCACACTGAACACAATTCTTTAGTGTATAACGTCAATCGAATATAATTTATCGTCCCCGTAGTAATACGATCATCTTTTACGTTTCATGGCTCACATATGAATCATTCTACATTCGCACTATCAATAGATTGTCCCCTTCTGATTGTATGACATGATTCAACCTATCGGGGGATTCACAAACAATAAAGTTTCTTAACTCATAACTATGATCCAATAAAATTTATCGTACTCTAAGCAATTAAATAATCCCATAATGGTAGGATCTTACATAAGATCGTTCAAAATATACTACTTTCTTTCTCTCAATACGTTATCTCGAACCCTTTGTATTGTACTATTCTATGTAGAGCGGATTACAAAAGAAAACACAATTTTTTAATATATAACGGCGATCCAATATTTATAGACCACTAAATTACGAGCTTCTCCGGATCGGAACACACATATAAGTATTCAAAATATTCTACATTCATTCCATCAATTTGTTATCACGATTTGATGTCCCTATATTATTCTACGATTACCATGGACCAAATGAACAATTTTTTAAATACAAAACTGAGATTCACCTACTTATACTCCCCGAAGTGTTAAGATTTACCAGTACCGATTAGGGATTGCAAAATAGTCATTCACAATATTTTACTTTCACACTATCCGCAGATTATCTCTCTCTGGCTTTATATTATACTAGGTTTCTTGGGGTTCACATTGAACACAATCTTATAAAAAGAACGTCGTCCCGATACAAATTATAGTCCACGAAGTTATACGGCCTTCCAGTAATGATCCGTGGCTACATTTGCTATTTAAATTCATTCTACAAATATTCAATGAATGTAATACCAGTTACTGACATGCTTCTATTATTCTACGCACAGCGGTGTGCGAAATGAAGACAGTTTTTTAACATAAAGAACCATTTACTTATATACTTCGTATCCGAAACAATACGATCCGCCAGTAAGCATCGAGGCTAGCAGCTGAATATTCAAAACATTATACATTCGATCAGTCTGTTGATGACACCTCACGGACGGTTGTATAATATTCTGCGCATCGCGGGTTAAACAATGAACGTAGTTTGTTATGCATAACGTCGTGCCAATATTGCTTATGGTCCTAGAATTAATTGGCACCTCTTGTAGGTACCGGCGTTTACATATGATTATACAAAATATACAATAGCCACAAACTCAATAAATCAAATTCCTGTGATAGTTTTGTGTTAATTTCTGCATCGCGTGATCACAATGTACACAATTCTTTAATGTAGAACGATGACACGATTTTAATTATTCCTCCCGGAGTAATCATTACCGGAAGTAACTGTCGGGGCTAACAAACGGTCACCCAACAATTTACTTATGTAGTGACGTAATCACTTACGTACTCACAGCAGTAATTACATACTTATATACTTACTTACTTATTTACATATTTACTTACTTAATGACACAGATATATACTTACTTAATTAAATAGATACATATTTACTGCATTATGCACATAGCTACATACTTATGTACTTAGTTACTTAAATACATATACAATTTCTTAATTACTTACCTACTTATTAACTTACTTACTCACTTAGATACTTACTAAAGTAATTTCTTACATACTTACCCACTTATATACATACATAACAATTTTCGTACATACTATCTCACTTACCTAAGAAAAAACACAATTATTGACATACTTACTTAATTGCTTAGTTACTTACAAACTTAATTACATACATTCTCGCTTACACACGTACAAACATAATTACGTACATAATTTGTTACATATTTTCATATTTCCGTACTTATTTAATAGAATACTTGCCCGCTTACTAATCGTCTCACTTACTTAATTTACATCCCTTCCTATTTAATTACGTACTCACTTACCTACTTACGTGCATAGTTACTGACTGCTTACTTACATACGTAAGTGCATAATTACCTATTATGTCAGTTGATTACCTATATACTTACTTAATTACTTCCTTACTTACACATCAGTACCTTACTTACCTACTTACTTACTTACATTCTTTCCTACTTACTTACTTAATATGTATTTACTTATTTACTTACCTACTTACTGACTTACATACCTACTTACTTGCTTAGTTACATACTTATTTACATACTTATTTACTAACTTACTTGCTTCTTACTTACTTGAACACTTACTTACTTAATTACTTCCTTACTTCCTTCCTTCCTTACTTACTTCATTACTTACATACTTTCATACTTACTTACTTACATACTTATGTAATTTCATACTTAATTACCTACATACATACTCTAGTGCGTACCTACCAGCGAAAAAATGTGATACGATGTATTTCATCGTCTCGGCGAATTTTTTTTAATATTCGTGTGTTTCGATGAGGATTCGTTTAATCTTGCTTGTTTCATAGATATATTGCTTAGTACACGGCGATACGAGAAAATATCATAATTTCTTCCTTTCGACTTTTTTTCGTGAAGTAACCGTATATTTCGTGAATTAATCGTATATTTCGTTTAGATTTCGTCTTGCTTGCTAGTTACATACATTTCGTTCTAATATCACGTCGAAACGATGTAATACTTTGCATTTCATTTTTCCGTCGATTTTGTCGTGACATAATCGTGTATTTCGATGAGATTTCTTCTAATCATTCTAGTTACGTGGGTGTCTTACTTATTTCATGACGAAATGTGATAATGCGATGACTTAAACTTTTTCGACTATGTTTTCGTATAATCGATTATGTGTTTGAAGATTCACTTAACCTGCCTAGTTTCATATATTTCTTCCCAATTTCACTTCAAAACGAAAAAAAACTTTGAGATTCTTCGATTCAACAATGTTTTCGTGAATTAACCCTAAATTACGGTGAGATATTTTCTAATTTGCTACTTTCATGGGCATAAATCTAATTTCACGACCAAGCGCTCTAATATTCTGAATTTTATCGTTTCGGCGATGTAGTAAAGTGAAAACTGGTACATTTCGGTGAGATTTTGTGTAATCTTGCTAGTTACATAGATATCTTGCTAACATTTAGTCGAAACAAGACAATACATAGAGTTTACATGTTTCAATATTGTTTTCACGATAAGAACCTCTGTTTCGTTGTGATTTCGTATATTCTAGCTATTTTCATGTATATCTTTCTAATTTCACGACCACTCCTCATAATACGTTAAATATCACAGTTCCGACGAAGTTTTCGTGATTTAATCGTGTATTTTGCTGAGATGTCGTCTCATGTTGCAAGTTTCATGGACATCTTTCCAATTTAGAGGGAAACGTAATAATACGATTCACTTTGTCGTTTTGACGCTTTGTTCTTGAAATATTCGTTTATTTCGCTGAGATTTCGTCTAATCATGATAATTTCATAGATTTCTTGCTAATTTCAAGTCAAAACGTGACATTTCGCAGTGTTTCATCTCTTCGACACCATTTTCGCAAATAATAGTGTTTTTCGCTGATGTTACGTTAATTTTTTTAATTATAAAGATAACTTACAGTTTTTACTACGAAACTGGATAAAACCGTGAATTTCATCGTTCCGACAAAGTTTTTGCGTAATAATCCTTTATTTCGCCGAGATTTCGTGTAATATTACTAATTATGTCTATATCTGGCTATTTTCACAACGAAACGTCATAAAACGATGAATTTCACGGGTTAGACGAGGTTTACGTCAAATAATTTCATATTTTGCTAAGAGAATTCACATAACCTATCTAGTTTCTTATTTTAATATTTATTTTCAAGAACACATGTCATAATTCGTTGAATTTCCTTCTTTCGGCCATGTTTTCATGGAGTAATCAAAAATTTCGCTGAGATATCGTTAACCTTGTTAATTTCATGGACTACCCTCGTAATTTCGAGACGAAGAGTGACAATAGGTATAAATTCAATTTAACAAAGTTGGTTTCGTAAGGGAATCATATATTTCTCTTAGATATTGCGTCTAACAATGCCAGTTACTTACTATACTGCTAATTCAACGACGAAGATGAGGACAGTCAGAAATTTATTGTCTCTATATTGTTTTCGCATAAAAATCAATTACTTCTCTTAGATTTCATTTAATCTTCCTGTTTATATATTTTTCCTACTACTACAGCAACGAAACGAGACAGTACGTTAAATTACAACTTTTCGAAGTTGAATCTCGTAATATAATCGCATATTTCGCTGAGATTTGGTATAATCATGGCTATGTTCTATAGATGCTCTATACATGTCAAGCTAATTTTACAACGAAACGTGAAAACAGATGAATATTCTTTGTCTTCACTATATTTTCGCTAAGATACCGTCAAATGCTTTTAGTTATAAAATTATCTTGCTACTTCCATGACGAAACGAAATAGTACGTTGAATATCATCGTTACGACTTTGTTTTCGATATATCACCGTATATATCGTTGAGGTTTTGTGCAACCTTGATATTTTTTCAGATATCACGTCTATTTCACGTCGAAACGTGATAAAACGTTGAGCTTTAATGTCTCTACAATGTTTTCGGGAAATAATTGCATATTTCGATGAGATACCGAATATTCTTACTTGTTTCGTAATTATCTTCCTTTTTTTAAGACGAAACGGGGTAAAAAGGTGAATTCCTTAACTTCGACCGTGTTTTCGTGAAATAACAGTATATTACGCTGATATTTAAATTAATCTCACTTGCTCATTCTGCCAATTTCACGACGAAACGATGTAAACGTTACTTTCAAACGTTTCGACGTTGTCTTCGTGAAATAATCGTGTATTTCGCGTAGGTATCTTCCAATCTACAAAGCTTCATGAATGTCTTGCTAATTTCTCGACAAATAGTGATAAAACGTTGAATTCCATATCTTCGCACATTTTTTTGTGAAATAAATCTATATTATACGCTGAGATGTCATTTAGTATTATTAACTCATTGTTATCTTGCTAATTTCGCGACGGAACGGGGTACAAAGTTGAATTTCATAATGTCGATGTTGTATTCGTGAAATAGCCTTATATTTCGCTAAGGCTTCGTCTAATCTATATAATTTCATATATATCTTATTTTCAGGACAAAACGTATTAATGTGTTGAATTACATAGTTTCAAACATGGTTTCGTCAAATAATCGTTTATTTCGCTGAGTTTACATCTAATCTTCCTAGCTTCATATATTATGCTAATTTCACAACGAAACGTAATAGTACGTTGTATGTCATCATTTCGACGATGTTACCGTGAAATAGTCGTATATTCTGCTGAAGGTTCTTCTGCTCCAGAATTTTACGTAGATAACATGCTTATATCACGGCGGACCGAGACAATTCTTCTAACTTCGTCATTTCGATAATGTTTTAGTTACATAACTGTAAATTTCCCTGAGGACTGTTCTAATCCTGCTAGTTTCACAGATATCACTCTCATTTCAGGGTGAAACGTAATAATACGTATAATTTTCTTTTTTACAAATCTGTTTTCGTGAAATAAACGTATATTTCTGAGTGATTTCGCCAATTGTGTCTAGTTTCCTTTTATCACATCAATTTTACGAAAAAACGAAGACATACGTTGAATTTCTTTGTTTCCATGTTATTTTCGTGAATTGGACGTATATTTCTCAGAGATTATGTTAATTGTTTCTTGCATATCATGGAAATTTCAATACGAAACGGAATAACAAGTTGAATATCATGGTTTCTTCCATGATTTACAAGATAATCTTACATATCACAGTGATTTCGGGTAATCTGGTTAGTTTCATGAATATCTCTCAAATTTCATGACGGAATGATGTAATCCGTTGAGTTTTCTATTTTCGACAATGTTTTCCTGAATTAAGAATATATTTCACTAAGATTTGGACTAATCTTGCTAGTTTCATAGATATCTTACAAACTACATGACGAAACGTGGTATGACGTTGAATATCATAATTTCGAAATTATTTTCGCTATATAATAGTTTATTTCTCTGAGATATCATCTGATTCACCATTTTTCATATATGTCTTTCTATTTTCACGATGATCCGAGTTTATACGTTGAATTTCTTCGTTTCGAGGCAGTATTAGTGAAAAATGGTATACTTCAATGAGAATTCGTCTGATCCAGTATTTTACATATATATCCTTTTATTTCACTATGAACCGATATATTATTCTGAATTTCATCGTATCGACGGTGTTTTCGTGAAATAATCGTACATTTTTCCGTGGTTTCGTTCAAATCTTACTAGATTCCTGGATATCTTGTTAAATACAATACGAAAAATTGCAATACGTTAATCATACTTTCGACAGTGTTTTAGTTATATAATCGTGTATTTCGATACAATATCGCCTAAGCTTGCTAGTTTAATGCACATTTTGCTAATTTCAAGATGAAACGGCATAATAAGTTGATTTTCAACGTTTAGAACAAGATTCCAAATAATGATCGTATTTTACGCTGAGATTACGGGTAACAGTTCTAATTTCAAGGAAATATATCTAATTTCATGACGTAACGTGAACATAAGATGAGTTTCTCATTTCTGAAAATGTTTACTCGAATTAATGATATATTTCGCTGAGAATTCGAATAATCTTGTTATTTCCAAAGATATCTTACTAATCTCAAGACAAAACGTTTTAAAAGGCTGAATATCATCACTTTGACGATAGCATCGGGAAATTATCACATATTTCTTAAGATTTCATTTTTTCTCGATAATTTCATGTATATCTTGCTAATTTCATGACGCAAAGAGGTAATACGTTGAATTTCATCGTTTCTCTAATATTTTCTGGAAAGGAAAATATATTTCCCTAACATTCTGACTAATATTGATAGATACCATTGACATTCCGTCAATATCACACAAAGAAACAAAATGACACGTTGTTTCTCCACGTTCCGAAGTAGTTTTCGTGAACTAATTGTGTAAAGTGCTGATATTAAGCCTAACCATGCATATTTCGTAGGAGAGTGACGAAACGCGATAATGCGATGAATTTCGTCTTTTCGTTTACGTTTTCCTGATGTAATAGCATATTACGAAGAGATTTCAACTAATATTTCTAGATACATAGATATCTTGGTCATTTAACGACAAAACGTGATAAAACATTGAATTACACCGTGTCGAATATGAATCCGTGAAATAAAGAAAAGTTCCTCTGAAATATTGTCTAACATGTTAGTTCCATTGACGTCATTTCAAATACAAGAAGAAAAGACGTAATAAATTAAATTTCATCATTTCGACTATGTTTTCGGAAATGATCGTATATTTTCATGAGAATTCGTTTATTGTTGCTAACTTAACGGATGTCTTCTTGATTTCATGACGAAACGTGGTCTTACGTTTAATTTCACAGTTTCTATGCTGGTTTCGTGAAATAATAGCATATTTCGCTGAGATTTCGACTAATATTGCTAGTTTCATGGATACCATGCTAATTTCAAGATGAAACGTGATAATACGTAGAATTTCGTCGTTGCGAAAATGTTTTCCTGAGACATACGTATATTTCCCTGTGATAGACTATATCTCACATAGTTCATTGTTATTTAACGAATCTTTCATAAAACGATGAAATTAACGAAATTACGTGTTTCGCAGTGAAAGTAGCTAGAAACCTTGGAAAACAAGAAAATTTAGGAAAAACACCTTTAAATCATGGTCATTTCACGAAACATTCATGAAACGATGAAATTCAAAGAAATAACGTGTTTGTCGGTGAAAGCAGCTAGACATCTATGAAAGCATCAAAATTAAGCTAAATCTCCGCTAAATCATGGTTATTACACGATACATTCATGAAACGATGAAATTCAACGAAATAACTAGTTTCCCATTGAAGGTAGCTAGAAATCGCAGAAAACATCAGAATTAACCTAAATCTCCGCTAAATAGCGGTTATTTCACGAGACAATCATAAAACGGTGCAATTCGACGAAATAACGTGGTTCGCAGTGAAAGTAGCTAGAAATGGCAGAAAATATCTAAATTAAGCTAAATCGCGGCTAAAACATGGTTATTTCACGAAACACTCATGATACGATGAAAATCAACGAAATAACGTGTTTCGCAGTGAAAGTAGCTAGAAATCACAGTAAACATCAAAATAAAGCTAAATCTCCGCTAATTCATGGTTATTTCTTGAAGCATTCATGAAACGACGAAATTCAACGAAATAACGTGTTTCGCAGTGAAAGTAGCTAGATATCAATGAAAACATCTGAATTAAGCTTAATCTCCGCTAAACCATTGTTATTTCACGAAACATTCATGAAACTATGAAATTCAACGAAATAAAGTGTTTCGGAGGGAAAGTAGCTAGATATCTATGAAAACATCAAAATTTAGCCAAATCTCCGCTAACTCATGATTATTTCACGAAACATTCATGAAACTATGAAATTCAACGGAATAACGTTTTTCGAAGTGAAAGTAGCTAGATATCTATGAAAACATCAAAATTAAGCCAAATCTCCGATAAATCATGGCTATTTCACGAAACATTCATGAAACGATGAAATTCATGAAATAACCTATTTCGCAATAAAAGTATCTAAACATCGATGAACACATGAAAATTAAGGTAAATCTCAGCTTAATAATGGTTATTTCACGAAACATTCATGAAACGATGTAATTTCTCGAAATAACGTATTTCGCAGTGATAGTAGCTAGATATCTATGAAAACATTATAATTAAGCTAAATCTCCGCTAAATCGTGGTTATTTCACGAATCATTTATGCATCGATGAAATACTTCGAAATATCGTGTTCCGCAGTGAAAGTAGACAGATATCTATGAAAACATCAAAACTACACTAAATCTCGGCTAAATAGTGGTTATTTCACGAAACATACATGAAACGATGAAAAACAACGAAAGAACGCGTTTCGCAGTGGAAGTAGCTAGACATATATGAAAACCTCAAAATTAATCTTAATCTCCACTAAATCATGGTTACTTCACGAATCATTCATGAAACAAAGAAATTCAACGAAATAACGTGTTTCGCAGTGAAAATAGCTAGATATCAGTGAAAACATCAAAATAAAACTAAACCTCCGCCAAATCATGGTTATTTCACGATACATTCATGAAGCGATGAAATTCAACGAAATAACGTGTTTCGCAGTGTAAGTATCTAGATATGTGTGATAACACCAAAATTAAACTGAATCTCAGCTAAATCATGTTGATTTTCACGAAACTATCATGAAACGATGAAAATCAACGAAATAACGTGATTCGCAGTGATAGTGGTTAGAAGACATAAAAATATCAATAAGAACCTTAATAACCGCTGAATGAAGTTTTTTTCACGCAACATTCACGAAACTATGAAAAACAACGAAATAACGTGTATCGCAATGAAAGCAGATAGATATCTCTGAAAACATCATAATTAAGATAAATCTCCGCTAAATCGTTTTCATTTCACGATACATTCATGGAACGATGAAATTCAACGAAATAACGTGTGTCGCAGTGTAAGAATCTAGATATCTATGCAAACATCAAAATTGAGCTAAATCTCATCTAAAGCATTGTTATTTGACAAAACATTCATGAATTGGTGAAATACAACGAAATAACGTGTTTCGCAGTGAAAGTAGCTAGACATCTATGAAAACATCAAAATTAATCTCAATCTCCACTAAATATTGGTTACTTCACGAATCATTCATGAAACAATGAAATTCAACGAAATAACGTGTTTTATAGTGTAAGTAGCTAGATATCTGTGAAAACAGCAAAATTAAACTAAATCTCCGCTAAATCATGTTGACTTTCACGAAAACATCGTGAAACGATGAAATTCAACGAAGTAAATTGATTCGCAGTGATAGTAGTTAGAAGACATGAAAATCATCAAAAAGAAGCTAAATCACCGCTAAATTTTGTTTATTCACGAAACAATCACGAAACTATGAAAAACAACGTAATACGGTGTATCGCACTGAAAGGAGCTAGATATATCTGAAAACTGCAAAATTAAGCTAAATCTCCGCTAAATCATGTTTAATTCACGTAACATTCATGAAACGATGAAAAACAACGAAATAACGTGATTCGCAGTGAAAGTAGCTAGATATCTATGAAAACATATAAATTAAGCTAAATGTCCGCTAAATCATGGTTATTTCACGGAACATTCTTGAAACGATGAAATTCAGCGAATTCATGGGTTTCGCAGTGAATGTAGCTAGAAATGGCAGAAAACATGAAAATTAAGGTAAATCACGAATATATCATGATTACTTCACTAAATGTTTGTGAAACGATGAAAAACAACGAAATAACGTGTTTCTCAGTGAAAGAAGCTAGATATCTCTGATAACATCAAAATTAAGCTAAATCTCCGTTAAATTATATTTATTCCATGAAACATTAATGAAACGAAGAAAAACGACGAAATAACGTCTTTCGCAGTGAAAGTAGCTAGAAATGGCGGAAAACATGAAAATTATGCTTAATCTCCAGTAAATCATGATTATTTGACTAAACATTCATGAAACGATAAAAACAACGAAATAACGTGTTTCGCAGTGAAGGTAGCTAGATATTTCGGAAAATATCAAAATTAAGTTAAATCTCCTCTAAATCATGGGTACTTTACGAAATATTAAAGAAACGATGAAATACAAAGGAATAGCGTGTTTCGCAGTTATAGTAGGTAGAAATCGCAGAAAACATCAAAATTAAGGTAAATCTCCGCTAAATTATGGTTATTACACGAAATATTCATGAAACGATGAAATTCAACAAAATAACGTGTGTCGCAGTGAAAGTAGCTAGATATCTATGAAAACATCAAAATTAAGCAAAATCTCCGCTAAATCATGGCTATTTCACGTAACATTCGTGAAACGATGAAATTCATGGAATAGCCTGTTTCGCAATGAAAGTGTCTAAACATCGATGAACACATCAAAATTAAGGTAAATCTCAGCTTAATCATAGTTTTTTCACGGAACATTCATGAAACGATGTAATTTGTCGAAATAACGTATTTCGCAGTGAAATTAGCTAGATATACATGAAAACATTAAAATTAAGCTAAATCTCCGCTAACTCGTGGTTATTTCACGAAACATTCATGAATCGATGAAATACTTCGAAGTAACGTGTTCCGCAGTGAAAGTAGACAGATATCTATGAAAACATCAAAACTACACTAAATCTCCGCTAAATCGTGGTTATTTCACGTAACACTGATGAAACGATGAAATTCAACGAAATAACGTGTTTCGCAGTGAAAGTAGCTTGATATCTATGAAAACATATGAATAAAGCTTTTTCTCCGCTAAACCATTGTTATTTCACGAAACATTCATGAAACTATGAAATTCAACGAAATAAAGTGTTTCGCAGTGAAAGTAGCTAGATATCTATGAAAAAATCAAAATTAAGCCAAATCTCCGCTAAATCATGGCTATTTCACGTAACATTCATGAAACGATGAAATTCATGAAATAACCTGTTTCGCAATGAAAGTATCTAAACATCGATGGACACATCAAAATGAAGGTAAATCTTAGCTTAATCATGGTTATTTCACGAAACATTCATGAATCGATGAAATACTTCGAAATAACGTGTTCCGCAGTGAAAGTAGACAGATATCTATGAAAACATCAAAACTACACTAAATCTCCGCTAAATAGTGGTTATTTCACGTAACATTGATGAAACGATGAAATTCATCGAAATAACGGATTTCGTAGTGAGAGTAGCTAGAAATGGCAGGAAACATCAAAATTAAGCAATACCTCCGCTAAATAATGGTTATTTCAAGAAACACTCATGAAACGATGAAATTCAACAAAATAACGTGTTTGGCAGTGAAAGTAGCTACATATCTGTGAAAACGTCAAAATTAAGCTAAATCTCCGTTAAATCATGTTTATTTCACGAAACATTCATGAAACGATGAAAAACATCGAAAGAACTCGTTTCGCAGTGGAAGTAGCTTGACATATATGAAAACCTCAAAATTAATCTTAATCTCCACTAAATCATGGTTACTTCACGAATCATTAATGAAACAATGAAATTCAACGAAATAACGTGTTTCGCAGTGAAAGTAGCCAGATATCTGTGAAAACATCAAAATAAAGCTAAATCTCCGCCAAATCATGGTTATTTCACGATACATTCATGAAGCGATGAAATTCAACGAAATAACGTGTTTCGCAGTGTAATTATCTAGATATGTGTGATAACACCAAAATTAAACTAAATCTCAGCTAAATCATGTTGATTTTCACGAAACTATCATGAAACGATGAAATTCAACGAAATAACGTGAATCGCAGTGATAGTGGTTAGAAGACATAAAAATATCAATAAGAACCTTAATCACCGCTAAATGATGTTTTTTTCACGAAACATTCACGAAAATATGAAAAACAACGAAATAACGTGTATCGCAATGAAAGCAGATAGTTATCTATGAAAACATCATAGTTAAGATAAATCTCCGCTAAATCGTTTTCATTTCACGATACATTCATGGAACGATGAAATTCAACGAAATAACGTGTGTCGCAGTGTAGGAAGCTAGATATCTATGCAAACATCAAAATTGGGCTAAATCTCATCTAAAGCATTGATATTTCACAAAACATTCATGAAACGGTGAAATACAACGAAATAACGTGTTTCGCAGTGAAAGAAGCTAGATACCTATGAAAACATCAAAATTAACCTCATTCTCCTCTAAATCATGATAATTTCAAAAAACATACATGAAACGGTGAAATTCAACGAAATAACGTGTTTCATAGTGTAAGTAGCTAGATATCTGTGAAAACACCAAAATTAAACTAAATCTCCGCTAAATCATGTTCATTTTCACGAAACTATCGTGAAACGATGAAATTCAACGAAATAACGTGATTCGCAGTGATAGTAGTTAGAAGACTTGAAAATCTTCAAAAAGAAGCTAAATCACCGCTAAATTTTGTTTATTTCTCGAAACAATCACGAAACTATGAAAAACAACGTAATAAGGTGTATCGCACTGAAAGGAGCTAGATATATCTGAATACAACAAAATTAAGCTAAATCTCCGCTAAATCATGTTTAATTCACGTAACATTCATGAAACGATGAAAAACAACGAAATAACGTGTTTCGCAGTGAAAGTAGCTAGATATCTGTGAAAACATCGAAATAAGCTAAATCTCCGTTAAAACATGTTTATTTCACGAATCATTCATTAAACGATGAAAAACAACGAAATAACGTGATTCGCAGTGAAAGTAGCTGGATATCTATGAAAACATAAAAATTAAGCTAAATGTCCGCTATATCATGGTCATTTCACGGAACATTCATGAAACGATGAAATTCCGCGAATTCATGGGTTTCGCAGTGAATGCAGCGAGAAATGGCAGAAAACATGAAAATTAAGGTAAATCACGAAAAAATCATGATTACTTCACTAAATATTTGTGAAACGATGAAAAACAACGAAATAACGTGTTTCGCAGGGAAAGAAGCTAGATATCTCTGATAACATCAAAATTAAGCTAAATCTCCGTTAAATTATATCTTTTTCACGAAACATTAATGAAACGATGAAAAACGACGAAATAACGTGTTTCGCAGTGAAAGTAGGTAGAAATCGCTGAAAACATCAAAATTAAGGTAAATCTCCGCTAAATTATGGTTATTTCACGAAACATTCATGAAACGATGAAATTCAACGCAATAACGTGTGTCGCAGTGTAAGTAGCTAGATATCTATGCAAACATCAAAATTGAGCTAAATCTCATTTAAAGCATGGTTATTTCACGAAACATTCATGAATCGATGAAATTAAAAGAAATAGCGTGTTTCGCAGTGAAAGTAGCTAGAAACAGCAGAAAACATAAAAATTATGCTAAATCTCCGCTAAATCATGGTTATGTCACGAAACTTTCATGAAACGATGAAATTCAACGAAGAAACGTGTTTCGCAGTGAAAGTAGCTAGATATCTATGGAAACATCAAAAAAAGCTAAATATCCGGTAGATCATGGTTAATCCACGAAACATTCATAAAACGATGAAATTAAACGAAATAACGTGTTTCGTAGTGAAACTACCTAGATATCTATGAAAACATCAAAATTAAGCTAAATCTCTGATTAATCATGGTTATTTCACGAAACATGCGTGAATCGTGGAAATTCAACGAATACACGTGTTTCGCAGTGAAAGTAGCTAGAAATGGCAGAAAAAATGAAAATTAAGCTAAATATCCAGTAAATCATGATTATTTCACTAAACACTCATGAAACGATGAAATTCAACGAAATAACGTGTTTGGCAGTGAAAGTAGCTACATAAATGTGAAAACGTCAAAATTAGGCTAAATCTCCGTTAAATCATGTTTATTTCACGAAACGTTCATGAAACGATGAAAAACAGCGAAAGAACGCGTTTCGCAGTGGAAGTAGCTAGACATATATGAAAACCTCAAATTAATCTTAATCTCCACTAAATCATGCTTATTTCACGAATCATTCATGAAACAATGAAATTCAACGAAATAACGTCTTTCGCAGTGAAAGTAGCTAGATATCTGTGAAAACATCAATCTTAAGCTATATCACCTCTAAACTATGGGTACTTGACGAAACATTGAAGAAACGATGAAATACAAAGGAATAGCGTGTTTCGCATGAAAGTAGGTAGAAATCGCTGAAAACATCAAAATTAAGCAAAATCTCCGCTAAATCATGACTATTTCACGATATTCATGAAACGATGAAATTCATGAAATAACCTGTATCGTAATGAAAGTGTCTAAACATCGATGAACACATCAAAATTAAGGTAAATCTCAGCTTAATCATAGCTATTTCACGGAACATTCATGAAACGATGTAATTTATCGAAATAACGTATTTCGCAGTGAAATTAGCTAGATATGTATGAAAACATTAAAATTAAGCTAAATCTCCGCTAACTCGTGGTTATTTCACGAAACATTCATGAATCGATGAAATACTTCGAAATAACATGTTCCGCAGTGAAAGTAGACAGATATCTATGAAAACATCAAAACTACACTAAATCTCTGCTAAATAGTGGTTATTTCACGTAACATTGATGAAACGATGAAATTCAACGAAATAACGTGTTTCGCAGTGAAAGTATCTAGATATCAATGAAAACATATGAATTAAGCTTAATCTCCGCTAAACCATTGTTATTTCGCGAAACATTCATGAAACTATGAAATTCAACGAAATGAAGTGTTTCGCAGTGAAAGTAGCTAGATATCTATGAAAACATCAAAATTAAGCCAAATCTCCGCTAAATCATGGCTATTTCACGTAAAATTCATGAAACGATGAAATTAATGAAATAACCTGTTTCGCAATGAAAGTATCTAAACATCGATGGACACATCAAAATTAAGGTAATTCTTAGCTTAATCAAGGTTATTTCACGTAACAATCATGAAACGATGTAATTTGTCGAAATAACGGATTTCGCAGTGAGAGTAGCTAGAAATGGCAGGAAACATCAAAATTAATCTATATCTCCGCGAAATAATGGTTATTTCAAGAAACACTCATGAAACGATGAAATTCAACGAAATAACGTGTTTGGCAGTGAAAGTAGCTTCATATCTGTGAAAACGTCAAAATTAAGCTAAGTCTCCGTTAAATCATGTTTATTTCACGAAACATTCATGAAACGATGAAAAACAACGAAAGAACGCGTTTCGCAGTGGAAGTAGCTAGACATATATGAAAACCTCAAAATTTATCTTAATCTCCACTAAATCATGGTTACTTCACGAATCATTCATGAAACAATGAAATTCAATGAAATAACGTCTTTCGCAGTGAAAGTAGGTAGATATCTGTGAAAACATCAAAATAAAACTAAATCTCCGCCCAATCATGGTTATTTCACGATACATTCATGAAGCGATGAAATTCAACGATATAACGTGTTTCGTAGTGAAAGTATCTAGATATGTGTGATAACACCAAAATTAAACTAAATCTCAGCTAAATCATGTTGATTTTCACGAAACTATCATGAAACTATGAAATTCTACGAAATAACGTGATTCGCAGTGATAGTGGTTAAAAGACATAAAAATATCAATAAGAACCTTAATCACCGCTAAATGATGTTTTTTTCACGAAACATTCACGAAACTATGAAAAACAACGAAATAACGTGTATCGCAATGAAAGCAGATAGATATCTATGAAAACATCATAATTAAGATAAATCTCCGCTAAATCGTTTTCATTTCACGATACATTCATGGAACGATGAAATTCAACGAAGTAACGTCTGTCGCAGTGTAAGAAGCTAGATATCTATGCAAACATCAAAATTGAGCTAAATCTCATTTAGAGCATTGTTATTTCACGAAACATTCATGAAACGGTGAAATACAACGAAATAACGTGTTTCGCAGTGAAAGAAGCTAGATACCAATGAAAACATCAAAATTAACCTCATTCTCCGCTAAATCATGATAATTTCAGAAAACATACATGAAACGGTGAAATTCAACGAATTAACGAGTTTCGCAGTGAAAGAAGCTAGATATCGCAGCAAACATCAAAATTAAGCTATATCTTCTCTAAATCATGGTTACTTGACTAAACATTCAAGAAACGATGAAATTCAAAGGAATAGCGTGTTTCGCATTTATAGTACCTAGAAATCGTAGAAAACGTCAAAAATAAGCTAAATCTCCGTTAAATCATGTTTATTTCACGAAACATACATGTAACGATGAAAAACAACGAAAGAACGCGTTTCGCAGTGAAAGTAGCTAGACATCTATGAAAACATCAAAATTAATATTTATCTCCACTAAATATTGGATACTTCACGAATCATTCATGAGACTATGAAATTCAACGAAATAACGTGTTTCATAATGTAAGTAGCTAGATATCTGTGAAAACACCAAAATTAAACTAAATCTCCGCTAAATCATGTTTAATTCACGTAACATTCATGAAACGATGAAAAACAACGAAATAACGTGTTTCGCAGTGAAAGTAGCAAGATATCTATGAAATTATCAGAATAAATCTAAATCTCCTCTAATTCATGGTTATTTCACGAAACATTCATGAAACGATGAAATACAACGTAATAACTTCTTTCGCAGTGAAAGGAGCTACATATAAGCGAAAACATCAAAATTAAACTAAATCACGGCTAAATCAGTTTTATTTTCACGAAGCATCCACGAAACGATGAAATTCAACGAAATAACGTGTTTCGCAGTGAAAGTAGCTAGAAATGGCAGATATCATGAAAAATAAGCTAAATCTCCAGTAAATCTTGATTATTTCACTAAACATTCATGAAACGATTAAAAACAACGAAATAACGTGTTTCGCAGTGAAAGTAGCTAGATATTTCGGAAAACATCAAAATTAAGCTATATCTCCTCTAAATCATGGGTACTTGACGAAATATTAGAGAAACGATGAAATACAAAGGAATAGCGTGTTTCGCAGTGATTGTAGTTAGAAATCGCAGAAAACATCAAAATTAAGGTAAATCTCCGCTAAATTATGTTTATTTTACGAAATATTCATGAAACGATGAAATTCAACGAAATAACGTGTTTCGCAATGAAAGTAGCTACATATCTGTGAAAACATCAAAATTAACCTAAATCTCCGCCAAATCATGTTTATTTCACGATACATTCATGAAACGATGAAATTCACCGAAATAACGTGTTTCGCAGTGAAAGTAGCTAGATATATCTGAAAACATCAAAATTAAGCTAAATCTCCGCTAAATCGTGTTTATTACACGAAACACTCGTGAAACGATGAAAAACAACGAAATTACGTGTTTCGCAGTGAAAGAAGCTAGATATCTGTGAAAACATCAAAATTAAGATAAATCTCCGTAAAATCATGTTTATTTCAAGAAACATTCATGAAAAGATGAAAAACAACGAAATAACGAGTTTCGCAGTTAAAGTAGCTAGATATCTATGAAAACATCAAAATTAAGCTAAAACACCGCTAAATCATGTTTATTTCACGAAACATTCATGAAACGATGAAAAACAGCGAAATAACGTGTTTCGCAGTGAAAGCAGCTAGAGATCTATGAAAACATCAAAATTAACTGAAACTCCGCTAAATCATGATTATGTCACCAAACATTCATGAAACGATGATATTCTGCGAAATAACCTCCTTCGCAGTGAAAGTAGCTAGAAACCGTGAAAAGCATCAAAATTAAGCTGAATCTCCTCTAAATTATGTTTATTTCACGAATCATTCATGAAACGATGAAATTCTACGTAATAACGTATTTCGCAGTGGAAGTAGCTAGATATCTATGAAAACATCAAAATTAACTTTAATCTCCGCTAAATAATTGTTATTATACGAAACATTCATGAAACGATAAAATTCAACGAAATAACGTGTTTAGCAGTAAAGTAGCTGGATGACTATGAAAACATAAAAATTGAGCTAAATCTCCTGTAAACCATGGTTATTTCACGAAGCATTCATGAAACGATGAAATTCAAAGTAATAACGTGTTTCGCAATGAAAGTAGCTTCATATCTGTGAAAACATCAAATAAACATAATATCCACTGAATCATGGTTATTTCACGAAACATTCATGAAACTATGAAAAACAACGAAATAACGTGTTTCGCAGTTGAAGCTGCTACATATCTATGAAAACATCAAAAATATGTTTATCACTGCTACATCATGTTTATTTCACAAAAGCTTCACGACACGATGTAAAACAATGAAATAACGTGTTTCGCAGTGTAACTAGCTAGATATCTTTGAAAACGTCAAAATTAAGCTTAATCTCCGCTAAATCATAGTTATTTCATGAAACATTTATGAAACTATGAAATTCAAGGAAATAACGTGTTTCGCAGTGATAGTAGCTAGAAATCATAGAGAACATCAAAATTAAGCTAAATCACAGCTAAATCACGTTTATTTCACGAAACATTCATGAACGATGAAATTCAACGAAACAATGTGTTTCGCAGTGTAAGTTGCTGCTAGAAATCAGCAAGGGCGAGAAACTTAACTAAATCTCAGCTAAATCATGTTTATTCACGAAACATTCATGAAACCAGAAAGACAATGAAGTAACGTGTTTCGCCATGAAAGTAGCAGATATCTATGAAATCATAAAAATAGATCTAAATTTCCTCTAATTCATGTTTATTTCACGAAACATTCAAGAAACGATGAAAAAGAATGAAATAACTAGTTTCGCTGTGAAAGTAGCAAGATATCAAAGTAAACATCAAAATGAAGATAAATCTCCGCTAAATCATGTTTTTTTCACGAAACATTCATGAAACGATGAAATTCAACGTAATAACTTCTTTCGCAGTGAAAGGGGCTAGATATCAGCGAAAACATCAAAATTAAACTAAATCTCGCCTAAATCATGTTAATTTTCACGAAAAATTCGTGATACGATGAAATTCATCGAAATAACGTGTTTCGCAGTGATAGTTGCTAGAAATCATACAAAACATGAAAATTAAGCTAAATCACCGCTAAATATCGTTTATTTTACGAAACATTCATGAAACGGTGAAAAACAACGAAACAACGTGTTCCGCAGTGAAAGTAGCTAGATATCTATGAAAACATCAAAATTAAACTAAATCTCTGCTAAATCATGTTTATTTCACGACAATATCATCAAACGATGAAATACAGCGAATTAACGTGTTTCGCAGGAAAGTGGCTAGACGTCTATGAAAACTTAAAAATTAAAGTAAATCTCCTGTAAACCATGGTTATTTCACGAAGCATTCATGAAACGATGAAATTCAACGTAATAACGTGTTTCGCAATGAAAGTAGCTACATATCTGCGAAAACATCAAATAACCATAATATCCACTGAATCGCCTAAATCATGTTAATTTTCACGAAAAATTCGTGATACGATGAAATTCATCGAAATAACGTGTTTCGCAGTGATAGTTGCTAGAAATCATACAAAACATGAAAATTAGCTTAAATTCTGCTAAATCATGTTTATTTCAAAACATTCATGAAACGGTGAAATTCAACGAATTAACGAGTTTCGCAGTGAAAGAAGCTAGATATCGCAGCAAATATCAAAATTAAGCTATATCTTCTCTAAATCATGGTTACTTGACTAAACATTCAAGAAACGATGAAATTCAAAGGAATAGCGTGTTTCGCATTTATAGTACCTAGAAATCGTAGAAAACGTCAAAAATAAGCTAAATCTCCGTTAAATCATGTTTATTTCACGAAACATACATGTAACGATGAAAAACAACGAAAGAACGCGTTTCGCAGTGAAAGTAGCTAGACATCTATGAAAACATCAAAATTAATATTTATCTCCACTAAATATTGGATACTTCACGAATCATTCATGAGACTATGAAATTCAACGAAATAACGTGTTTCATAATGTAAGTAGCTAGATATCTGTGAAAACACCAAAATTAAACTAAATCTCCGCTAAATCATGTTTAATTCACGTAACATTCATGAAACGATGAAAAACAACGAAATAACGTGTTTCGCAGTGAAAGTAGCAAGATATCTATGAAATTATCAGAATAAATCTAAATCTCCTCTAATTCATGGTTATTTCACGAAACATTCATGAAACGATGAAATACAACGTAATAACTTCTTTCGCAGTGAAAGGAGCTACATATAAGCGAAAACATCAAAATTAAACTAAATCACGGCTAAATCAGTTTTATTTTCACGAAGCATCCACGAAACGATGAAATTCAACGAAATAACGTGTTTCGCAGTGAAAGTAGCTAGAAATGGCAGATATCATGAAAAATAAGCTAAATCTCCAGTAAATCTTGATTATTTCACTAAACATTCATGAAACGATTAAAAACAACGAAATAACGTGTTTCGCAGTGAAAGTAGCTAGATATTTCGGAAAACATCAAAATTAAGCTATATCTCCTCTAAATCATGGGTACTTGACGAAATATTAGAGAAACGATGAAATACAAAGGAATAGCGTGTTTCGCAGTGATTGTAGTTAGAAATCGCAGAAAACATCAAAATTAAGGTAAATCTCCGCTAAATTATGTTTATTTTACGAAATATTCATGAAACGATGAAATTCAACGAAATAACGTGTTTCGCAATGAAAGTAGCTACATATCTGTGAAAACATCAAAATTAACCTAAATCTCCGCCAAATCATGTTTATTTCACGATACATTCATGAAACGATGAAATTCACCGAAATAACGTGTTTCGCAGTGAAAGTAGCTAGATATATCTGAAAACATCAAAATTAAGCTAAATCTCCGCTAAATCGTGTTTATTACACGAAACACTCGTGAAACGATGAAAAACAACGAAATTACGTGTTTCGCAGTGAAAGAAGCTAGATATCTGTGAAAACATCAAAATTAAGATAAATCTCCGTAAAATCATGTTTATTTCAAGAAACATTCATGAAAAGATGAAAAACAACGAAATAACGAGTTTCGCAGTTAAAGTAGCTAGATATCTATGAAAACATCAAAATTAAGCTAAAACACCGCTAAATCATGTTTATTTCACGAAACATTCATGAAACGATGAAAAACAGCGAAATAACGTGTTTCGCAGTGAAAGCAGCTAGAGATCTATGAAAACATCAAAATTAACTGAAACTCCGCTAAATCATGATTATGTCACCAAACATTCATGAAACGATGATATTCTGCGAAATAACCTCCTTCGCAGTGAAAGTAGCTAGAAACCGTGAAAAGCATCAAAATTAAGCTGAATCTCCTCTAAATTATGTTTATTTCACGAATCATTCATGAAACGATGAAATTCTACGTAATAACGTATTTCGCAGTGGAAGTAGCTAGATATCTATGAAAACATCAAAATTAACTTTAATCTCCGCTAAATAATTGTTATTATACGAAACATTCATGAAACGATAAAATTCAACGAAATAACGTGTTTAGCAGTAAAGTAGCTGGATGACTATGAAAACATAAAAATTGAGCTAAATCTCCTGTAAACCATGGTTATTTCACGAAGCATTCATGAAACGATGAAATTCAAAGTAATAACGTGTTTCGCAATGAAAGTTGCTTCATATCTGTGAAAACATCAAATAAACATAATATCCACTGAATCATGGTTATTTCACGAGACATTCATGAAACTATGAAAAACAACGAAATAACGTGTTTCGCAGTTGAAGCTGCTACATATCTATGAAAACATCAAAAATATGTTTATCACTGCTACATCATGTTAATTTCACAAAAGCTTCACGACACGATGTAAAACAATGAAATAACGTGTTTCGCAGTGTAACTAGCTAGATATCTTTGAAAACGTCAAAATTAAGCTTAATCTCCGCTAAATCATGGTTATTTCATGAAACATTTATGAAACTATGAAATTCAAGGAAATAACGTGTTTCGCAGTGATAGTAGCTAGAAATCATAGAGAACATCAAAATTAAGCTAAATCACAGCTAATTCACGTTTATTTCACGAAACATTCATGAACGATGAAATTCAACGAAACAATGTGTTTCGCAGTGTAAGTTGCTAGATCTCAGGGAAAACATCAAAATTAAACTAAATCTCGCCTAAATCATGTTAATTTTCACGAAACATTCGTGAAACGATGAAATTCATCGAAATAACGTGTTTCGCAGTGAAAGTTGCTAGATATCTATGAAATCATCAAAATAAATCTAAATCTCCGCTAATCATCGGTTCTTCACGAAACATTCATGATTCGTTGAAATTCAGATAATAACGTGTTACGCAGTGAAAGTAGCTAGATATCTACAAAAACATAAAAATTAAACTAAATCTCTGCTAAACAACGGTTATTCACGGAACACTCATGAAACGATGAAATTCAACGAAATAACGTGTTTCGCAGTGAAAAGTAGCTAAATATCTGTGATAACATCAAATTTAAACTAAATCTCTTCTAAACCATGGTTATTTCGCGAAACATTCATGAAACGATGAAATTCAAGTAAATTACGTTTTCGCAGTGAAAGTATCCAGATATCTGTCTGCAACATAAAATTAATCTAAATCTCCGCTAAATCAAGTTTATTTCGAAACTTTCATGAAACATGAAATTCAACAAAAACAACGTGTTTCGCATTGAAAGTAGCTATAAATCGCAAAAACAAAACTATGGGCTGGGGTCTGCTCTAATTCGTTTATTTCACAAAACATTAAGAAACGATGAAAAACAATGAAATAACTAGTTTCGCTGTGAAAGTAGCAAGATTATAATAAACATCAAATAAATAAATCTCCTCTAAATCATGTTTTTTTCACGAAACATTCATGAAACGATGAAATTCAACGTAATAACTTCTTTCGCAGTGAAAGGAGCTAGATATCAGCGAAAACATCAAAATTAAACTAAATCACGTCTAAATCAGGTTCATTTTCACGAAACATCATGAAACGATGAAATTCAACGAAATAACGTGTTTCGCAGTGATAATAGCTCAAAATCTGTGAAAACATCAAAATTAGACTGAATCTCCGCTAAATCATGATATTTTCAGAAAACATACATGAAACGGTGAAATTCAACGAATTAACGAGTTTCGCAGTGAAAGAAGCTAGAATCGCAGCAAACATCAAAATTAAGCTGTATCTTCTCTAAATCATGGTTACTTGACTAAACATTCAAGAAACGATGAAATTCAAAGGAATAGCCATGTTTCGCATTTATAGTACCTAGAAATGGTAGAAGACGTCAAAAATAAGCTAAATCTCCGTTAATCATGTTTATTTCACGAAACATACATGTAACGATAAAAAACAACAAAAGAACACGTTTCGCAGTGAAAATGAGTAGACATCTATGAAAACATCAAAATTAATATTTATCTCCACTAAATATAAATACTTCACGGTCATTCATGAGACTCTGAAGATAAAGAAAATAACGTGTTTCATAATGTAAGTAGCTGAGTGTATATAAAAACACCAAAATTAAACTAAATCTTCGCTAGATCATATTTGATTCACACATAACATTCATGAAACGATGAAAAACAACGAAATAACGTGTTTCGCAGTGAAAGTAGCAAGATATCTATGAAATTATCAGAATAAATCTAAATCTCCTCTAATTCATGGTTATTTCACGAAACATTCATGAAACAATAAATACAACGTAATAACTTCTTTCGCAGTGAAAGGAGCTACATATAAGCGAAAACATCAAAATTAAACTAAATCACGGCTAAATCAGTTTTATTTTCACAAGCATCCACGAAACGATGAAAATTCAACAAAATAACGTGTTTCGCAGTGAAAGTAGCTAGAAATGGCAGATATCATGAAAAATAAGCTAAATCTCAGTAAATCTTGATTATTTCACTAAACATTCATGAAAACGATAAAAACAACGAAATAACGTATTTCGCAGTGAAAGTAGCTAGATATTTCGGAAAACATAAAATTAGCTTATCCCTCTAAATCATGGATTGACGAAATATTAGAGCGATGAAATACAAAGGAATAGCGTGTTTCGCAGTATTGTAGTTAGAAATCACAGAAAACATCAAAATTAAGGTAAATCTCCGCTAAATTATGTTTATTTTACAAGAAATATTCATGAAACGATGAAATTCAACGAAATAACGTGTTTCGCAATGAAAGTAGCTACATATCTGTGGAAACATCAAAATTAACCTAAATCTCCGCCAAATCATGTTTATTTTCACGTACATTCATGAAACATGAAATTCACCGAAATAAGCGTGTTTCGCAGTGAAAGTAGCTAGATATATCTGAAAACATCAAAATTAAGCTAAATCTCCGCTAGAAATGTTTATTCACGAAGCGCTCGTGAAACAATGAAAAACAACGAAATTACGTGTTTCGCAGTGAAAGAAGCTAGAGATATCTGTGAAAACATCAAAATTTAGGATAATCTCCGTAAATAATCATGTTTATTTCAAGAAACATTCATGAAAAGATGAAAAACAACGAAATAACAAGTTTCGCAGTTAAAGTAGCTAGATATCTATGAAAACATCAAAATTAAGCTAAAACGCGCTAAATCATGTTTATTTCACGAAACATTCATGAAACAATGAAAAACAGCGAAATAACGTGTTTCGTGAAAAGCGTAGAGATCTATGAAAACATCAAAATTAACTGAAACTCCGCTAAATCATGATTATGTCACCAAACATTCATGAAACGATGATATTCTGCGAAATAACCTCCTTCGCAGTGAAAGTAGCTAGAAACCATGGAAAGCATCAAAATTAGCTGAATCTCCTCTAAATTATGTTTATTTCACGAATCATTCATGAAACGATGAAATTCTACGTAATAACGTATTTCGCAGTGGAAGTAGCTAGATATCTATGAAAACATCAAAATTAACTTTAATCTCCGCTAAATAATTGTTATTATACGAAACATTCATGAAACGATAAAATTCAACGAAATAACATAGCAGTAAAGTAGCTGGATGACTATGAAAACATAAAAATTGAGCTAAATCTCCTGTAAACCATGATATTTTACAAACATTCATGAAACGATGAATTCAAAGTAATAACGTGTTTCGCAATGAAAGTTGCTTCATATATGTAAAAACATCAAATAAACATAATATCCACTGAATCATGGTTATTTCACGAGACATTCATGAAACTATGAAAAACAACGAAATAAGCATGTTTCGCAGTTGAAGCTGCTACATATCTAAGAAAACATCAAAAATATGTTTATCACTGCTACATCATGTTAATTTCACAAAAGCTTCACGACACGATAAAAACAATGAAATAACGTGTTTCGCAGTGTAAGTTAGCTAGATATCTTTGAAAACGTCAAAATTAAGCTTAATCTCCGCTAAATCATGGTTATTTCATGAAACATTTATGAAACTATGAAATTCAAGGAAATAACAGTGTTTCGCAGTGATAGTAGCTAGAAATCATAGAGAACATCAAAATTAAGCTAAATCACAGCTAATCACGTTTATTCACAGCATGAACGATGAAATTCAACGAAACAATGTGTTTCGCATTGTCAGTTGCTAGAATTCGCAGAAGACATTCACTATTCTCAGCTAAATCATGTTTATTCACAAAACATTCATGAAACGATGAAAGACAATGAAGTAACGTGTTTCGCCATGAAACAGCAGTATCTATGAAATCATCAAAATAAATCTAAATCTCCGCTAAGCATGGTTATTTCACGAAACATTCATGAATCGTTGAAATTCACAATGAAAATAACGTGTTACGCAGTGAAAGTAGCTAGAGTATGTCAAAAAACATAAAAATTAAACTAAATCTCTGCTAAACAACGGTTATTTCACGGAACACTCATGAACGATGAAATTCAACGAATAACGTGTTTCGCAGTGAAAGTAGCTAATATCTGCTGATTCATCAAATTTATGAATTCTTCTAAACCATGGTTATTCACGAAACACTTCATGAAACAATAAAGTTCAAGTAATTACGTTTCGGCAGTGAAACATATCCAGATATCTGCTAAACATAAAATTAATCTAAATCTCCGCTAATCAAGGTTTATTTACGAAACTTTCATGAAACAATGAAATTCGACGAAACAACGTGTTTCGCATTGAAAGTAGTGTACAATCACAGAAAACAACAAAACTAAGCTAAATCTCCTCTAATTCATGTTTATTCACGAAACATTCAAGAAACGATGAAAAACAATGAAATAACTCAACTTCGCTGTGAAAGTAGCAAGATATCAAAGTAAACATCAAAATGAAGATAAATCTCCTCTAAATCATGTTTTTTACGAAACATTCATGAAACGATGAAATTCAACGTAATAACTTCTTTCGCAGTGAAAGGACTAGATATCAGCGAAAACATCAAAATTAAACTAAATCACGTCTAAATCAGGTTAATTTTCACGAAACATTCGTGAAACGATGAAATTCAACGAAATAACGTGTTTCGCAGTGATAGTAGCTAAAATCTATAAAACATCAAAATTAAGCTAAATCTCCGCTTTAAATCATGGTTATTTCAAGAAACATTCAGGAAATGATGAAATCTTCAAAATAACGTGTTTAGCATGAAAGCAGCTAGAAATCTTAAAAACTACAAAATACAGCAAAACCACCACTAAATCATGGTTATTTCATGAAACATTTATGAAACTATGAAATTCAAGGAAATAACGTGTTTCGCAGTGATAGTAGCTAGAAATCATAGAGAACATCAAAATTAAGCTAAATCACAGCTAATTCACGTTTATTTCACGAAACATTCATGAACGATGAAATTCAACGAAACAATGTGTTTCGCAGTGTAAGTTGCTAGATCTCAGGGAAAACATCAAAATTAAACTAAATCTCGCCTAAATCATGTTAATTTTCACGAAACATTCGTGAAACGATGAAATTCATCGAAATAACGTGTTTCGCAGTGATAGTTGCTAGAAACCATAGAAAACATGAAAATTAAGCTAAATCACCGCTAAATCAGGTTTATTTCACCTAACATTCATGAAATGATGAAAAACATCGTAATAACGTGATTCGCAGTGAAGTTAAGTAGATTTCTATTAAAACACCAAAATTAAGCTAAATCTCCGCTAAATCATGTTTATTTCACATAAGGTTCATGAAACGATGTAAAACAACGAAATAACGTGTTTCGCAGTGTAAGTAGCTAGATATCTTTGAAAACGTATAAATTAAGCTTAATCTCCGCTAAATCATGGTTATTTCATGGAACATTTATGAAACGATGAAATTCAACGATGTAACGTGTTTCGCTGTGATAGTAGCTAGAAATCATAGAGAACATCAAAATTAAGCTAAATCACCGCTAAATATCGTTTACTTTACGAAACATTCATGAAACGATGAAAAACAACGAAACAACGTGTTCCGCAGTGAAGGTAGCTAGATATCTATGAAAACATCAAAATTAAGCTAAATCTCTACTAAATCATGTTTATTTCAGGAAACTATCATGAAACGATGAAATACAGCGAAATAACGTGTTTCGCAGTGAAAGTAGCTAGATATCTATGAAATCGTGAAAATTAAGCTTAATCTCCGCTAAATCACGGCTATTTCACGAAACATTCATGAAACGATGAAAATCAATGAAATATCGTGTTTACCAGTGAAAGTAGCTAGATATCTATAGATAAGCTTAATTAGCTTAATCTCCGCTAAATCATGGTTATTTCACGATACATTCACGAAACGATGAAATTCAACGAAATTACGTGTTTCGCAGTGAAAGTAGCTAGATATCTATGAAAACATCAAAATTAAGTTAAATCTCCTCTAAATCATGGTTTTTTCTCGAAACATTCATGAATCGATGAGGAATAACGAATTAACGTGTTCCGCAGTGAAAGTAACTAGATATCTATGATAACATCAAAATTAAGCTAAATCTCCGCTAAATCATGGTTATAATGTGTTTCGCAGTGATAGTTGCTAGAAATCATAGAGAACATCAAAATTAAGCTTAATCTCCGCTAAATCATCTTTATTTCTCGAACATTCACGAAACGGTGAAATTCAACGAAATAACGCATTTCGCAGTGAAAGTAGCTAGATGTCTATGAAAACATCAAAATTAAGTTAAATCCCCCCTAAATCAGGGTTATTTCAAGAGACATTCATGAATCGATGAAAAACAACGAAATAACGTGTTTCGCAGTGGAAGCTGCTACATATCTATGAAAATATTAAAAATATGTTTATCTCTGCTACATCATAGTTATTTCATGAAACATTCATGAAAAGAGGAAATTGAACGAAATAACGTGTTTCGCAGTAAAGGGGCTAGATCCTAGTGAAATCATTAAAATTAAGCTGTATCTCGGCTAAATCATGTTTATTTTCACGAAACATTCATGAAACGTTGCAATTCAATGAAATAACGTGTTTCGCAGTGAAAGTAGCTAGATATCTGCGAAAAATCAAAATTAAACTAAATCTCGCCTAAATCAAGGTTATTTCACGAAACATTCATGAAACTATGATATTCAACGAAATTACGTGTTTCGCAGTGAAAGCAGCTAGATGTCTATGATGACATCAAAATTAATCTAAATCCCCGCTAAATCATGTTTATTACACGAAACGTTCATGAATGGATGATAATCAACGAAATAACGTGTTTCGCAGTGAAAGTAGCTAGATATCTATGATAACATCGAAATTAAGCTAATCCTTCGCTAAATCATGGTTATTTCACGAAAAATTCATGAAACGATGAAATTCGACGAAATAACGTGTATCACAGTGAAAATTGATAGATTTTTGTGGAAACATCAATATTAAACTAAATCTCCGCTGAATCATGTTTATTTCACTTAACATTCATGAAACGATGAAATTTAACGAAATAACTTGTTTCGCATTGAAAGTAGCTAGATATCTATGAAAACATCAAAATTAAGTTAAATCGGCTCTAAATCATGGTTATTTCTCGAAACATTCATGAATCGATGAAAAATAACGAAATAACGTGTTTCGCAGTGAAAGTGACTAGATATCTATGATAACATCGAAATTAAGCTAAACCTCCGCTAAATCATGGTAATTTCACGAAAAATTCATGAAACGATGAAGTTCGACGAAATAACGTGTATAGCAGTGAAAATTGGTAGATATTTGTGGAAACATCAATATTAAACTAAATCTCCGCTAAATCATGTTTATTTCACTTAACATTCATGAAACGATGAAATTTAACGAAATAACTTGTTTCGCAGTGAAAGTAGCTAGATAACTATGAAAGCATCAAAATTCCGTTAAATCTCCGCTAAATCATGGTTATTTCACGAAACATTCATGAATCGCTGACAAAACAACGAAATAACGTGTTTCGCAGTGTAAGTAGCTAGATCTCGGTGAAAACATCAAAAGTAAACTAAATCTCGCCTAAATCATGTTAATTTTCACGAAACATTCGTGGAACGAAGAAATTCATCGATATAACGTGTTTCGCAGTGATAGTTGCTAGAAATCATAGAAAACATGAAAATTAAGCTAAATCACCGCTAAATCATGTTATTTCACGAAACATTCATGAAACGATGAAAAGCATCGTAATAACGTGATTCGCAGTGAAGGTAGCTAGATTTCTATGAAAACGCCAAAACTAAGCTAAGTCCCGCTAAATCATGGTTATGTCACGAAACATTCATGAAACGATGATATTCTGCGAAATAACCTGCTTCGCAGTGAAAACAGCTAGAATCCGTGGAAAACATCAAAATTAATCTAACTCTCCTCTAAATTATGGTTATGTCACGAATCATTCATGAAACGATGAAATTCTACGTAATAACGTGTTTGCAGTGGAAGTAGCTAGATATCTATGAAAACATCAAAATTAAGGTTAATATCCTCTAAGTCATCGTTATTTTACGAAACATTCATGAAACGATAAATTTCAACAAAATAACGTCTTTCGCAGTGACAGTAGATAGATATCCGTGAAAACATAAAAATTAAGCTGTATCTCTGCTAAATCTTGTTTATTTTCACGAAACATTCATGAAACGATAAAATTCAGCGAAATAACGTGTTTCGCAGTGATAGTAGCATGAAATTGGGGAAAACATCAAAATTATTCTAAATCGCCGCTAAATCATGTATATTTCACGCAACATTCATGAAACGATGAAATTCAACGAAACAACGTGTTTAGCAGTGAAAGTAGCTAGATATGAATGAAAACATCAAAATTAAGCTAAATCTTCGCTAAATCATGGTTATCTCACAAAACATTCATGAAACGATGAAATTCGACGAAATAACGTGTATCGCAGGGAAAATTGCTAGATATTTGTGGAATCATCAATAATAAACTAAATCTCTGCTAAATCATGGTTATTTCACTTAACATTCACGAAAAGAAGAAATTTAACGAAATAACGTGTTTTGCATTGAAAGTAGCTAGAAATCTCAGAAAATCATCAATACTAAGCTAAATCTCCGCTAAATCAGTTTTATTTCACGAAACATTCATGAAACGATGAAAAACACCGAAATAACGTGTTTCGCAGTGTAAGTAGCATGATAACTATTAAAGAATCAAAATTAAGTTGAATCTCCGCTAAATATTGGTTATTTCACGAAACATTCATGAATCGCTGAAAAACAACGAAATAACGTGTTTCGCAGTGTAAGTAGCTAGATCTCAGTGAAAACATCAAAATCAAACTAAATCTCGCCTAAATCATGTTAATTTTCACGAAACATTCGTGAAACGATGAAATTGACCGAAATAACGTGTTTCGCAGTGATAGTTGGTAGAAATCATAGAAAACATGAAAAGTAAGCTAAATCAATGCTAAATCATGTTTATTTCACGAAACATTCATGAAACGATGAAAAACAACGTAATAACGTGATTCGCAGTGAAGGTAGCTAGATATCTACTCAAACACCAAAATTATGCTAAATCTCCGCTAAATAATGTTTATTTCACGAAAGGTTCATGAAACGATGTAAAACAACGAAATAACGTGTATCGCAGTGAAAATAGCTAGATACTTGTGGAAACATTGATATTAAACTAAATCTCCGCTAAATCATGGTTAACTCAATGAACATTCATGAAACGATGAAATTTGACGAAATAACGTGTTTCGCATTGAAAGTAGCTAGAAATCTCAGAAAAACATCAAAACTATTCTAAATCTCCGCTAAATCAGGTTTATTTCACGTAACATTCATGAAACGATGAAAAACAACGAAATAACGTGTTCCGCAGTGAAAGGAGCTAGATAACTATGAAAACATCAACATTAAGTTAAATCTCCGCTAAATCATGGTTATTTCACGAAAAATTCATGAATCGATGAAAAACAACGAAATAACGTGTTTCGCAGTGTAAGTAGCTAGATCTCAGTGAAAACATCAAAATTAAACTAAATCTCCGCTGCACCATGGTTATTTCACGAAACACTCATGAAACGATGAAATTCTACGTAATAACGTGTTTCGCAGCGGAAGTAGCTAGATATCTATGAAAACATCAAAATTAAGGTTAATCTCCGCTAAATCATCGTTATTTTACGAAACATTCATGAAACGATAAAATTCAACAAAATAACGTGTTTAGCAGTGAAAGTAGCTAGATATCAATGAAGACGTCAAAATTAAGCTAAATCTCCGCTAAATCATGGTTATCTCACAAAACATTCATGAAACGATGAAATTCAACGAAGCTAAGTGTTTCGTATTGAAAGTAGCCACAAATCGCAGAATACATCAAAACTAAGCTAAATCTCCGCTAAATCATGTTTATTTCACGAAATATTCATGAAACGATGAAAAAAAACGAAATAACGTGTTTCGCAGTGATAGTAGCTAGAAATCGGGGAAAACATCAAAATTATTCTAAATCGCCGCTAAATCGTGTTTATTTCACGAAACATTCATGAATCGATGTAAAATAACGAAATAACGTGTTTCGCAGTGAAAGTAACTAGATACCTATGATAACATCAAAATTAAGCTAAATCTCCTCTAAATCATGGTTATAATGTGTTTCGCAATGATAGTAGCTAGAAATCAAAGAGAACATCAATATTAAGTTTAATCTAAGCTAAACCATGTTTATTTCTCGAAACATTCACGAAACGGTGAAATTCAACGAAATAACGCATTTCGCAGTGAAAGTTACTAGATACCTATGATAACATCAAAATTAAGCTAAATCCCCGCTAAATCATGCTTATTTCACGAAACATTCATGAATCGATGAAAAACAACGAAATAACGTGTTTCGCAGTGGAAGCTGCTACATATCTATTAAAATATTAAAAATATGTTTATCTCTGCTACATCATCGTTATTATACGAAACATTCATGAAACGATAAAATTCAACAAAATAACGTGTTTCGCAGTGACAGTAGCTAGATATCCGTGAAAACATCAAAATTAAACTAAATCTCTGCCAAATCTTGTTTAGTTTCACGAAACATTCATGAAACAATAAAATTCAACGAAATAACGTGTTTCGCAGTGATAGCAGCTAGAAATCGGAGAAAACATCAAAATTATTCTAAATCAATGTTAAATAATGTTTATTCCACGAAACATTCATGAAACGATGAAATTCAACGAAATAACGTGTTTAGCAGTGAAAGAAGCTAGATACCAATGAAAACGTCAAAATTAAGCTAAATCTCCGCTAAATCATGGTTATCTCACAAAACATTCATGAAACGATGTAATTCAACGAAGCTACGTGTTTCGTATTGAAAGTAGCCACAAATCGCAGAATACATCAAAACTAAGCTAGATCTCCGAAAAATCATGGTTATTTCAAGAAACATTCAGGAAATGATGAAAATCTTCAAAATAACGTGTTTAGCAGTGAAAACAGCTAGAAATCGCAGAAAACTACAAAATAAAGCAAAACCACAGCAAAATCATGGTTATTTCACGAAACATTCATGAATCGGTGAAAAACACGAAATAACGTGATTCGCAGGGAAAGTAGCTAGGAATCATAGAAAAAATCAAAATTAAGCTTTATCTTCGCTAAATCATGGTTATTTCACGATACATTCATGTAACGCCGAAATTCAACGAAGTAACGTGTATCGCAGTGAAAGTAGCTAGATATCTATAGATAAGCTTAATTAGCTTAATCGCCGCTAAATCATGGTTATTTCACGATACATTCATTAAACGATGAAATTCAACGAAATTACGTGTTTCGCAGTGAAAGTAGCTAGATATCTATGAAAACATCAAAATTAAGGTAAAGCTCCTCAAAATCATGGTTATTTCTCGATACATTTATGAATCGATGAAAAATAACGAAATAACGTGCTTCTCAGTGTATGTAACTAGATATCTATGATAACATCAAAATTAAGCTAAATCTCCGCTAAATCATGGTTATAATGTGATTCGCAGTGATAGTAGCTAGAAATCATAGAGAACATCAAAATTAAGCTTAATCTCCGCTAAATCATGTTTATTTCACGCAACATTCATGAAACGATGAAATTCAACGAAATAACGTGTTTAGCAGTGAAAGTAGCTAGATATCAATGAAAACATCAAAATTAAGCTAAATCTCCACTACATCATGGTTATCGCTCAAAACATTCATGAAACGATGAAATTCAACGAAGCTACGAGTTTCGTATAGAAAGTAGCCACAAATCGCAGAATGCATCAAAACTAAGCTAAATCTCCGCTAAATCATGATTATTTCACGAAATATTCATGAAAAGATGAAAAAAAACGAAATAACGTGTTCGCAGTGAAAGTAGCTAGATATCTATGAAAACGTGAAAATCAAGCTTAATCTCCGCTAAATCATGGTCATTTCACGAAAAATTCATGAAGCGATGAAATTCGACGAAACTACGTGTATCGCAGTGAAAATTGCTAGATATCTGTGGAAACATCAATATTAAACTAATTCTCCGCTAAATCATGGTTATTTCACTTAACATTCATTAAACGATGAAATTTAACGAAATAACGTGTTTCGCATTGAAAGTAGCTAGAAATATCAGAAAATCATCAATATAAAGCTAAACCTCCGCTAAATCAGTTTTATATCACGAAACATTCATTAAACGATGAAAAACAACGAAATAACGTGTTTCGCAGTGAAAGTAGCTAGATAACTATGAAAGCATCAAAATTCAGTTAAATCTCCGCTAAATCATGGGTATTTCACGAAACATTCATGAATCGCTGACAAAACAACGAAATAACGTGTTTCGCAGTGAAAGTGACTAGATATCTATGATAACATCGAAATTAAGCTAAACCTCCGCTAAATCATGGTCATTTCACGAAAAATTCATGAAGCGATGAAATTCGACGAAACTACGTGTATCGCAGTGAAAATTGCTAGATATCTGTGGAAACATCAATATTAAACTAATTCTCCGCTAAATCATGGTTATTTCACTTAACATTCATGAAACGTTGAAATTTATCGAAATAACGTGTTTCGTATTGAAAGTAGCTAGAAATATCAGAAAATCATCAATATAAAGCTAAATCTCCGCTAAATCAGTTTTATTTCACGAAACATTCATTAAACGATGAAAAACAACGAAATAACGTGTTTCGCAGTGAAAGTAGCTAGATAACTATGAAAGCATCAAAATTCAGTTAAATCTCCGCTAAATCATGGGTATTTCACGAAACATTAATGAATCGCTGACAAAACAACTAAATAACGTGTTTCGCAGTGTAAGTAGCTAGATCTCGGTTAAAACATCAAAATTAAACTAAATCTCGCCTAAATCATGTTAATTTTCACGAAACATTCGTGGAACGATGAAATTCATCGAAATAACGTGTTTCGCAGTGATAGTTGCTAGAAATCATAGAAAACATGAAAATTAAGCTACATCACCGCTAAATCATGTTTATTTCTTGAAACAATTATGAAACGATGAAATTCAACGAAATAACGTGTTTCGCAGTGATAGTAGCTAGAAATCATAGAGAACATCAAAATTAAGCTAAATCACCGCTAAATATACTTTACGTTACGAAACATTCATGAAACGATGATAAACAACGAAACAACGTGTTCCTCAGGGAAAGTAGCTAGATAAATATGAAAACATCAAAATTAAGCTAAATCTCTGCTAAATCATGTTTATTTCACGAAACTATCATGAAACGATGAAATACAGCGAAATAACGTGTTTCGCAGGAAAGTTGCTAGATGTCTATGAAAACATAAAAATTAAGTTAAATCTCCTGTAAACCATGGTTATTTCACGAAACATTCATGAAACGATGAAATTCAACATAATAACGTGTTTCGCAATGAAAGCAGCTACATATCTGTGATAACATCAAAATAAACATAATATCCACAAAATCATGGTTATTTCACGAAACATCCATGAAACTATGAAAAACAACGAAATAACGTGATTCGCAGTGGAAGATGCTACATATCTATGAAAACATCAAAAATATGTTTATCTCTGCTACATCATGGTTATTTCAGGAAACATTCATGAAACGATGAAATTGAACGAAATAACGTGTTTCGCATTGAAAGTAGCTATATATCTGCGAAACATAAAAATTAAACTAAATCTCGCCTAAATCATGGTTATTTCACGAAACATTCATGAATCTATGATATACAACGAAATTACGTGTTCCGCAGTGACAGTAGTTTGAAATCGGAGAAATTATCAAAATTATTCTAAATCTTCGTTAAATCATATTTAATTAACGAAACATTCGTGAAACGATGAAATTCAACGAAAGAATTTGTTTCGTAGTGAAAGTAGCTAGATATCTGCGAAAACATAGAAATTAAACTAAATCTCCGCTAAACCATGGTTATTTCACGAAACACTCATGAAACGATGAAATTCAACGATATAACGTGTTTCGCAGTGAAAGTAGCTAAATAACTGTGAAAACATCAACACGAAACTAAATCTCCGCTAAATAATGGATATGTCACGAAACATTCATGAAATGCTGATATTCTGCGAAATAACCTGCATCGCAGTGAAAGCAGCTAGAAACCGTGGAAAACATCATAATTAAGCTAACACTCCTCTAAATTATGGTTATTTCACGAATCATCCATGAAACGATGTAATTCTACATAATAACGCGTTTCGCAGTGGAAGTAGCTAGATACCAAGAAAACAGCAAAATTAAGCTAAATCACCGCTAAATCAGGGTTATTACACGAAACATTCATGAATCGATGAAAAACAACGAAATAACGTGTTTCGCAGTGGAAGCTGCTACATACCTATAAAAATATTAAAAATATGTTTATCTCTGCTACATCATCGTTATTTTACGAAACATTCATGAAACGATAAAATTCAACAAAATAACGTGTTTCGTAGTGACAGTAGCTAGATATTCGTGAAAGCATCAAAATTAAGCTAAATCACGGCTAAATCTTGTTTATTTTCACGAAACATTCATGAAACAATGAAATTCAGCGAAATAACGCGTTTCGCAGTGATAGTAGCTAGAAATCGGAGAAACCACAAAATTAAACTAAATCTCGTCTAAATCATGTTAATTTTCACGAAACATTCGTGAAACGATGAAAAACATCGTAATAACGTGATTCGCAGTGTAGGTAGCTAGATTTCTATTAAAACACCAAAATTAAGCTAAATCTCCGCTAAATCATGTTTATTTCACGAAATATTCATGAAACGATGAAAAAAAACGAAATAACGTGTTTCGCAGTGAAAGTAGCTAGATATCTATGAAAACGTGAAAATTAAGCTTAATCTCCGCTTGATCACGGTTATTTCACGAAACATTCATGAAACGATGAAAATCAATGAAATAACGTGTTTACCAGTGAAAGTAGCTAGATATCTATAGATAATCTTAATTAGCTTTATCTCCTCTAAATCATGGTTATTTCTCGAAAAATTCATGAATCGATGAAAAATAACGAAATAACGTGTTTCGCAGTGAAAGTAGCTAGATAACTATGAAAGCATCAAAATTCAGTTAAATCTCCGCTAAATCATGGGTATTTCACGAAACATTCATGAATCGCTGACAAAACAACGAAATAACGTGTTTCGCAGTGAAAGTGACTAGATATCTATGATAACATCGAAATTAAGCTAAACCTCCGCTAAATCATGGTCATTTCACGAAAAATTCATGAAGCGATGAAATTCGACGAAACTTCGTGTATCGCAGTGAAAATTGCTAGATATCTGTGGAAACATCAATATTAAACTAATTCTCCGCTAAATCATGGTTATTTCACTTAACATTCATGAAACGTTGAAATTTATCGAAATAACGTGTTTCGTATTGAAAGTAGCTAGAAATATCAGAAAATCATCAATATAAAGCTAAATCTCCGCTAAATCAGTTTTATTTCACGAAACATTCATTAAACGATGAAAAACAACGAAATAACGTGTTTCGCAGTGAAAGTAGCTAGATAACTATGAAAGCATCAAAATTCAGTTAAATCTCCGCTAAATCATGGGTATTTCACGAAACATTAATGAATCGCTGACAAGACAACTAAATAACGTGTTTCGCAGTGTAAGTAGCTAGATCTCGGTTAAAACATCAAAATTAAACTAAATATCGCCTAAATCATGTTAATTTTCACGAAACATTCGTGGAACGATGAAATTCATCGAAATAACGTGTTTCGCAGTGATAGTTGCTAGAAATCATAGAAAACATGAAAATTAAGCTACATCACCGCTAAATCATGTTTATTTCTTGAAACAATTATGAAACGATGAAATTCAACGAAATAACGTGTTTCGCAGTGATAGTAGCTAGAAATCATAGAGAACATCAAAATTAAGCTAAATCACCGCTAAATATACTTTACGTTACGAAACATTCATGAAACGATGATAAACAACGAAACAACGTGTTCCTCAGTGAAAGTAGCTAGATAAATATGAAAACATCAAAATTAAGCTAAATCTCTGCTAAATCATGTTTATTTCACGAAACTATCATGAAACGATGAAATACAGCGAAATAACGTGTTTCGCAGGAAAGTTGCTAGATGTCTATGAAAACATAAAAATTAAGTTAAATCTCCTGTAAACCATGGTTATTTCACGAAACATTCATGAAACGATGAAATTCAACATAATAACGTGTTTCGCAATGAAAGCAGCTACATATCTGTGATAACATCAAAATAAACATAATATCCACAAAATCATGGTTATTTCACGAAACATTCATGAAACTATGAAAAACAACGAAATAACGTGTTTCGCAGTGGAAGATGCTACATATCTATGAAAACATCAAAAATATGTATATCTCTGCTACATCATGGTTATTTCATGAAACATTCATGAAACGATGTAATTCTACATAATAACGCGTTTCGCAGTGGAAGTAGCTATATATCTGCGAAACATAAAAATTAAACTAAATCTCGCCTAAATCATGGTTATTTCACGAAACATTCATGAATCTATGATATACAACGAAATTACGTGTTCCGCAGTGACAGTAGTTTGAAATCGGAGAAATTATCAAAATTATTCTAAATCTTCGTTAAATCATATTTAATTAACGAAACATTCGTGAAACGATGAAATTCAACGAAAGAATTTGTTTCGTAGTGAAAGTAGCTAGATATCTGCGAAAACATAGAAATTAAACTAAATCTCCGCTAAACCATGGTTATTTCACGAAACACTCATGAAACGATGAAATTCAACGATATAACGTGTTTCGCAGTGAAAGTAGCTAAATAACTGTGAAAACATCAACACGAAACTAAATCTCCGCTAAATAATGGATATGTCACGAAACATTCATGAAATGCTGATATTCTGCGAAATAACCTGCATCGCAGTGAAAGCAGCTAGAAACCGTGGAAAACATCATAATTAAGCTAACACTCCTCTAAATTATGGTTATTTCACGAATCATCCATGAAACGATGTAATTCTACATAATAACGCGTTTCGCAGTGGAAGTAGCTAGATACCAAGAAAACAGCAAAATTAAGCTAAATCACCGCTAAATCAGGGTTATTACACGAAACATTCATGAATCGATGAAAAACAACGAAATAACGTGTTTCGCAGTGGAAGCTGCTACATACCTATAAAAATATTAAAAATATGTTTATCTCTGCTACATCATCGTTATTTTACGAAACATTCATGAAACGATAAAATTCAACAGAATAACGTGTTTCTTAGTGACAGTAGCTAGATATTCGTGAAAGCATCAAAATTAAGCTAAATCACGGCTAAATCTTGTTTATTTTCACGAAACATTCATGAAACAATGAAATTCAGCGAAATAACGCGTTTCGCAGTGATAGTAGCTAGAAATCGGAGAAACCACAAAATTAAACTAAATCTCGTCTTAATCATGTTAATTTTCACGAAACATTCGTGAAACGATGAAAAACATCGTAAAAACGTGATTCGCAGTGTAGGTAGCTTGATTTCTATTAAAACACCAAAATTAAGCTAAATCTCCGCTAAATCATGTTTATTTCACGAAATATTCATGAAACGATGAAAAAAAACGAAATAACGTGTTTCGCAGTGAAAGTAGCTAGATATCTATGAAAACGTGAAAATTAAGCTTAATCTCCGCTTGATCACGGTTATTTCACGAAACATTCATGAAACGATGAAAATCAATGAAATAACGTGTTTACCAGTGAAAGTAGCTAGATATCTATAGATAATCTTAATTAGCTTTATCTCCTCTAAATCATGGTTATTTCTCGAAAAATTCATGAATCGATGAAAAATAACGAAATAACGTGTTTCGCAGTGAAAGTAGCTAGATAACTATGAAAGCATCAAAATTCAGTTAAATCTCCGCTAAATCATGGGTATTTCACGAAACATTCATGAATCGCTGACAAAACAACGAAATAACGTGTTTCGCAGTGAAAGTGACTAGATATCTATGATAACATCGAAATTAAGCTGAACCTCCGTTAAATCATGGTTATTTCACGAAAAATTCATGAAACGATGAAATTCGACGTAATAACGTGTATCGCAGTGAAAATTGCTAGATATTTGTGGAAACTTCGATATTAAACTAAATCTCCTCTAAATCATGGTTATTTCACTTAACATTCATGAAACGATGAAATTTGACGAAATAACGTGTTACGCATTGAAAGTAGCTAGAAACCACTGAAAAACATCAAAACTAAGCTAAATCTCCGCTAAATCAGGTTTATTTCACGAAACATTCATGAAACGATGAAAAACAACGAAATAACGTGATCGCAGTGAAAGGAGCTAGATAACTATGAAAACATCAAAATTAAGTTAAATCTCCGCTAAATCATGGTTATTTCACGAAACATTCGTGAATAGATGAAAAACAACGAAATAAAGTGTTACGCAGTGTAAGTAGCTAGATCTCAGTGAAAACATTAAAATTAAACTAAATCTCGCCTAAATCATGTTAATTTTCACGAAACATTCGTTAAACGATGAAATTCAACGAAATAACGTGTTACGCAGTGATATTTGCTAGAAATCATAGAAAACATGAAAATTAAGCTAAATCAACGCTAAATCATGTTTATTTCACGAAACATTCATGAAACGATGAAAAACATCGTAATTACGTGATTCGCAGTGAAGGTAGCTAGATTTCTATTAAAACACCAAAATTACGCTAAATCGCCGCTAAATCATCTTTATTTCACGAAAGGTTCATGAAACGATGTAAAACAACGAAATAACGTGTTTCGCAGTGTAAGTAGCTAGAAATCGGAGAAAGCATCAAAATTATTATAAATCGCCGCTAAATCATGTTTATTTCACGAAATATTCATGAAACGATGAAAAAAAACGAAATAACGTGTTTCGCAGTGAAAGTAGCTAGATGTCTATTAAAACGTGAAAATTAAGCTTAATCTCCTCTTGATCACGGTTATTTCACGAAACATTCATTAAACGATGAAAATCAATGAAATAACGTGTTTACCAGTGAAAGTAGTTAGATATCTATAGATAATCTTAATTAGCTTTATCTCCGCTAAATCATGGTTATTTCACGATACATTCATGAAACGATGAAATTCAACGATACATTCATGAAACGATGAAATTCGACCAAATATCGTGTTTCGCAGTGAAAGTAGCTAGATATCTATGATAACATCATAATAAGCTAAATCCCAGCTAAATCAGGGTTATTTCACGAAACATTCATGAATCGATGAAAAACAACGAAATAACGTGTTTCGCAGTGGAAGCTGCTTCATATCTATGAAAATATTAAAAATATGTTTATCTCTGCTACATCATGTTTATTTCATGAAACATTCATGAAACGAAGAAATTCGACCAAATATCGTGTTTCGCAGTGAAAGTAGCTAGATATCTATGATAACATCGAAATTAAGCTGAACCTCCGTTAAATCATGGTTATTTCACAAAAATTCATGAAACGATGAAATTCGACGTAATAACGTGTATCGCAGTGAAAGTAGCTAGAAATCTCAGAAAAACATCAAAACTAAGCTAAATCTCCGCTAAATCAGGTTTATTTCACGAAACATTCATGAAACGATGAAAAGCAACGAAATAACGTGATTCGCAGTGAAAGGAGCTAGATAACTATGAAAACATCAAAATTAAGTTAAATCTCCGCTAAATCATGGTTATTTCACGAAACATTCATGAATCGATGAAAAACAACGAAATAAATTGTTTCGCAGTGTAAGTAGCTAGATCTCAGTGAAAACATTAAAATTAAACTAAATCTTGCCTAAATCATGTTAATTTTCACGAAACGTTCGTTAAACGATGAAATTCAACGAAATAACGTGTTTCGCAGTGATAGTTGCTAGAAATCATAGAAAACATGAAAATTAAGCTAAATCAACGCTAAATCAAGTTTATTTCACGAAACATTCATGAAACGATGAAAAACATCGTAATAACGTGATTCGCAGTGAAGGTAGCTATATTTCTATTAAAACACCAAAATTACGCTAAATCGCAGCTAAATCATCTTTATTTCACGAATGGTTCATGAAACGATGTAAAACAACGAAATAACGTGTTTCGCAGTGTAAGTAGCTAGATATCTTTCAAAACGTCAAAATTAAGCTTAATCTCCTCTAAATCATGGTTATTTTATGAAACATTTATGAAACGATGAAATTCAACGAAATAACGTGTTTCGCAGTGATAGTAGCTAGAAATCATAGAGAACATCAATATTAAGCTAAATCACCGCTAAATCACGTTTACTTTACGAAACATTCATGAAACGATGAAAAACAACGAAACAACGTGTTCCGCAGTGTTAGTAGCTAGATATCTATGAAAACATCAAAATTAAGCTAAATATCTGCTAAATCATGTTTATTTCACGAAACTATCATGAAACGATGAAATACAGCGAAATAACGTGTTTCGCAAGAAATTAGCTAGATGTCTATGAAAACATAAAAATTTAGCTAAATCTCCTGTAAACCATTGTTATTTCACGAAACATTCATGAAACGATGAAATTCAACGTAATAACGTGTTTCGCAATGAAAGTAGCTAGATATCTGTGAAAACATCAAAATAAACGTAATATCCACTAAATCATGGTTATTTCACGAAACATTCACGAAACGATGAAAAACAACGGAATAACGTGTTTCGCATGGAAAGTAGGTAGATAATTATGAAAACATCAAAATTAAGCTATATCTCACCTAAATCATGGTTATCTCACGAAACATTCATGGAACGATGATATTCAGCGGAATAACGTGTTTCGCTGTAATAGTAGATAGAAATCGGAGTAAACATCAAAATTATACTAAATCTCCGCTAAATCAGGCTTATTTCATGAAACATTCATGAAACGATGGAAATCAACGAAATAACGTGTTTCGCAGTGAAAGTAGCTGGAGACCGCAAAAACCATCAAAATTAAGCTAAATCCCCGCTAAATCATGTTTATTTCAAGAAACTATCTTGAAACGATGAAATAAAGCGAAATAATGTGATCCGCAGGAAAGTAGCTAGATATCTATGAAAACATCAAAGTTAAGCTAAATCTCCGCTAAATCATGTTTATTTGACGAAACATTCATGTAACTATGAAATTCAACGAAATAACGTGTTTCGCAGTGAAAGCAGCTAGAAATCGCAGAAAACATCAAAATTAAGCTAGATCTCCGCTAAATAACGGTTAATTCACGAAACAATCATGAATATATGAAATTCAACGATATAACGTGTTTCGCAGTGAAAGCTGCTAGAAATCGCAGAAAACATCAAAATTAAGCTGAATCTCCGCTAAATCATGGTTATTACACGAAACAATCATGAAACGATGAAATTCAACGAAATAACGTGTTTCGCAGTGAGAGCAGCCAGAACTCATAAAGAACATCGAAATTAAGCTAAATCACCGCTAACTCATGTTTATTTCACGAAACATTCATGAAACGATGAAAAACAACGAAACAACGTGTTTCGCAGCGAAAGTAGCTAGATATCTATGAAAACATCAAAATTAAGCTAAACCTCCGCTAAATCACGTTTATTTCACGAAATATACTTGAAACGATGAAATTCAACGAAATAACGTGTTTCGAAGTGAAAGTAGCTAGTTATCTGTAAAAATCAAAATTAACCTAAATCTCCGCTCAACCATTGTTATTTCATGAAACATTCATGAAACGATCAAATTCGACGAAATAACGTGTTACGCAGTGAAAGTAGCTAGAGACCGCAAAAACCATCAAAATTAAGCTAAATCCCCGCTAAATCATGTTTATTTCAAGAAACTACCATGAAACGATGAAATAAAGCGAAGTAATGTGTTCCGCAGGAAAGTAGCTAGATATCTACGAAAACATCAATGTTAAGCTAAATCTCCGCTAAATCATGTTTATTTGACGAAACATTCATGTAACTATGAAATTCAACGAAATAACGTGTTTCGCAGTGAAAGCAGCTAGAAATCGCAGAAAACATCAAAATTAAGCTAGATCTCCGCTAAATCACGGTTAATTCACGAAACAATCATGAATATATGAAATTCAACGATATAACGTGTTTCGCAGTGATAGTAGCTGGAAAGCATAGAAAGAATCAAAGTTAAACTCAACCGCCGCAAAACCATGGTTATATCACGAAACATTAATGAAACGATGAAATTCAACGTAATAACGTGTTTCGCAGTGAAAGTAGCTAAACATTTGTGAAAACATAAAAATTATAATAAATCTGCGTTAAACCATGGTTATTACAAGAAACATTCATGAATAGATGAAATTCAACGCAATAACGTGTTTCGCAGTGATAGTAGCTAGAAATCATAGGGAACATCATAATTAGTTAAATCACAGCTAAATCATGTTTATTTCACGAAACATTAATGAAACGATAAAAAACAACGAAACAACGTGTTTCGCAGTATAAGTAGCTAGATATCAATGAAAACATCAACATGAGGTTAAATCTCCGCTAAATCATGCTTAATACACGAAACATTCATGAAACGATGCAGTTCAACGAAATAACATGTTTCGCAGTGAAAGTAGCTAGATATCTATGAAAACATCAAAATTAATCTTAATCTCCGCCAAACCATGGTTACTTCAAGAAACATTCATGAAGAGATGAAATTTAACGCAATAACGTGTTTCGCAGAGAAAGTAAATAGATATCTGTAAAAACATCAATATTAAGCTAAATCTCCACTAAATCATGGTTATTTCACGAATCATTCATGAAACGATGAAATTCATCGAAATAACGTGTTTCTCAGTGAAAGTAGCTAGAGTTTGCAAAAAACATCAAAATTAAGCTAAATATCCGCTAAATCATGTTTATTTCACGATATATTCGTGAAACAATGAAAATCAACGAAATAACGTGTTTCGCAGTGAAAGCTGCTAGAAATCGCAGAAAACATCAAAATTAAGCTAAATCTACGCTAAATCATGGTTATTACAAGAAACAATCATGAAACGATGAAATTCAGCGAAATAACGTGTTTCGCAGTGAGAGCAGCCAGAAATCATAAAGAACATCAAAATTAAGCTAAATCACCGCTAAATCATGTTTATTTCACGAAACATTCATGAAACGATGAAAAACAACGAAACAACGTGTTTCGCAGCGAAAGTAGCTAGATATCTATGACAACATCAAAATTAAGCTAAACCTCCGCTAAATCACGTTTATTTCACGAAATATACTTGAAACGATGAAATTCAACGAAATAACGTGTTTCGAAGTGAAAGTAGCTAGATATCTGTAAAAACATCAAAATTAACCTAAATCTCCGCTAATCCAATGTTATTTCACGAAACATTGATGAAACGATGAAATTCAACGAAATAACGTGTTTCGCAGTGAAATTAGCTAGAGACCGCAAAAACCATCAAAATTAAGCTAAATCTCCGCTAAATCATGTTTATTTCACGAAACTATCATGAAACGATGAAATAAAGCGAAATAATGTGTTCCGCAGGAAAGTAGCTAGATATCTATGAAAACATCAAAATTAAGCTAAATCTCCGCTAAATCATGTTTATTTCACGAAACATTCATGAAACGATGAAATTCAACGAAATAACGTGTTTCGCAGTGAAAGTAGCTAGAAATCGCAGAAAACATCAAAATTAAGCTAGATCACCGCTAAATAACGGTTAATTCACGAAACAATCATGAATATATGAAATTCAACGATATAACGTGTTTCGCAGTGAAAGCTGCTAGAAATCGCAGAAAACATCAAAATTAAGCTGAATCTCCGCTAAATCATGGTTATTACACGAAACAATCATGAAACGATGAAATTCAACGAAATAACGTGTTTCGCAGTGAAATTAGCTAGATATCTATGTAAACATCAAAATTAAGCTAAATCTCCGCTAAATCATGGTTATTCCTCGAAACACTCACGTAAGGATGAAAATGATCGAAATAACGTTTTTCGCAGTGAAAGAAGCTAGATACCTATGTAAACATCATTATTAAGATAAATCTCCGTTAAATCATGTTTTTCTGACAAAACAATCATTAAACGATGAAATACAACGTAATAACGTGTTACGCAGTGAATCTAGTTAGATTTCTGTGAAAACATCAAAATTAATCTAAATCTCCGCTAAATCATGGTTATTTCACGAAACATTTGTGAATCGATGAAATTCAACGAAATTACGTGTTTCGAGGTGACAGTAGCTAAATATCTGTGAAAACATAAAATTAAACTAAATCTCCGCGAAATCATGGTTATTTCACGAAACATTCATGAAACTATGAAATTCAACGAAATAAAGCATTTCGTTGTGAAAGTAGCTAAATATCTGTGAAAAAATAAAATTAAACTAAATCTCCACCAACCATGGTTATTTCACGAAACATTCATGAAAATATGAAATTCAACAAAATAACGCATTTCGTAGTGAAAGTAGCTAAATATCTGTGAAAACATCAAAAGTAAACTAAATATGCACTAAACCATGTTTACTTCACGAAACATTCATGAAACGATAAAAAACAACGAAATAACGTGTTTCGCAGTGAAAGTAGCTAGAGATCGCAAAAACCATGAAAATTAAGTAAATCCCCGCTAAATCATGTTTAATTCACGGAACTATCATGAAACGATGAAATGAAGCGAAATAATGTGTTCCGCAGGAAAGTAGCTAGATATCTATGAAAACATCAATATTAAGATATATCTCCGCTAAATCATGTTTATTTGACGAAACACTCATTAAACGATGAAATACAACGTAATAGCGTGTTTCGCAGAGAAACTAGTTAGATTGCTTTGAAAACATCAAAATTAATCTAAATCTCCGCTAAATCATGGTTATTTTACGAGACATTCATGAAACGAAGAAAAATAACGAAACAACGTGTTTCGCAGTGAAAGTAGCTTGGTATCTATGAAAACATCAAAGTTAGACTAATTCTCCGCTAAATCATGGTTATTTCACGAAACATTCATGATACGTTGAAATTTAACGAAATAACGTGTTTCGCATTGAAAGTGGCTAGAAATCGCAGAAAACATCAAAACCAAGCAAAATCTCCGCTAAATCAGGTTTATTTCCCGAAACATTCAAGAAACCATGAAAAACAACGAAATATCGTGTTTCGCAGTGAAAGTAGCTGGATAACTAAAAAAACATCAAAATGGAGCTAAATTTCCGCTAAATCATGTTTAGTTCACGAAACATTCATGAAACGATGAAAAACAACGATATAACGATTATCGCCGTGAAAGTAGCTAGATATCTATGAAAACATCAAAATTAAGCTAAATCTCCGCTAAATCGTGGTTATTTCACGATACATTCATGAAACGATGAAATTCAACGAATTAATGAGTTTCGCAGTGATAGTAGCTAGAAATCGTAGAAAACATCAAAATTTAGCTAAATCACCGCTAAATCATGTTTATTTCACGAAACCTACGTGAAACGATGAAAAAAAACGAAACAACGTGTTTCGCAGTGAAAGTAGCTAGATTTCTTCGAAAACATCAACATTACACTAAATCTGCGCTAAATCATGTTTAATTCACAAAACACTCATGAAAAGATGAAATTCAACGAAATAACGTTTTTCGCAGTGATAGTAGCTAGAAATCGTAGAAAACATCAAAATTAAGCTAAATCTCTGCTAAATCATGGTTATTTCGCGAAACACTCACGAAACGATGAAATTCAACGAAATAACGTTTTTCGCAGTGATAGATGCCAGAAACCGTAAAAACATCAAAATTAAGCTAAATCTCCGCTAAATAATGTTTATTTGGCGAAACACTCACGAAACGATGAAATTCAACGAAATATCGTCTTTCGCATTGAAAGGAGCTTGATACCAATGAAAACATCAAAATTAAGCTAAATCTCCGCAAAATCATGATTATTTCACGAAACATTCATGAAACTATGAAGTTCAACGAAATAACGTGTATCGCAGTGAAAGTAGCTAGAAAACGTAGTAAATTTAGAAATTATGCTATATCTCCGCTAAGTCATTGTTATTTCATGAATCAATAATGAAAATATGAAATTCAACGTAATAATGTGTTTCGCAGTGAAAGTATCTAGATATCAATCAAAACATCGAAATTAATCTAAATCTCCGCTAAATCATGGTTGACTCACGAAATATTCATGAAACGATGAAATTCAACGAAATATCGTGTTTCGCAGTGAAAGGAGCTAGATATCTGAGAAAATATCAAAATTAAACTAAATCTCCGCTAAACCATTGTTATTTCACGAAACATTCATGAAACGATGAAATTCAACGAAATAACGTCTTTCGCAGTGGGAGTAGATACAGACCGCAAAAATCATCAAAATTAAGCTAAATCTCCGCTAAATCATGTTTATTTCACGAAACAATCATGAAACGATGAAATAAAGCGAAATAATGTTTTCCGCAGGAAAGTAACTAGATATGTATGAAAACATCAAGATTAGAGTAATTCTCCGCTAAATCATGTTTAATTCACGAAACATTCATGAATCGATGAAATTAAAAGAAATAACGAGTTTCGCTTTGAAAGTAGCTAGATATCGGTGAAAACATAAAAATTAAAATAAACCTCCGCTAAACCGTGGTTATTTCACGAAACATTCATGAAACGATGAAATTCAACGAAATAACGTGTTTCGCTGTGAAAGTAGCTAGAAATCGCAGAAACCATCAAAATTAAGCAAGATCTCCGCTAAATCACGGTTAATTCACGAAACAATCATGAATATATGAAATTCAACGATATAACGTGTTTCGCAGTGATAGTAGCTGGAAACCATAGAAAGCATCAAAATTAAACTTAATCTCCGCAAAAGCATGGTTATATCACCTGACATTAATGAAACGATGAAATTCAACGTAATAACGTGTTTCGCATTGAAAGTAGCTAAATATTTGTGAAAACTTAAAAATTATACTTAATCTGCGCTAAACCATGGTTATTTCAAGAAACATTCATGAAAAGATGAAATTCAACGCAAAGACGTGTTTCGCAGTGAAAGTAGCTAAATATCTGTGAAAACATCGAAATTAAACTAAATCACCGCTAAACCAAGGTTATTTCGCGAAGCATTCATGAAACGTTGAAATTCAACGAAATAACGTGTTTCTCAGAGAAAGCAGCTAGAGTTTGCAAAAAACATCAAAATTAAGCTAAATATCCGCTAAATCATGTTTATTTCACGATATATTCATGAAACTATGAAAATCAACGAAATAACGTGTTTCGCAGTGAAAGCTGCTAGAAATCGCAGAAAACATCAAAATTAAGCTAAATCTACGCTAAATCATGGTTATTACACGAAACAATCATGAAAGGATGAAATTCAACCAAATAACGTGTTTGGCAGTGATAGCTGCTAGAAATCATAGAGAACATCTAAATTAAGCTAAATCACCGCTAACTCATGTTTCTTTCACGAAACATTCATGAAAAGATGAAAAACAACGAAACAACGTGTTTCGCAGTGAAATTAGCTAGATATCTATGAAAACATCAAAATTAAGCTAAATGTCCGCTAAATCATGTTTATTTCACGAAATATCCTTGAAACGATGGAATTCAACGAAATAACGTGTTTCGCAGTGAAACTAGCTAGATATCTGTGAAAACATCAAAATTAACCTAAATCTCAGCTAAACCATTGTTATTTCACGAAACATTCATGAAACGATGAAATTCAACGAAATAACGTGTTTCGCAGTGAAAGTAGATAGAGACCGCAAAAATCATCAAAATTAAGCAAAAGCTCCGCTAAATCATATTTATTTCACGAAACTATCATCAAACGATGAAATACAGCGAAATAATGTGTTCCGCAGGAAAGTAACTAGATATGTATGAAAACATCAAAGTAAAGCTAGATCTCCGCTAAATCACAGTTAATTCACGAAACAATCATGAATGCATGAAATTCAATGATATAACGTGTTTCGCAGTGATAGTAGCTAGAAATCATAAAAAGCATCAAAATTAAAGTTAATCTGCGCAAAACCATGGTTATATCACGAAACACTAATGAAACGATGAAATTCAACGTAATAACGTGTTTCGCAGTGAAAGAAGCTAAATATGTGTGAAAACATAAAAATTATACTAAATCTGTGCTAAACCATGGTTATCTCATGAAACATTCATGAAAGGATGAACCTCAACGCAACAACGTGTTTCGCAGAGAAAGTAGATAGAGATCTGTGAAAACATCAATATTATGCTAAATCTCCGCTAAATCATGGTTATCTCACGAGACATTCATGAAACGATGAACATCAACGAAATAACGTTTTTCTCAGTGACAGTAGCTAGAAATCGTAGAAAACCTCAAATTAATCTAAATCTCAGCTAAATCACGGTTATTCCCCGAAACACTCACGTAACGATGAAAATGATCGAAATAACGTGTTTCGCAGTGAAAGAAGCTAGATACCTATGAAAACATCAAAACGAAGTTAAATCTCCGCTAAAGCATGGTTATTTCAGGAAACATTCATGAAACTATGAAGTTGAACAAAATAACGTGTATCGCAGTGAAAGTAGCTAGAAAAAGTAGAAAACATAAAAACTAAGCTAAATCTCTGCTAAACCATGGTTATTTCATGAATCACTCATGGAACGATGATATTCAACGAAAGAACGTGTTTCGCAGTGAAAGTAGCTAGATATCAATGGAAACATCAAAATTAAGCTATATCTCCGCTAAATCAAGATTATTTCACGATACATTTATGAAACGATGAAATTGAACGAAATAACGTGTTTTGCAATGAAAGTAGCTACACATCGCAAAAACCATCAAAATTAAGCTAAATCTCCGCTAAATCATGGTTACTTCACGAAACATTTGTGAATCGATGAAATTCAACGAAATAACGTGTTTCGCAGCGAAAGTAGCGAGATATCTATGAAAACATCAAAATTAAGATTAATCTCCGCTCAATCATGGCTATTTCACGAAACATTCGCGAAACGATGAAATTCAACGAAATAACGTGTTTCGCATCGATAGTAGCGAGATATCGATGAAAACATCATAATTAAGCTAAATCTACGCTAACTCATGGTTACTTCACGAATCAATTGTGAAACAATGAAATTCAACGAAATAACTTGTTTCGCATCGAAAGTAGCGAGATATCTATGAAAACATCAAAATGAAGCTAAATCTCCGCTAAATCATGGTTATTTCACGAAACATTCGCGAAAAACTGAAATTCAACGAAATAACGTATTTCGCAGCGAATGTAGTGAGATATCTATGAAACATCAAAATTAAGGTAAATCTCTGCTAAATCATGGTTATTTCACGAAAGATTCGTGAAACGATGAAATTCAACGAAATAACGTGTTTCGCAGAGAAATTAGCGAGATACCTATGAAAACATCAAAATTGAGCTAAATCTCCCCTAAATCATGTTTATTTCACGAAACATTCGTGAAACGATCAAATTCTACTAAATAATGTGTTTCGCAGCGAAAGTAGTGAGATATCTATGAAAACATCAAAATTAAGCTAAATCTCTGCTAAATCATGGTTATTTCACGAAACATTCGTGAAACGATGAAAATCAACGAAACGACATGTTTCGCAGCGAAGGTAGCGAGAAATCTATGAAAACATCAAAATTAAGCTAAATCTCTGCTAAATCATGGTTATTTCAGGAAATATTCGACCAACGATGAAATTCAACGAAATAACGTGTTTCGAAGCGAAAGTAACGAGATAACTATGAAAACTTCAAAATTTAGCTAAATCTCCGCTAAATCATGGTTATTTCACGAAACATTCGTGAAATGATGAAATTCAACGATGTAACGTGTTTCGCAGCGAAAGTAGCGAGATATCTATGAAAACATCAAAATTAAGCTAAATCATCGCTAAATCATGGTTATTTCACGAACCATTCGTGAAACGATGTAATTGAACGAAACAACGTGTTTCGAAGCGAAAGTAGCGAGACATCTATGAAAACATCAAAATTAAGCTAAATCTCCGCTAAATGATGGTTATTTCACGAAACATACGTGAAACGATGAAATTTAACGAAGTAACGTGTTTCGCAGCGGAGGTAGCGAGATATCTATGAAAACATCAAAATTAAGCTAAATCTCCGCTAAATCATGGTTATTTCACGAAACATTCGTGAAACGATGAAATTCAACGAAATAACGTGTTTCGCAGCGAAAGTATTGCGATATCTATGAAAACATCAAAATTAAGCTAAATCTCCGCTAAATCATGGTTATTTCACGAAGCATTCGTGAAACGATGTAATTCAACGAAGTAACGTGTTTCGCAGCGAAAGTAGCGAGATATCTATGAAATCTTCAAAATTAAGCTAAATCTCCGCTAAATCATGGTTATTTCACGAAACATTCGTGAAACGATGAAATTCAACGAAAAACGTGTTTCGCAGCGAAAGTAGCGAGATCTCTATGAAAAAATCAAGATTAAGCTAAATCTCTGTCATATCATGGTTATTTCACGAAACATTCGTGAAACGATGAAATTCAAAGAAAAACGGGTTTCGCAGCGAAAGTAGCGAGATATCTATGAAAACATCAAAATTAAGCTAAATCACCGCTAAATCATGGTTATTTCACGAAACATTCGTGTAAAGATGAAATTCAATGAAACAACGTGTTTCGCAGCGAAAGTAGTGAGATATCTATGAAAACATCAAAATTAAGCTAAATCTCTGCTAAATCATGGTTATTTCACGAAACATTCGTGAAACTATGAAATTCAACGAAATAACGTGTTTCGCAGCGAAATTAACGAGATATATATGAAATCATCAAAATTAAGCTAAATCTCCGCTAAATCATGGTTATTTCACGAAACATTCGTGAAACGATGAAATTCAACTATGTAACGTGTTTCGCAGCGAAAGTAGCGAGATATATATGAAAATATCATAATAAAGCTTAATCTCCGCGAAATCACGGTTATTTTACGAAACATTCGTGTAAAGATGAAATTCAATGAAACAACGTGTTTCGCAGCGAAAGTAACGAGGTATCTATGAAAACATCAAAATTAAGCTAAATCTCCGCTTAATCATGGTTATTTCACGAAACATTCGTGTAAAGATGAAATTCAATGAAACAACGTGTTTCGCAGCGAAAGTAGTGAGATATCTATGAAAAAATCAAAATTAAGCTGAATCTCTGCTAAATCATGGTTATTTCACGAAACATTCGTGAATCGATGAAATCCAACGAAATAACGTGTTTCGCAGCGAAAGTAACGAGATAACTATGAAAACATCAAAATTAAGCTAAATCTCCGCTAAATCATGGTTATTTCACGAAACATTCGTGAAACGATGAAATTCAACGATGTAACGTGTTTCGCAGCGAAAGTAGCGAGATATCTATGAAAACATCATAATTAAGCTAAATCTCCGCTAAATCACGGTTATTTTACGAAACATTCGTGTAAAGATGAAATTCAATGAAACAACGTGTTTCGCAGCGAAAGTAGTGAGATATCTATGAAAACATCAAAATTAAGGTAAATCTCTGCTAAATCATGGTTATTTCACGAAACATTCGTGAAACAATGAAATTCAACGAAATTACGTGTATCGCAGCGAAAGTAACGAGATATCTATGAAAACATCAAAATTAAGCTAAATCTCCGCTTATTCATGGTTATTACACGAAACATTCGTGAAACGATGAAATTCAACGAAATAATGTATTTCGCAGTGACGGTAGCGAGATATCTACGAAAACATTATAATTAAGTTAAATCTCCACAAAGTCATGGTTATTTCACGATACAGTCGTGAAACGATCAAATTCGACGAAATAACGTGTTTCGCAGCGAAAGTAGTGAAATATCTGTGAAAAAATCAAAATTAAGCTAAATCTCTGCTAAATCATGGTTACTTCACGAAACAATCGTGAAACAATGTAATTCAACGATATAACGTCTTTCGCTGCGAAATTAACGAGATATCTATGAAAACATCAAAATTAAGCTAAATCTCCGCAAAATGATGTTTATTTCACGAAACATTCCTGAAACGATGAATTTCAACGAAATAACGTGTTTCGCAGCGAAAGTAACGAGATATCTATGAAAACATCAAAATTAAGCTAAATCTCCACTAAGTCATTGTTATTTCACGAAACATTCGTGAATCGATGAAATTCAACGATGTAACGTGTTTCGCAGCGAAAGTAGCGAGATATCTATGAAAACGTCATAACTAAGCTAAATCTCCTCTAAAACAATGTTATTTTACGAAACATTCGTGTAAAGATGAAATTCAATGAAACAACGTGTTTCGCAGCGAAAGTAGTGAGATATCTATGAAAACATCTAAATTAAGCTAAATCTCTGCTAAACCATGGTTATTTCACGAAACATTCGTGAAACGATGAAATTCAACGAAATAACGAGTTTCGCAGCGAAAGTAACGAGATATCAATGAAAACATCAGAATTAAGCTAAATCTCCGCTTAATCATGGTTATTTCACGAAACATTCGTGAAACGATGAAATTCTACGATGTAACGTGTTTCGCAACGAAAGTAGCGAGATATCTATGAAAACATCAAAATTAAGATTAAACTCCGCTCAATCATAGCTACATCACGAAACATTCGTGAAACGAAGGAATTCAAAAATAACGTGTTTCGCAGCGAAAGTAGCGAGATATCTATGAAAACATCATAATTAAGCTAAATCTACGATAAATCATGGTTACTTCACGAATCATTCGTGAAACGATGAAATTCAACGAAAGAACTTGTTTCGCAGCGAAAGTAGCGAGATAACTATGAAAACATCAAAATTAAGCTAAATCTCCGCTAAATCATGGTTATTTCACGAAACATTCGTGAAACAATGAAATTCAACTAAATAACGTATTTCGCAGCGAAAGTAGTGAGATATGTATGAAAACATCAAAATTAAGTTAAATCTCTTCTAAATCATGGTTATTTCACGAAACATTCGTGAAACGATCAAATTCGACGAAATAACATGTTTCGCAGCGAAAGTAGCGAGATATCTATGAAAACATCATAATCAAGCTAAATCTACGCTAAATCATGTATATTTCGCGACACATCCGTGAAACGATGAAATTCAACTATATAACGTGTTTCGCAACGAAAGTACCAAGATATCTATGAAAACATCAAAAGTAAGCTAAATCTCTGCTTAATCATGGTTATTTCACGAAACATTCGTGATACGATGAAATTCAACAATGTAACGTGTTTCGCAGCGAAAGTAGCGAGAAATGCATGAAAACATCGAAATTATGCTATATCTCCGCTATATCATGGTTATTTCACGACACATCCGTGAAACGATGAAATTAACTATATAACGTGTTTCGCAGCGAAAGTAGCGAGATATCTATGAAAACATCAAAATTAAGATTAATCTCCGCTCAATTATGGCTATTTCACGAAACATTCGCGAAACGATGAAATTCAACGAAATAACGTGTTTCGCATCGATAGTAGCGAGATATCGATGAAAACATCATAATTAAGCTAAATCTACGCTAACTCATGGTTACTTCACGAATCAATTGTGAAACAATGAAATTCAACGAAATAACTTGTTTCGCATCGAAAGTAGCGAGATATCTATGAAAACATCAAAATGAAGCTAAATCTCCGCTAAATCATGGTTATTTCACGAAACATTCGCGAAAAACTGAAATTCAACGAAATAACGTATTTCGCAGCGAATGTAGTGAGATATCTATGAAACATCAAAATTAAGGTAAATCTCTGCTATATCATGGTTATTTCACGAAAGATTCGTGAAACGATGAAATTCAACGAAATAACGTGTTTCGCAGAGAAATTAGCGAGATACCTATGAAAACATCAAAATTGAGCTAAATCTCCCCTAAATCATGTTTATTTCACGAAACATTCGTGAAACGATCAAATTCGACTAAATAATGTGTTTCGCAGCGAAAGTAGTGAGATATCTATGAAAACATCAAAATTAAGCTAAATCTCTGCTAAATCATGGTTATTTCACGAAACATTCGTGAAACGATGAAATTCAACGATGTAACGTGTTTCGCAGCGAAAGTAGCGGGATATCGATGAAAACATCATAATTAAGCTAAATCTCCGCTAAATCTCCGCTAAATCACGGTTATTTTACGAAACATTCGAGTAAAGATGAAATTCAATGAAACAACGTGTTTCGCAGCGAAAGTAGTGAGATATCTATGAAAGCATCAAAATTAAGCTAAATCTCTGCTAAATCATGGATATTTCACGAAACAATCGTGAAACAATGAAATTCAACGAAATTACGTGTATCGCAGCGAAAGTAACGAGATATCTATGAAAACATCAAAATTAAGCTAAATCTCCGCTTAATCATGGTTATTTCACGAAACATTCGTGAAACAATGAAATTCAACGAAACACGGGTTTCGCAGCGAAAGTAGCGAGATATCTATGAAAACATCAAAATTAAGCTAAATCTCCGCTAAATCATTGTTATTTCACGAAACATTCGTGTAAAGATGAAATTCAATGAAACAACGTGTTTCGCAGCGAAAGTAGTGAGATATCTATGAAAACATCAATATTAAGCTAAATCTCAGCTAAATCATGGTTATTTCACGAACCATTCGTGAAACGATGTAATTGAACGAAATAACGTGTTTCGCAGCGAAAGTAGCGAGACCTCTATGAAAACACAAAATTAAGCTAAATCTCCGCTCAATCATGGTTATTTCACGAAACATTCGTGATACGATGAAATTCAACGAAATAACGTGTTTCGCAGCGAAAGTAGCGAGATATCTATGAAAACATCAAAATTAAGCTAAATCTCCGCTAAATCATGGTTATTTCACGAAACATTCGTGAAACGATGAAATTCAACGAAATAACGTGTTTCGCAGCGAAAGTAGCCAGACATCTATGAAAACACTAATTTAAGCTAAATCTCCGCTCAATCATGGTTATTTCACGAAACATTCGTGAAACGATGAAATTCAACGAAATAACGTGTTTCGCAGCGAAAGTAGCGAGATATCAATGAAAACATCAATATTAAGCTAAATCTCCGCTAAATCATGGTTATTTCACGAAACATTCGTGAAACGCTGTAATTGAACGAAATATCGTGTTTCGCAACGAAAGTAGCGAGACATCTATGATATCATCATAATTAAGATAAATCTACGCTAAATCATGGTTACTTCACGAATCATTCGTGAAACGATGAAATTCAACGAAATAACTTGTTTCGCCGCGAAAGTTGCGAGATATCTATGAAAACATCAAAATTAAGATAAATCACCGCTAAATCATGGTTATTACACGAAACATTCGTGAAACGATGAAATTCAACGTAATAATGTATTTCGCAGTGACGGTAGCGAGATATCTACGAAAACATTAAAATTAAGTTAAATCTCCACAAAGTCATGGTTATTTCACGATACATTCGTGAAACGATCAAATTCGACGAAATAACGTGTTTCGCAGCGAAAGTAGTGAAATATCTGTGAAAACATCAAAATTAAGCTAAATCTCTGCTAAATCATGGTTACTTCACGAAACAATCGTGAAACAATGTAATTCATCGATATAACGTCTTTCGCTGCGAAATTAACGAGATATCTATGAAAACATCAAAATTAAGCTAAATCTCCGCAAAATGATGGTTATTTCACGAAACATTCCTGAAACGATGAATTTCAACGAAATAACGTGTTTCGCAGCGAAAGTAACGAGATATCTATGAAAACATCAAAATTAAGCTAAATCTCCACTCATTCATTGTTATTTCACGAAACATTCGTGAATCGATGAAATTCAACGATGTAACGTGTTTCGCAGCGAAAGTAGCGAGATATCTATGAAAACGTCATAACTAAGCTAAATCTCCTCTAAAACAAAGTTATTTTACGAAACATTCGTGTAAAGATGAAATTCAATGAAACAACGTGTTTCGCAGCGAAAGTAGTGAGATATCTATGAAAACATCAAAATTAAGCTAAATCTCTGCTAAACCATGGTTATGTCACGAAACATTCGTGAAACGATGAAATTAAACGAAATTACAAGTTTCGCAGCGAAAGTAACGAGATATCTATGAAAACATCAGAATTAAGCTAAATCTCCGCTTAATCATGGTTATTTCACGAAACATTCGTGAAACGATGAAATTCTACGATGTAACGTGTTTCGCAGCGAAAGTAGCGAGATCTATGAAAACATCAAAGTTAAGATAAATCTCCGCTAAGTCATGGTTATTTCACGAAACATTCGTGAAACGATCAAATTCAGCGAAATAACGAGTTTCGCAGCGAAAGTAACGAGATATCTATGAAAACATCAGAATTAAGCTAAATCTCCGCTTAATCATGGTTATTTCACGTAACATTCGTGGAACAATGAAATTCTACGATGTAACGTGTTTCGCAGCGAAAGTAACGAGATATCTATGAAAACATCAAAATTAAGCTAAATCTCCACTAAATCATTGTTATTTCACGAAACATTCGTCAAACGATGAAATTCAACGATGTAACGTGTTTCGCAGCGAAGGTAGCGAGATATCTATGAAAACGTCATAACTAAGCTAAATCTCCTCTAAAACATGGTTATTTTACGAAACATTCGTGTAAAGATGAAATTCAATGAAACAACGTGTTTCGCAGCGAAAGTAGTGAGATATCTATGAAAACATCTAAATTAAGCTAAATCTCTGCTAAACCATGGTTATTTCACGAAACATTCGTGAAACGATGAAATTCAACGAAATAACGAGTTTCGCAGCGAAAGTAACGAGATATCAATGAAAACATCAGAATTAAGCTAAATCTCCGCTTAATCATGGTTATTTCACGAAACATTCGTGAAACGATGAAATTCTACGATGTAACGTGTTTCGCAGCGAAAGTAGCGAGATATCTATGAAAACATCAAAATTAAGATTAAACTCCGCTCAATCATAGCTACATCACGAAACATTCGTGAAACGAAGGAATTCAAAAATAACGTGTTTCGCAGCGAAAGTAGCGAGATATCTATGAAAACATCATAATTAATCTAAATCTACGCTAAATCATGGTTACTTCACGAATCATTCGTGAAACGATGAAATTCAACGAAAGAACTTGTTTCGCAGCGAAAGTAGCGAGATAACTATGAAAACATCAAAATTAAGCTAAATCTCCGCTAAATCATGGTTATTTCACGAAACATTCGTGAAACAATGAAATTCAACGAAATAACGTATTTCGCAGCGAAAGTAGTGAGATATGTATGAAAACATCAAAATTAAGTTAAATCTCTTCTAAATCATGGTTATTTCACGAAACATTCGTGAAACGATCAAATTCGACGAAATAACATGTTTCGCAGCGAAAGTAGCGAGATATCTATGAAAACATCATAATCAAGCTAAATCTACGCTAAATCATGGATATTTCGCGACACATCCGTGAAACGATGAAATTCAACTATATAACGTGTTTCGCAACGAAAGTACCAAGATATCTATGAAAACATCAAAAGTAAGCTAAATCTCTGCTTAATCATGGTTATTTCACGAAACATTCGTGATACGATGAAATTCAACAATGTAACGTGTTTCGCAGCGAAAGTAGCGATAAATGCATGAAAACATCGAAATTATGCTAAATCTCCGCTATATCATGGTTATTTCACGACACATCCGTGAAACGATGAAATTAACTATATAACTTGTTTCGCAGCGAAAGTAGCGAGACATCTATGAAAACATCAAAATTAAGATTAATCTCCGCTCAATCATGGCTATTTCACGAAACATTCGCGAAACGATGAAATTCAACGAATTAACGTGTTTCGCATCGATAGTAGCGAGATATCGATGAAAACTTCATAATTAAGCTAAATCTACGCTAACTCATGGTTACTTCACGAATCAATTGTGAAACAATGAAATTCAACGAAATAACTTGTTTCGCATCGAAAGTAGCGAGATATCTATGAAAACATCAAAATGAAGCTAAATCTCCGCTAAATCATGGTTATTTCACGAAACATTCGCGAAAAACTGAAATTCAACGAAATAACGTATTTCGCAGCGAATGTAGTGAGATATCTATGAAAACATCAAAATTAAGGTAAATCTCTGCTAAATCATGGTTATTTCACGAAAGATTCGTGAAACGATGAAATTCAACGAAATAACGTGTTTCGCAGAGAAATTAGCGAGATACCTATGAAAACATCAAAATTGAGCTAAATCTCCCCTAAATCATGTTTATTTCACGAAACATTCGTGAAACGATCAAATTCGACTAAATAATGTGTTTCGCAGCGAAAGTAGTGAGATATCTATGAAAACATCAAAATTAAGCTAAATCTCTGCTAAATCATGGTTATTTCACGAAACATTCGTGAAACGATGAAATTCAAAGAAACGACATGTTTCGCAGCGAAGGTAGGGAGAAATCTATGAAAACATCAAAATTAAGCTAAATCTCTGCTAAATCATGGTTATTTCAGGAAATATTCGTCCAACGATGAAATTCAACGAAATAACGTGTTTCGAAGCGAAAGTAACGAGATACCTATGAAAACTTCAAAATTTAGCTAAATCTCCGCTAAATCATGGTTATTTCACGAAACATTCGTGAAATGATGAAATTCTACGATGTAACGTGTTTCGCAGCGAAAGTAGCGAGATATCTATGAAAACATCATAATTAAGCTAAATCTAAGCTAAATCATGGTTATTTTACGAAACATTCGTGTAAAGATGAAATACACCGACGTAACGTGTTTCGCAGCGAAAGTAGCGAGATATCTACGAAAACATCAAAATTAAGATTAATCTCCGCTCAATCATGGCTATTTCACGAAACATTCGTGAAACGATGAAATTCAACGAAATACCGTGTTTCGCAGCGAAAGTAGCGAGATATCTATAAAAACATCAAAATTATGGTAAATCTATGCTAAATCATGGTTATTTCACGAAACATTCGTGAAACGATGAAATTCATCGAAAAAACGTGATTCGCAGTGAAAGTAGCGAGATATCTATGAAAACATCAAAATTAAGCAAAATCTCCGCTCAATAATGGTTATATCACGAATCATTAGTGAAACGATGAAATTCAACGAAATAACGTGTTTCGCAGCGAAAGTAGTGCGATATCTATGAAAACATCAAAATTAAGCTAAATCTCCGCTAAATCATGGTTATTTCACGAAACATTCGTGAAACGATGAAATTCAACGAAATAAGGTATTTCGCAGTGACGGTAGCGAGATATCTACGAAAACATTAAAATTAAGCAAAATCTCCCCTAAATCATGGTTATTTCACGAAACATTCGTGAAACGATCAAATTCGACGAAATAACGTGTTTCGCAGCGAAAGTAGTGAAATATCTGTGAAAACATCAAAATTAACCTAAATCTCTGCTAAATCATGGTTATTTCACGAAACATTCGTGAAACGATGTAATTCAACGATATAACGTCTTTCGCTGCGAAATTAACGAGATATCTATGAAGACATCAAAATTAAGGTTAAATCTCCGCAAAATGATGGTTATTTCACGAAACATTCGTGAAACGATGAATTTCAACGAAATAACGTGTTTCGCAGCGAAAGTAACGAGATATCTATGAAAACATCAAAATTAAGCTAAATCTCCGCTAAATCATTGTTATTTCACGAAACATTCGTGAAACGATGAAATTCAACGATGTAACGTGTTTCGCAGCGAAAGTAGCGAGATATCTATGAAAACGTCATAACTAAGCTAAATCTCCTCTAAAACATGGTCATTTTACGAAACATTCGTGTAAAGATGGAATTCAATGAAACAACGTGTTTCGCAGCGAAAGTAGTGAGATATCTATGAAAACATCAAAATTAAGCTAAATCTCTGCTAAACCATGGTTATGTCACGAAACATTCGTGAAACGATGAAATTCAACGAAATAACAAGTTTCGCAGCGAAAGTAACGAGATATCTATGAAAACATTAGAATTAAGCTAAATCTCCGCTTAATCATGGATATTTCACGAAACATTCGTGAAACGATGAAATTCTACGATGTAAAGTGTTTCGCAGCGAAAGTAGCGAGATCTATGAAAACATCAAAATTAAGCTAAATCTCCGCTAAGTCATTGTTATTTCACGAAACATTCGTGAAACGATCAAATTCAGCGAAATAACGAGTTTTGCAGCGAAAGTAACGAGATATCTATGAAAACATCAGAATTAAGCTAAATCTCCGCTTAATCATGGTTATTTCACGAAACATTCGTGAAACGATGAAATTCTACGATGTAACGTGTTTCGCAGCGAAAGTAACGAGATATCTATGAAAACATCAAAATTAAGATTAAACTCCGCTCAAACATAGCTACATCACGAAACATTCGTGAAACGATGGAATTCAAGAAATAACGTGTTTCGCAGCGAAAGTAGCGAGATATCTATGAAAACATCATAATTAAGCTAAATCTACGCTAAATCATGGTTACTTCACGAATCATTCGTGAAACGATGAAATTCAACGAAAGAACTTGTTTCGCAGCGAAAGTAGCGAGATAACTATGAAAACATCAAAATTAAGCTAAATCTCCGCTAAATCATGGTTATTTCACGAAACATTCGTGAAACAATGAAATTCAACGAAATAACGTATTTCGCAGCGAAAGTAGTGAGATATGTATGAAAACATCAAAATTGAGTTAAATCTCTTCTAAATCATGGTTATTTCACGAAACATTCGTGAAACGATCAAATTCGACGAAATAACATGTTTCGCAGCGAAAGTAGCGAGATATCTATGAAAACATCATAATCAAGCTAAATCTACGCTAAATCATGGTTATTTCACGAAACATCCGTGAAACGATGAAATTCAACTATATAACGTGTTTCGCAGCGAAAGTACGAAGATATCTATGAAAACATCAAAAGTAAGCTAAATCTCCGCTTAATCATGGTTATTTCACGAAACATTCGTGAAACGATGAAATTCAACAATGTAACGTATTTCGCAGCGAAAGTAGCGAGAAATGCATGAAAACATCGAAATTATGCTAAATCTCCGCTAAATCATGGTTATTTCACGACACATCCGTGAAACGATGAAATTCAACTATATAACGTGTTTCGCATCGAAAGTAGCGAGATATCTATGAAAACATCAAAATTAAGCTAAATCTCCGCTAAATCATGGTTATTTCACGAAACATTCGCGAAAAACTGAGATTAAACGAAATAACGTATTTCGCAGCGAATGTAGTGAGATATCTATGAAAACATCAAAATTAAGGTAAATCTCTGCTAAATCATGGTTATTTCATGAAAGATTCGTGAAACGATGAAGTTCAACGAAATAACGTGTTTCGCAGTGAAATTAGCGAGATACCTATGAAAACATCAAAATTGAGCTAAATCTCCCCTAAATCATGGTTATTTCACGAAACATTCGTGAAACGATCAAATTCGACTAAATAACGTGATTCGCAGCGAAAGTAGTGAGATATCTATGAAAACATCAAAATTAAGCTAAATCTCTGCCAAATCATGGTTATTTCACGAAACATTCGTGAAACGATGAAATTCAATGAAACGACATGTTTCGCAGCGAAGGTAGCGAGAAATCTATGAAAACATAAAAATTAAGCTAAATCTCTGCTAAATCATGGTTATTTCAGGAAATATTCGACCAACGATGAAATTCAACGAAATAACGTGTTTCGAAGCGAAAGTAACGAGATACCTATGAAAACTTCAAAATTAAGCTAAATCTCCGCTAAATCATGGTTATTTCACGAAACATTCGTGAAATGATGAAATTCAACGATGTAACGTGTTTCGCAGCGAAAGTAGCGAGATATCTATGAAAACATCATAATTAAGCTAAATCTAAGCTAAATCATGGTTATTTTACGAAACATTCGTGTAAAGATGAAATTCAACGATGTAACGTGTTTCGCAGCGAAAGTAGCGAGATATCTATGAAAACATCAAAATTAAGATTAATCTCCGCTCAATCATGGCTATTTCACGAAACATTCGTGAAACGATGAAATTCAACGAAATACCGTGTTTCGCAGCGAAAGTAGCGAGATATCTATAAAAACATCAAAATTAAGGTAAATCTATGCTAAATCATGGTTATTTCACGAAACATTCGTGAAACGATGAAATTCATCGAAAAAACGTGTTTCGCAGTGAAAGTAGCGAGATATCTATGAAAACATCAAAATTAAGCAAAATCTGCGCTCAATAATGGTTATTTCACGAATCATTGGTGAAACGATGAAATTCAACGAAATAACGTGTTTCGCAGCGAAAGTAGTGCGATATCTATGAAAACATCAAAATTAAGCCAAATCTCCGCTAAATCATGGTTATTTCACGAAACATTCGTGAAACGATGAAATTCAACGAAATAAGGTATTTCGCAGTGACGGTAGCGAGATATCTACGAAAACATTAAAATTAAGCAAAATCTCCCCTAAATCATGGTTATTTCACGAAACATTCGTGAAACGATGTAATTCCACGATATAACGTGTTTCGCTGCGAAAGTTACGAGAAATCTATGAAACCACAAAATTAAGCTAAATCTCCGCTAAATCATGGTTATTTCACGAAACATTCGTGAAACGATGAATTTCAACGAAATAACGTGTTTCGCAGCGAAAGTAACGAGATATCTATGAAAACATCAAAATTAAGCTAAATCTCCGCTAAATCATGGTTATTTCACGAGTCATTAGTGAAACGATGAAATTCAACGAAATAACGTGTTTTGCAGCGAAAGTAGTGCGATATCTATGAAAACATCAAAATTAAGCTAAATCTCCGCTAAATCATGGTTATTTCACGAAACATTCGTGAAACGATGAAATTCAACGAAATAAGGTATTTCGCAGTGACGGTAGCGAGATATCTACGAAAACATTAAAATTAAGCAAAATCTCCCCTAAATCATGGTTATTTCACGAAACATTCGTGAAACGATGTAATTCCACGATATAACGTGTTTCGCTGCGAAAGTTACGAGATATCTATGAAACCACAAAATTAAGCTAAATCTCCGCTAAATCATGGTTATTTCACGAAACATTCGTGAAACGATGAATTTCAACGAAATAACGTGTTTCGCAGCGAAAGTAACGAGATATCTATGAAAACATCAAAATTAAGCTAAATCTCCGCTAAATCATTGTTATTTCACGAAACATTCGTGAAACGATGAAATTCAACGATGTAACGTGTTTCGCAGCGAAAGTACGGAGATATCTATGAAAACATCATAACTAAGCTAAATCTCCTCTAAATCATGGTTATTTCACGAAACATTCGTGTAAAGATGAAATTCAATGAAACAACGTGTTACGCAGCGAAAGTAGTGAGATATCTATGAAAACATCAAAATTAAGCTAAATCTCTGCTAAATCATGGTCATTTCACGAAACATTCGTGAAACGATGAAATTCAACGAAATAACGAGTTCCGCAGCGAAATTAACGAGATATCTATGAAAACATCATAACTAAGCTAAATCTCCTCTAAATCATGGTTATTTCACGAAACATTCGTGAAACGATGAAATTCTACGATGTAACGTCTTTCGCAGCGAAATTAGCGAGATCCATGAAAACATCAAAATTAAGAATAATCTCCGCTCAATCATGGCTGTATCACGAAACATTCGTGAAACGATGGAATTCAAGAAATAACGTGTTTCACAGCGAAAGTAGCGAGATATCTATGAAAACATCATAATTAAGATAAATCTAAGCTAAATCATGGTTATTTTACGAAACATTCGTGTAAAGATGAAATTCACCGACGTAACGTGTTTCGCAGCGAAAGTAGCGAGATATCTACGAAAACATCAAAATTAAGATTAATCTCCGCTCAATCATGGCTATTTCACGAAACATTCGTGAAACGATGAAATTCAACGAAATACCGTGTTTCGCAGCGAAAGTAGCGAGATATCTATAAAAACATCAAAATTATGGTAAATCTATGCTAAATCATGGTTATTTCACGAAACATTCGTGAAACGATGAAATTCATCGAAAAAACGTGATTCGCAGTGAAAGTAGCGAGATATCTATGAAAACATCAAAATTAAGCAAAATCTCCGCTCAATAATGGTTATTTCACGAATCATTAGTGAAACGATGAAATTCAACGAAATAACGTGTTTCGCAGCGAAAGTAGTGCGATATCTATGAAAACATCAAAATTAAGCTAAATCTCCGCTAAATCATGGTTATTTCACGAAACATTCGTGAAACGATGAAATTCAACGAAATAAGGTATTTCGCAGTGACGGTAGCGAGATATCTACGAAAACATTAAAATTAAGCAAAATCTCCCCTAAATCATGGTTATTTCACGAAACATTCGTGAAACGATCAAATTCGACGAAATAACGTGTTTCGCAGCGAAAGTAGTGAAATATCTGTGAAAACATCAAAATTAACCTAAATCTCTGCTAAATCATGGTTATTTCACGAAACATTCGTGAAACGATGTAATTCAACGATATAACGTGTTTCGCTGCGAAAGTAACGAGATATCTATGAAAACATCAAAATTAAGGTTAAATCTCCGCAAAATGATGGTTATTTCACGAAACATTCGTGAAACGATGAATTTCAACGAAATAACGTGTTTCGCAGCGAAAGTAACGAGATATCTATGAAAACATCAAAATTAAGCTAAATCTCCGCTAAATCATTGTTATTTCACGAAACATTCGTGAAACGATGAAATTCAACGATGTAACGTGTTTCGCAGCGAAAGTAGCGAGATATCTATGAAAACGTCATAACTAAGCTAAATCTCCTCTAAAACATGGTCATTTTACGAAACATTCGTGTAAAGATGAAATTCAATGAAACAACGTGTTTCGCAGCGAAAGTAGTGAGATATCTATGAAAACATCAAAATTAAGCTAAATCTCTGCTAAACCATGGTTATGTCACGAAACATTCGTGAAACGATGAAATTCAACGAAATAACAAGTTTCGCAGCGAAAGTAACGAGATATCTATGAAAACATTAGAATTAAGCTAAATCTCCGCTTAATCATGGTTATTTCACGAAACATTCGTGAAACGATGAAATTCTACGATGTAAAGTGTTTCGCAGCGAAAGTAGCGAGATCTATGAAAACATCAAAATTAAGCTAAATCTCCGCTAAGTCATGGTTATTTCACGAAACATTCGTGAAACGATCAAATTCAGCGAAATAACGAGTTTTGCAGCGAAAGTAACGAGATATCTATGAAAACATCAGAATTAAGCTAAATCTCCGCTTAATCATGATTATTTCACGAAACATTCGTGAAACGATGAAATTCTACGATGTAACGTGTTTCGCAGCGAAAGTAACGAGATATCTATGAAAACATCAAAATTAAGATTAAACTCCGCTCAAACATAGCTACATCACGAAACATTCGTGAAACGATGGAATTCAAGAAATAACGTGTTTCGCAGCGAAAGTAGCGAGATATCTATGAAAACATCATAATTAAGCTAAATCTACGCTAAATCATGGTTACTTCACGAATCATTCGTGAAACGATGAAATTCAACGAAAGAACTTGTTTCGCAGCGAAAGTAGCGAGATAACTATGAAAACATCAAAATTAAGCTAAATCTCCGCTAAATCATGGTTATTTCACGAAACATTCGTGAAACGATGAAATTCAACGAAATAACGTATTTCGCAGCGAAAGTAGTGAGATATGTATGAAAACATCAAAATTAAGTTAAATCTCTTCTAAATCATGGTTATTTCACGAAACATTCGTGAAACGATCAAATTCGACGAAATAACATGTTTCGCAGCGAAAGTAGCGAGATATCTATGAAAACATCATAATCAAGCTAAATCTACGCTAAATCATGGTTATTTCACGACACATCCGTGAAACGATGAAATTCAACTATATAACGTGTTTCGCAGCGAAAGTACCAAGATATCTATGAAAACATCAAAAGTAAGCTAAATCTCCGCTTAATCATGGTTATTTCAAGAAACATTCGTGAAACGATGAAATTCAACAATGTAACGTGTTTCGCAGCGAAAGTAGCGAGAAATGCATGAAAACATCGAAATTATGCTAAATCTCCGCTAAATCATGGTTATTTCACGAAACTTTCGTGATACGATAAAATTCAACGAAATAACGTGTTTCGCATCGAAAGTAGCGAGATATCTATGAAAACATCAAAATTAAGGTAAATCTCTGCTAAATCATGGTTATTTCATGAAAGATTCGTGAAACGATGAAGTTCAACGAAATAACGTGTTTCGCAGTGAAATTAGCGAGATACCTATGAAAACATCAAAATTGAGCTAAATCTCCCCTAAATCATGGTTATTTCACGAAACATTCGTGAAACGATGAAATTCAACTAAATAACGTGTTTCGCAGCGAAAGTAGCGAGATATCTATGAAAACATCAAAATTAAGCTAAATCTCCGCTAAATCATGGTTATTTCACGAAACATTCGTGAAACGATGAAATTCAACGAAATAACGTATTTCGCAGCGAAAGAAGTGAGATATGTATGAAAACATTATAATTAAGCTAAATCTCCCCTAAATCATGGTTATTTCACTAAACATTCGTGAAACCATCAAATTCGACGAAATAACGTGTTTCGCAGCAAAGTAGTGAAATATCTGTGAAACATCAAAATTAAGCTAAATCTCTGCTAAATCATGGTTATTTCACGAAACATTCGTGAAACGATGAAATTCAACGAAATAACGTGTTTCGCAGTGAAAGTAGCGAGATAACTATGAAAACATCAAAATTGAGCTAAATCTCCCCTAAATCATGGTTATTTCACTAAACATTCGTGAAACGATCAAATTCGTCGAAATAACGTGTTTCGCAGCGGAAGTAGTGAGATATCAATGAAAACATCAAAATTAAGCTAAATCTCTGCTAAATCATGGTTATTACACGAAACACTCGAGAAACGATGAAATTCATCGATATAACGTGTTTCGCTGCGAAAGTAGCGAGATATCTATGAAAACAGCAAAATTAAGCTAAATCTCCGCTAAATCATGGTTATTTCACGAAACATTCGTGAAACGATGAAATTCAACGAAATAACGTCTTTCGCAGCGAAAGTAGTGAGATATGTATGAAAACATCAAAATTAAATTAAATCTCTGCTAAATCATTGTTATTTCACGAAACATTCGTGAAACGATGAAATTCAACGAAATAACGTGTGTCTCAGTGAAAGTAGCGAGATATCTATGAAAAAATCAAAATTGAGCTAAATCTCCTCTAAATCATGGTCATTTCACGAAACATTCGTGAAACGATGAAATTCTACGATGTAACGTCTTTCGCAGCGAAAGTTGCGAGATCCATGAAAACATCAAAATTAAGAATAATCTCCGCTCAATCATGGCTATATCACGAAACATTCGTGAAACGATGGAATTCAAGAAATAACGTGTTTCACAGCGAAAGTAGCGAGATATCTATGAAAACATCATAATAAAGATAAATCTACGCTAAATCATGGTTACTTCACGAATCATTCGTGAAACTATGAAATTCAACGAAATAACTTGTTTCGCAGCGAAAGTAGCGAGATATCTATGAAAACATCAAAATTAAGCTAAATCTCCGCTAAATCATGGTTATTTCACGAAACATTCGTGAAATGATGAAATTCAACGAAATAACGTATTTCGCAGCGAAAGTAGTGAGATATGTATGAAAACATCAATATTAAGTTAAATCTCTGCTAAATCATGGTTAATTCACGAAAAATCCGTGAAACGATGAAATTCAACGATATAACGTGTTTCGCTGCGAAAGTAACGAGATATCTAAGAAAACATCAAAATTAAGCTAAATCTTCGCTAAATCATGGTTATTTCACGAAACATTCGTGAAACGATGAAATTCAACGAAATAACGTGTTTCGCAGCGAAAGCAGTGAGATATCAGTGGAAACATCAAAATTAAGCTAAATCTCTGCTAAATCATTGTTATTTCACGACACATTCGTGAAACGATGAAATTCAACGATATAACGTGTTTCACAGCGAAAGTAGCGAGATCTATGAAAACATCAAAATTAAGCTAAATCTCCGCTAAATCATGGTTATTTCACGAGTCATTAGTGAAACGATGAAATTCAACGAAATAACGTGTTTCGCAGCGAAAGTAGTGCGATATCTATGAAAACATCAAAATTAAGCTAAATCTCCGCTAAATCATGGTTATTTCACGAAACATTCGTGAAACGATGAAATTCAACGAAATAAGGTATTTCGCAGTGACGGTAGCGAGATATCTACGAAAACATTAAAATTAAGCTAAATCTCCCCTAAATCATGGTTATTTCACGAAACATTCGTGAAACTATCAAATTCGACGAAATAACGTGTTTCGCAGCGAAAGTAGTGAAATATCTGTGAAAACATCAAAATTAACCTAAATCTCTGCTAAATCATGGTTATTTCACGAAACATTCGTGAAACGATGTAAATCAACGATATAACGTGTTTCGCTGCGAAAGTAACGAGATATCTATGAAAACATCAAAATTAAGCTAAATCTCCGCTAAATCATGGTTATTTCACGAAACATTCGTGAAACGATGAATTTCAACGAAATAACGTGTTTCGCAGCGAAAGTAACGAGATATCTATGAAAACATCAAAATTAAGCTAAATCTCCGCTATATCATTGTTATTTCACGAAACATTCGTGAAACGATGAAATTCAACGATGTATCGTGTTTCGCAGCGAAAGTAGGGAGATATCTATGAAAACATCATAACTAAGCTAAATCTCCTCTAAATCATGGTTATTTCACGAAACATTCGTGTAAAGATGAAATTCAATGAAACAACGTGTTTCGCAGCGAAAGTAGTGAGATATCTATGAAAACATCAAAATTAAGCTAAATCTCTGCTAAATCATGGTTATTTCACGAAACATTAGTGAAACGATGAACTTCAACGAAATAACGAGTTCCGCAGCGAAATTAACGAGATATCCATGAAAACATCAGAATTAAGCTAAATCTCCGCTTAAACATGGTTATTACACGAAACATTCGTGAAACGATGAAATTCTACGATGTAACGCCTTTCGCAGCGAAAGTAGCGAGATCCATGAAAATATCAAAATTAAGAATAAACTCCGCTCAATCATGGCTATATCACGAAACATTCGCGAATGATGAAATTCAACGAAGTAACGTGTTTCGCAGCGAAAGTAGCGAGATATCGATGAAAACATCATAATTAAGCTAAATCTCCGCTAAATCATGGTTATTTCACGAAACATTCGTGAAACGATGAATTTCAACGAAATAACGTGTTTCGCAGCGAAAGTAACGAGATATCTATGAAAACATCATAACTAAGCTAAATCTCCTCTAAATCATGGTTATTTCACGAAACATTCGTGTAAAGATGAAATTCAATGAAACAACGTGTTTCGCAGCGAAAGTAGTGAGATATCTATGAAAACATCAAAATTAAGATTAATCTCCGCTCAATCATGGCAATATCACGAAACATTCGTGAAACGATGGAATTCAAGAAATAACGTGTTTCACAGCGAAAGTAGCGAGATATCTATGAAAACATCATAATTAAGGTAAATCTACGCTAAATCATGGTTACTACACCAATCATTCGTGAAACGATGAAATTCAACGAAATAACTTGTTTCGCATCGAAAGTAGCGAGATATCTATGAAAACATCAAAATTAAGCTAAATCTCCGCTAAATCATTGTTATTTCACGAAACATTCGTGAAACGATGAAATTCAACGAAATAACGTATTTCGCAGCGAAAGTAGTGAGATATGTATGAAAACATTAAAATTAAGCTAAATCGCCCCTAAATCATGGTTATTTCACTAAACATTCGTGAAACCATCAAATTCGACGAAATAACGTGTTTCGCAGCAAAGTAGTGAAATATCTGTGAAACATCAAAATTAAGCTAAATCTCTGCTAAATCATGGTTATTTCACGAAACATTCGTGAAACGATGAATTTCAACGAAATAACGTGTTTCGCAGCGAAAGTAACGTGATATCTATGAAAACAGCAAAATTAAGCTAAATCTCCGCTAAATCATGGTTATTTCACGAAACATTCGTGAAACGATGAAATTCGACGATGTAACGTGTTTCGCTGCGAAAGTAGCGAGATATCTATGAAAACATCATAACTAAGCTAAATCTCCTCTAAATCATGGTTATTTCACGAAACATTGGTGAAACGATGAAATTCAACGAAATAACGAGTTTCGCAGCGAAAGTAACGAGATATCTATGAAAACATCAGAATTAAGCAAAATCTCCGCTTAATCATGGTTATTTCACGAAACATTCGTGAAACGATCAAATTCGACGAAATAACGTGTTTCGCAGCGAAAGTTGTGAGATATCTATGAAAACATCAAAATTAAGCTTGATATCTGCTAAATCATGGTTAATTCACGAAACATTCGTGAAACGATGAAATTCAACGATATAACGTGTTTCGCTGCGAAAGTAACGAGTTATCTATGAAAACATCAAAATTAAGCTAAATCTTCGCTAAATCATGGTTATTTCACGAAACATTCGTGAAACGATGAAATTCATGAAATAACGTGTTTCGCAGTGAAAGTAGCGAGATATCTATGAAAACATCAAAATTAAGCTAAATCTCCGCTCAATCATGGTTATTTCACGAAACATCCGTGAAACGATGAAATTCATCGAAATGACGTGTTTCGTAGCGAAAGTAGCGAGATATCTATGAAGACATCAAAAGTAACCTAAACCTCCGCTTAATCATGGTTATTTCAAGAAACATTCGTGAAACGATGAAATTCAACGATGTAACGTGTTTCGCAGCGAAAGTAGCGGTATATCTATGAAAACATCAAAATTAAGCTAAATCTCCGCTAAATCATGGTTATTTCACGGAACATTCGTGAAAAGATGAAATTCAACGAAATAACGTATTTCGCAGCGAAAGTAGTGACATATGAAAATATCAAAATTAAGGTAAATCTTTGCTAAATCATGGTTATTTCACGAAACATTCGTGAAACGATGAAATTCAACGAAATAACGTGTTTCGCAGTGAAAGTAGCGTGATAACTATGAAAACATCAAAATTGAGCTAAATCTCCCCTAAATCATGGTTATTTCACTAAACATTCGTGAAACGATCAAATTCGTCGAAATAACGTGTTTCGCAGCGGAAGTAGTGAGATATCAATGAAAACATCAAAATTAAGCTAAATCTCTGCTAAATCATGGTTATTTCACGAAACATTCGTGAAACGATGAAATTCAACGAAATAACGTGTGTCTCAGTGAAAGTAGCGAGATATCTATGAAAAAATCAAAATTGAGCTAAATCTCCCCTAAATCATGGTCATTTCACGAAACATTCGTGAAACGATCAAATTCGACGAAATAAAGTGTTTCGCAGCGAAAGTTGTGAGATATCTATGAAAACATCAAAGTTAAGCTTAATATCTGCTAAATCATGGTTAATTCACGAAACATTCGTGAAACTATGAAATTCAACGATATAACGTGTTTCGCTGCGAAAGTAACGAGATATCTATGAAAACATCAAAATTAAGCTAAATCTTCGCTAAATCGTTGTTATTCAACGAAACATTCGTGAAACGATGTAATTCAACGATATAACGTGTTTCGCTGCGAAAGTAACGAGATATCTATGAAAACATCAAAATTAAGCTAAATCTCCGCTAAATCATGGTTATTTCACGAAACAATCGTGAGAAGATGAAATTCAACGAAATACCGTATTTCGCAGCGAAAGTAGTGACATATGAAAATATCAAAATTAAGGTAAATCTCTGCTAAATCATGGTTAATTCACGAAATATTCGTGAAACGATGAAATTCAACGAAATAACGTGTTTCGCAGTGAAAGTAGCGAGATAACTATAAAAAAATCAAAATTGAGCTAAATCTCCCCTAAATCATGGTTATTTCACTAAACATTCGTGAAACGATCATATTCGACGAAATAACGTGTTTCGCAGCGGAAGTAGTGAGAAATCAATGAAAACATCAAAATTAAGCTAAATCTCTGCTAAATCATGGTTATTACACGAAACATTCGTGAAACGATGAATTTCAACGAAACAACGTGTTTCGCAGCGAAAGTAACGAGATATCTATGAAAACATCAAAATTAAGCTAAATCTCCGCTAAATCATTGTTATTCCACGAAACATTCGTGAAACGATGTAATTCAACGATATAACGTGTTTCGCTGCGAAAGTAACGAGATATCTATGAAAACATCAAAATTAAGATAAATCTCCACTAAATCATGGTTATTTCACGAAACATTCGTGTAAAGATGAAATTCAATGAAACAACGTGTTTCGCAGCGAAAGTAGTGAGATATCTATGAAAACATCAAAATTCAGCTAAATCTCCCCTAAATCATGGTTATTTCACGAAACATTCGTGAAACGATGAAATTCAACGAAATAACGTGTTTCGCAGTGAAAGTAGCGAGATAACTATAAAAATATCAAAATTGAGCTAAATCTCCCCTAAATCATGGTTATTTCACTAAACATTCGTGAAACGATCATATTCGACGAAATAACGTGTTTCGCAGCGGAAGTAGTGAGAAATCAATGAAAACATCAAAATTAAGCTAAATCTCTGCTAAATCATGGTTATTACACGAAACATTCGTGAAACGATGAATTTCAACGAAACAACGTGTTTCGCAGCGAAAGTAACGAGATATCTATGAAAACATCAAAATTAAGCTAAATCTCCGCTAAATCATTGTTATTCCACGAAACATTCGTGAAACGATGTAATTCAACGATATAACGTGTTTCGCTGCGAAAGTAACGTATATCTATGAAAACATCAAAATTAAGATAAATCTCCGCTAAATCATGGTTATTTCACGAAACATTCGTGTAAAGATGAAATTCAATGAAACAACGTGTTTCGCAGCGAAAGTAGTGAGATATCTATGAAAACATCAAAATTCAGCTAATTTTCCTCAATCATGGTTATTTCACGAAACATTCGTGAAACGATGAAATTCAACGAAATAACGTGTTTCGCAGCGAAAGTAGCGAGATATCTATGAAATCATCAAAATTAAGCTAAATCTCCGCTAAATCATTGTTATTTTACGAAACATTCGTGAAACGATGAAATTCAACGAATAAACGTGTTTCGCAGCGAAAGTAGCGAGATATCTATGAAACATCAAAATTAAGCTAAATCTCAGCTAAATCATGGTTATTTCACGAAACATTCGTGAAACGATGAAAATCAACGAAATAACGTGTTTCGCAGTGAAAGTAGCGAGATAACTATGAAAACATCAAAATTGAGCTAAATCTCCCCTAAATCATGGTTATTTCACTAAACATTCGTGAAACGATCAAATTCGTCGAAATAACGTGTTTCGCAGCGGAAGTAGTGAGATATCAATGAAAACATCAAAATTAAGCTAAATCTCTGCTAAATCATGGTTATTACACGAAACATTCGAGAAACGATGAAATTCAACGATATAACGTGTTTCGCTGCGAAAGTAACAAGATATCTATGAAAACATCAAAATTAAGCTAAATCTTCGCTAAATCATGGTTATTTCACGAAACATTCGTGAAACGATGAATTTCAACGAAACAACGTGTTTCGCAGCGAAAGTAACGAGATATCTATGAAAACATCGAAATTAAGCTAAATCTCCGCTAAATCATTGTTATTCCACGAAACATTCGTGAAACGATGAAATTCAACGATATTACGTGTTTCGCTGAGAAAGTAACGAGATATCTATGAAAACATCAAAATTAAGCTAAATCTCCGCTAAATCATGGTTATTTCACGAAACATTCGTGAAAAGATGTAATTCAACGAAATACCGTATTTCGCAGCGAAAGTAGTGACATATGAAAATATCAAAATTACGGAAAATCTCTGCTAAATCATGGTTATTTCACGAAACATTCGTGAAACGATCAAATTCAGCGAAATAACGTGTTTCGCAGCGAAAGTAGCGAGATATCTATGAAAACAGCAAAATTAAGCTAAATCTCCGCTAAATCATGGTTACTTCACGAAACATTCGTGAAACGATGAAATTCAACGAAATAACGTCTTTCGCAGCGAAGTGAGATATGTATGAAAACATCAAAATTAAATTAAATCTCTGCTAAATCATGGTTATTTCACGAAACATTCGTGAAACGATGAAATTCAACGAAATAACGTGTGTCTCAGTGAAAGTAGCGAGATATCTATGAAAAAATCAAAATTGAGCTAAATCTCCCCTAAATCATGGTCATTTCACGAAACATTCGTGAAACGATCAAATTCGACGAAATAAAGTGTTTCGCAGCGAAAGTTGTGAGATATCTATGAAAACATCAAAATTAAGCTTAATATCTGCTAAATCATGGTTAATTCACGAAACATTCGTGAAACTATGAAATTCAACGATATAACGTGTTTTGCTGCGAAAGTAACGAGATATCTATGAAAACATCAAAATTAAGCTAAATCTTCGCTAAATCATGGTTATTTCACGAAACATTCGTGAAACGATGAAATTCATGAAATAACGTGTTTCGCAGTGAAAGTAGCGAGATATCTATGAAAACATCAAAATTAAGCTAAATCTCCGCTAAATCATGGTTATTTCACGAAACATTCGTGAAACGATGAAATTCAACGAAATAACGTGTTTTGCAGCAAAAGTAGAGAGATATCTGTGAAAACCTCAAAATTAAGCTAAATCTCTGCTAAACCATGGTTATTTCACGACACATTCGTGAAACGATGAAATTCAACGATATAACGTGTTTCACAGCGAAAGTAGCGAGACACCTATGAAAACATCAAAATTAAGCTAAATCTCCGCTCAATCATGGTTATTTCCGAAACATCCGTGAAACGATGAAATTCAACGAAATGACGTGTTTCGTAGCGAAAGTAGCGAGATATCTATGAAGACATCAAAAGTAACCTAAACCTCCGCTTAATCATGGTTATTTCACGAAACATTCGTGAAACGATGAAATTCAACGATGTAACGTGTTTCGCAGCGAAAGAAGTGATATATCTATGAAAACATCAAAATAAAGCTAAATCTCCGCTAAATCATGGTTATTTCACGAAACATTCGTGAAAAGATGAAATTCAACGAAATAACGTATTTCGCAGCGAAAGTAGTGAGATATGAAAATATCAAAATTAAGGTAAATCTCTGCTAAATCATGGTTATTTCACGAAACATTCGTGAAACGATGAAATTCAACGAAATAACGTGTTTCGCAGTGAAAGTAGCGAGATAACTATAAAAACATCAAAATTGAGCTAAATCTCCCCTAAATCATGGTTATTTCACTAAACATTCGTGAAACGATCAAATTCGACGAAATAACGTGTTTCGCAGCGGAAGTAGTGAGAAATCAATGAAAACATCAAAATTAAGCTAAATCTCTGCTAAATCATGGTTATTACACGAAACATTCGTGAAACGATGAAATTCAACGATATAACGTGTTTCGCTGCGAAAGTAACCAGATATCTATGAAAACATCAAAATTAAGCTAAATCTTCGCTAAATCATGGTTATTTCACGAAACATTCGTGAAACGATGAATTTCAACGAAACAACGTGTTTCGCAGCGAAAGTAACGAGATATCTATGAAAACATCAAAATTAAGCTAAATCTAAGCTAAATCATTGTTATTCAACGAAACATTCGTGAAACGATGTAATTCAACGATATAACGTGTTTCGCTGCGAAAGTAACGAGATATCTATGAAAACATCAAAATTAAGCAAAATCTCCGCTAAATCATGGTTATTTCACGAAACATTCGTGAAAAGATGAAATTCAACGAAATACCGTATTTCGCAGCGAAAGTAGTGACATATGAAAATATCAAAATTAAGGTAAATCTCTGCTAAATCATGGTTATTTCACGAAACATTCGTGAAACGATGAAATTCAACGAAATAACGTGTTTCGCAGTGAAAGTAGCGAGATACCTATGAAAACATCAAAATTGAGCTAAATCTCCCCTAAATCATGGTTATTTCACTAAACATTCGTGAAACGATCATATTCGACGAAATAACGTGTTTCGCAGCGGAAGTAGTGAGAAATCAATGAAAACATCAAAATTAAGCTAAATCTCTGCTAAATCATGGTTATTACACGAAACATTCGTGAAACGATGAAATTCAACGATATAACGTGTTTCGCTGCGAAAGTAACAAGATATCTATGAAAACATCAAAATTAAGCTAAATCTTCGCTAAATCATGGTTATATCACGAAACATTCGTGAAACGATGAATTTCAACGAAACAACGTGTTTCGCAGCGAAAGTAACGAGATATCTATGAAAACATCAAAATTAAGCTAAATCTCCGCTAAATCATTGTTATTCCACGAAACATTCGTGAAACGATGTAATTCAACGATATAACGTGTTTCGCTGCGAAAGTAACGAGATATCTATGAAAACATCAAAATTAAGATAAATCTCCGCTAAATCATGGTTATTTCACGAAACATTCGTGTAAAGATGAAATTCAATGAAACAACGTGTTTCGCAGCGAAAGTAGTGAGATATCTATGAAAACATCAAAATTCAGCTAAATCTCCCCTAAATCATGGTTATTTCACGAAACATTCGTGAAACGATGAAATTCAACGAAATAACGAGTTTCGCAGCGAAAGTAACGAGATATCTATGAAAACATCAAAATTAAGCTAAATCTCCGCTAAATCATTGTTATTTCACGAAACATTCGTGAAACGATGTAATTCAACGATATAACGTGTTTCGCAGCGAAAGTAACGAGATATCTATGAAACATCAAAATTAAGCTAAATCTCCGCTAAATCATTGTTATTTCACGAAACATTCGTGAAACGATGAAATTCAACGATGTAACGTGTTTCGCAGCGAAAGTAGCGAGATATCTATGAAAACATCATAACTAAGCTAAATCTCCCCTAAACCATGGTTATTTCACGACACATTCGTGAAACGATGAAATTCAACGATATAACGAGTTTCACTGCGAAAGTAGCGAGACACCTATGAAAACATCAAAATTAAGCTAAATCTCCGCTCAATCATGGTTATTTCACGAAACATCCGTGAAGGATGATATTCAACGAAATGACGTGTTTCGTAGCGAAAGTAGCGAGATATCTATGAAAACATCAAAAGTAACCTAAACCTCCGCTTAATCATGGTTATTTCACGAAACATTCGTGAAACGATGAAATTCAACAATGTAACGTGTTTCGCAGCGAAAGTAGCGATATATCTATGAAAACATCAAAATTAAGCTAAATCTCCGCTAAATCATGGTTATTACACGATACATTCGTGAAAAGATGAAATTCAACGAAATAACTGATTTCGCAGCGAAAGTAGTGACATTTGAAAATATCAAGGTTAAGGTAAATCTCTGCTAAATCATGGTTATTTCACGAAACATTCGTGAAACGATGAAATTCAACGAAATAACGTGTTTCGCAGTGAAAGTAGCGAGATAACTATGAAAACATCAAAATTGAGCTAAATCTCCCCTAAATCATGGTTATTTCACTAAACATTCGTGAAACGATCAAATTCGTCGAAATAACGTGTTTCGCAGCGGAAGTAGTGAGATATCAATGAAAACATCAAAATTAAGCTAAATCTCTGCTAAATCATGGTTATTTCACGAAACATTCGTGAAACGATGAAATTCAACGAAATAACGTGTTTCGCAGTGAAAGTAGCGAGATATCTATGAAAACATCAAAATTAAGCTAAATCTCCCCTAAATCATGGTTATTTCACGAAACATTCGTGAAACGATGAAATTCAACGAAATAACGTGTTTCGCAGCGAAAGTAGTGAGATATCTATGAAAACATCAAAGTTAAGCTTAATATCTGCTAAATCATGGTTAATTCACGAAACATTCGTGAAACTATGAAATTCAACGATATAACGTGTTTCGCAGCGAAGTAACGAGATACGTATGAAACATCAAAATTATGCTAAATCTTCGCTAAATCATTGTTATTTCACGAAACATTCGTGAAACGATGAAATTCAAAGATATAACGTGTTTCGCTGCGAAAGTAACGAGATATCTATGAAAACATCAAAATTAAGCTAAATCTCCGCTAAATCATGGTTATTTCACGAAACATTCGTGAAACGATGAAATTCAACGATGTAACGTGTTTCGCAGCGAAAGTAGCGAGATATCTATGAAAACATCATAACTAAGCTAAATCTCCTCCAGATCATGGTTTTTTTACGAAACATTCGTGTAAAGATGAAATTCAATGAAACAACGTGTTTCGCAGCGAAAGTAGTGAGATATCTATGAAAATATCAAAATAAAGCTAAATCTCTGCTAAATCATGGTTATTTCACGAAACATTCGTGAAACGATGAAATTCAACGAAATAACGAGTTTCGCAGCTAAAGTAACGAGATATCTATTAAACATCAAAATTAAGCTAAATCTCCGCTTAATCATTGTTATTTCACGAAACATTCGTGAAACGATGAAATTCTACGATGTAACGTGTTTCGCAGCGAAAGTAGCGAGATCTATGAAAACATCAAAATTAAGCTAAATCTCCGCTAAATCATGGTTATTTCACGAAACATTCGTGAAACGATCAAATTCAACGAAATAACGTGTTTCGCAGCGAAAGTACCGAGATATCGATGAAAACATCAAAATTAAGCTAAATCTCCGCTAAATCATGGTTATTTCACGAAGCATTCGTGAAACGATGAAATTCAACGAAATAGCGTGTTTCGCAGCGAAAGTAACGAGATATCTATGAAAACATCAAAATTAAGCTAAATCTCCGCTAAATCATTGTTATTTCACGAAACATTCGTGAAACGATGAAATTCAACGATGTAACGTGTTTCGCAGCGAAATTAGCGAGATATCTATGAAAACATCATAACTAAGCTAAATCTCCTCTAAATCATAGTTATTTTACGAAACATTCGTGTAAAGATGAAATTCAATGAAACAACGTGTTTCGCAGCGAAAGCAGTGAGATATCTATGAAAACATCAAAATTAAGCTAAATCTCCGCTAAATCATGGTTATTTCACGAAACATTCGTGAAACGATCAAATTCAACGAAATAACGTGTTTCGCAGCGAAAGTAGCGAGATACCTATGAAAACATCAAAATTAAGATTAATTTCCGCTCAATCATGGCAATACCACGAAACATTCGTGAAACGATGGAATTCAAGAAATAACGTGTTTCGCAGCGAAAGTAGCGAGATATCTATGAAAACATCATTATTAAGCTAAATCTACGCTAAATCATGGTTACTTCACGAATCATTCGTGAAACGATGAAATTCAACGAAATAACTTGTTTCGCAGCGAAAGTAGCGATATATCTATGAAAACTTCAAAATTAAGCTAAATCTCCGCTAAATGATGGTTATTTCACGACACATTCGTGAAACGATGAAATTCAACGAAATAACGTATTTCGCAGCGAAAGTAGTGAGATATGTATGAAAATATCAAAATTAAGTTAAATCTCTGCTAAATCATGGTTATTTCACGAAACATTCGTGAAACGATGAAATTCAACCAAATATCGTGTGTCGCAGTGAAAGTAGCCAGATATCTATGAAAACATCAAAATTGAGCTAAATCTCCCCTAAATCATGGTTACTTCACGAATCATTCGTGAAACGATGAAATTCAACGAAATAACTTGTTTCGCAGCGAAAGTAGCGATATATCTATGAAAACTTCAAAATTAAGCTAAATCTCCGCTAAATGATGGTTAATTCACGAAACATTCGTGAAACGATGAAATTCAACGATATAACGTGTTTCGCTGCGAAAGTAACGAGATATCTATGAAAACATCAAAATTAAGCTAAATCTTCGCTAAATCATTGTTATTTCACGAATCATTCGTGAAACGATGTAATTCAACGATATAACGTGTTTCGCTGCGAAAGAAACGAGATATCTATGAAAACATCATAATTAAGCTAAATCTCCGCTAAATCATGGTTATTTCACGAAACATTCGTGAAACGATGAAATTCAACGATGTAACGTGTTTCGCAGCGAAAGTAGCGAGATATCTATGAAAACATCAAAATTAAGCTAAATCTCCGCTAAATCATGGTTATTTCACGAAACATTCGTGAAAAGATGAAATTCAACGAAATAACGTGTTTCGCAGCGAAAGTAGCGAGATATCTATGAAAACATCAAAATTAAGCTAAATCTCTGCTAAATCATGGTTATTTCACGAAACATTCGTGAAACGATGAAATTCAACGAAATATCGTGTGTCGCAGTGAAAGTAGCCAGATATCTATGAAAACATCAAAATTGAGCTAAATCTCCCCTAAATCATGGTTATTTCACGAAACACTCGTGAAACGATCAAATTCGACGAAATAACGTGTTTCGCAGCGAAAGTTGTGAGATATCTATGAAAAAAACAAAATTAAGCTAAATCTCTGCTAAATCATGGTTAATTCACGAAACATTCGTGAAACGATGAAATTCAACGATATAACGTGTTTCGCTGCGAAAGTAACGAGATATCTATGAAAACATCAAAATTAAGCTAAATCTTCGCTAAATCATTGTTATTTCACGAATCATTCGTGAAACGATGTAATTCAACGATATAACGTGTTTCGCTGCGAAAGAAACGAGATATCTATGAAAACATCATAATTAAGCTAAATCTCCGCTAAATCATGGTTATTTCACGAAACATTCGTGAAACGATGAAATTCAACGATGTAACGTGTTTCGCAGCGAAAGTAGCGAGATATCTATGAAAACATCATAGCTAAGCTAAATCTCCTCTAGATCATGGTTATTTTACGAAACATTCGTGTAAAGATGAAATTCAATGAAACAACGTGTTTCGCAGCGAAAGTAGTGAGATATCTATGAAAATATCAAAATAAAGCTAAATCTCTGCTAAATCATGGTTATTTCACGAAACATTCGTGAAACGATGAAATTCAACGAAATAACGAGTTTCGCAGCTAAAGAAACGAGATATCTATTAAACATCAAGATTAAGCTAAATCTCCGCTTAATCATTGTTATTTCACGAAACATTCGTGAAACGATGAAATTCTACGATGTAACGTGTTTCGCAGCGAAAGTAGCGAGATCTATGAAAACATCAAAATTAAGCTAAATCTCCGCTAAATCATGGTTATTTCACGAAACATTCGTGAAACGATCAAATTCAACGAAATAACGTGTTTCGCAGCGAAAGTACCGAGATATCTATGAAAACATCAAAATTAAGCTAAATCTCCGCTAAATCATGGTTATTTCACGAAACATTCGTGAAACGATGAAATTCAACGAAATAGCGTGTTTCGCAGCGAAAGTAACGAGATATCTATGAAAACATCAAAATTAAGCTAAATCTCCGCTAAATCATTGTTATTTCACGAAACATTCGTGAAACGATGAAATTCAACGATGTAACGTGTTTCGCAGCGAAATTAGCGAGATATCTATGAAAACATCATAACTAAGCTAAATCTCCTCTAAATCATAGTTATTTTACGAAACATTCGTGTAAAGATGAAATTCAATGAAACAACGTGTTTCGCAGCGAAAGCAGTGAGATATCTATGAAAACATCAAAATTAAGCTAAATCTCCGCTAAATCATGGTTATTTCACGAAACATTCGTGAAACGATCAAATTCAACGAAATAACGTGTTTCGCAGCGAAAGTAGCGAGATACCTATGAAAACATCAAAATTAAGATTAATCTCCGCTCAATCATGGCAATACCACGAAACATTCGTGAAACGATGGAATTCAAGAAATAACGTGTTTCGCAGCGAAAGTAGCGAGATATCTATGAAAACATCATTATTAAGCTAAATCTACGCTAAATCATGGTTACTTCACGAATCATTCGTGAAACGATGAAATTCAACGAAATAACTTGTTTCGCAGCGAAAGTAGCGATATATCTATGAAAACTTCAAAATTAAGCTAAATCTCCGCTAAATGATGGTTATTTCACGACACATTCGTGAAACGATGAAATTCAACGAAATAACGTATTTCGCAGCGAAAGTAGTGAGATATGTATGAAAACATCAAAATTAAGTTAAATCTCTGCTAAATCATGGTTATTTCACGAAACATTCGTGAAACGATGAAATTCAACGAAATAACGTGTGTCGCAGTGAAAGTAGCGAGAAATCTATGAAAACATCAAAATTGAGCTAAATCTCCCCTAAATAATGGTGATTTCACGAAACATTCGTGAAACGATGAAATTCAGCGAAATAACGTGTGTCGCAGTGAAAGTAGCGAGATATCTATGAAAACATCAAAATTGAGCTAAATCTCCCCTAAATCATGGTTATTTCACGAAACATTCGTGAAACGATCAAATTCGACGAAATAACGTGTTTCGCAGCGAAAGTTGTGAGATATCTATGAAAAAAACAAAATTAAGCTAAATCTCTGCTATATCATGGTTAATTCACGAAACATTCATGAAACGATGAAATTCAACGATATAACGTGTTTCGCTGCGAAAGTAACGAGATATCTATGAAAACATCAAAATTAAGCGAAATCTCCGCTAAATCATTGTTATTTCACGAAACTTTCGTCAAACGATGAAATTATACGATGTAACGTGTTTCGCAGCGAAATTAGCGAGATATCTATGAAAACATCATAACTAAGCTAAATCTCCTCTAAATCATAGTTATTAGACGAAACATTCGTGTAAAGATGAAATTCAATGAAACAACATGTTTCGCAGCGAAAGTAGTGAGATATCTATGAAAACATCAAAATTAAGCTAAATCTCTGCTAAATCATGGTTATTTCACGAAACATTCGTGGAACGATGAAATTCAACGAAATAACGAGTTTCGCAGCGAAAGTAACGAGATTTCTATGAAAACATCAAAATTAAGCTAAATCTCTGCTAAATCATGGTTAATTCACGAAACATTCGTGAAACGATGAATTTCAACGAAATACCGTATTTCGCAGCGAAAGTAGTGACATATGAAAATATCAAAATTACGGTAAATCTCTGCTAAATCATGGTTATTTCACGAAACATTCGTGAAACGATGAAATTCAAGAAATAACGTGTTTCGCAGTGAAAGTAGCGAGATATCTATGAAAACATCAAAATTAAGCTAAATCTTCGCTAAATCATGGTTATTTCACGAAACATTCGTGAAACGATGAATTTCAACGAAATACCGTATTTCGCAGCGAAAGTAGTGACATATGAAAATATCAAAATTACGTTAAATCTCCGCTAAATCAAGGTTTTTTCACGAAACATTCGTGAAACGATGAAATTCAACGAAATAGCGTGTTTCGCAGCGAAAGTAGCGAGATACCTATGAAAACATCAAAACTAAGCTAAATCTCCGCTAATTCATGGTTATTTCACGAAACATTCGTGAAACGATCAAATTCAACGAAATAACGTGTTTCGCAGCGAAAGTAGCGAGATACCTATGAAAACATCAAAACTAAGATTAATCTCCGCGCAATCATGGCAATATCACGAAACATTCGTGCAACGATGGAATTCAAGAAATAACGTGTTTCGCAGCGAAAGTAGCGAGATATCAATGAAAACATCATTATTAAGCTAAATCTACGCTAAATCATGGTTACTCCACGAATCATTCGTGAAACGATGAAATTCAACGAAATAACTTGTCTCGCAGCGAAAGTAGCGAGATATCTATGAAAACATCAAAATTAAGCTAAATCTCTGCTAAATCATGGTTATTTCACGAAACATTCGTGAAACGATGAAATTCAACGAAATAACGTGTGTCGCAGTGAGAGTAGCGAGATATCTATGAAAACATCAAAGTTGAGCTAAATCTCCCCTAAATCATGGTTATTTCACGAAACATTCGTGAAACGATGAAATTCAACGATGTAACGTGTTTCGCAGCGAAAGTAGCGAGATATCTATGAAAACATCATAACTAAGCTAAATCTCCTCTAGATCATGGTTATTTTACGAAACATTCGTGTAAAGATGAAATTCAATGAAACAACGTGTTTCGCAGCGAAAGTAGTGAGATATCTATGAAAATATCAAAATAAAGCTAAATCTCTGCTAAATCATGGTTATTTCACGAAACATTCGTGAAACGATGAAATTCAACGAAATAACGAGTTTCGCAGCTAAAGAAACGAGATATCTATTAAACATCAAGATTAAGCTAAATCTCCGCTTAATCATTGTTATTTCACGAAACATTCGTGAAACGATGAAATTCTACGATGTAACGTGTTTCGCAGCGAAAGTAGCGAGATCTATGAAAACATCAAAATTAAGCTAAATCTCCGCTAAATCATGGTTATTTCACGAAACATTCGTGAAACGATCAAATTCAACGAAATAACGTGTTTCGCAGCGAAAGTACCGAGATATCGATGAAAACATCAAAATTAAGCTAAATCTCCGCTAAATCATGGTTATTTCACGAAGCATTCGTGAAACGATGAAAATCAACGAAATAGCGTGTTTCGCAGCGAAAGTAACGAGATATCTATGAAAACATCAAAATTAAGCTAAATCTCCGCTAAATCATTGTTATTTCACGAAACATTCGTGAAACGATGAAATTCAACGATGTAACGTGTTTCGCAGCGAAATTAGCGAGATATCTATGAAAACATCATAACTAAGCTAAATCTCCTCTAAATCATAGTTATTTTACGAAACATTCGTGTAAAGATGAAATTCAATGAAACAACGTGTTTCGCAGCGAAAGCAGTGAGATATCTATGAAAACATCAAAATTAAGCTAAATCTCCGCTAAATCATGGTTATTTCACGAAACATTCGTGAAACGATCAAATTCAACGAAATAACGTGTTTCGCAGCGAAAGTAGCGAAATACCTATGAAAACATCAAAATTAAGATTAATCTCCGCTCAATCATGGCAATACCACGAAACATTCGTGAAACGATGGAATTCAAGAAATAACGTGTTTCGCAGCGAAAGTAGCGAGATATCTATGAAAACATCATTATTAAGCTAAATCTACGCTAAATCATGGTTACTTCACGAATCACTCGTGAAACGATGAAATTCAACGAAATAACTTGTTTCGCAGCGAAAGTAGCGATATATCTATGAAAACTTCAAATTTAAGCTAAATCTCCGCTAAATGATGGTTATTTCACGAAACATTCGTGAAACGATGAATTTCAACGAAATACCGTATTTCGCAGCGAAAGTAGTGACATATGAAAATATCAAAATTACGTTAAATCTCCGCTAAATCAAGGTTTTTTCACGAAACATTCGTGAAACGATGAAATTCAACGAAATAGCGTGTTTCGCAGCGAAAGTAGCGAGATACCTATGAAAACATCAAAACTAAGCTAAATCTCCGCTAATTCATGGTTATTTCACGAAACATTCGTGAAACGATCAAATTCAACGAAATAACGTGTTTCGCAGCGAAAGTAGCGAGATACCTATGAAAACATCAAAACTAAGATTAATCTCCGCGCAATCATGGCAATATCACGAAACATTCGTGCAACGATGGAATTCAAGAAATAACGTGTTTCGCAGCGAAAGTAGCGAGATATCAATGAAAACATCATTATTAAGCTAAATCTACGCTAAATCATGGTTACTCCACGAATCATTCGTGAAACGATGAAATTCAACGAAATAACTTGTCTCGCAGCGAAAGTAGCGAGATATCTATGAAAACATCAAAATTAAGCTAAATCTCTGCTAAATCATGGTTATTTCACGAAACATTCGTGAAACGATGAAATTCAACGAAATAACGTGTGTCGCAGTGAGAGTAGCGAGATATCTATGAAAACATCAAAGTTGAGCTAAATCTCCCCTAAATCATGGTTATTTCACGAAACATTCGTGAAACGATGAAATTCAACGTAATAACGTGTGTCGCAGTGAAAGTAGCGAGATATCTATGAAAACATCAAAATTGAGCTAAATCTCCCCTATATCATGGTTATTTCACGAAACATTCGTGAAACGATCAAATTCGACGAAATAACGTGTTTCGCAGCGAAAGTTGTGAGATATCTATAAAAAAAACAAAATTATGCTAAATCTCTGCTAAATCATGGTTAATTCACGAAACATTCGTGAAACGATGAAATTCAACGATATAACGTGTTTCGCTGCGCAAGTAACGAGATATCTATGAAATCATCAAAATTAAGCTAAATCTCTGCTAAATCATGGTTATTTCACGAAACATTCGTGAAACGATGAAATTCAACGAAATAACGTGTTTCGCAGCGAAAGTAACGAGATATCTATGAAAACATCAAAATTAAGCTAAATCTCCGCTAAATCATGGTTATTTCACGAAACATTCGTGAAACGATGAAATTCAACGATGTAACGTGTTTCGCAGCGAAAGTAGCGAGATATCTATGAAATCATCATAATTAAGCAAAATCTCCGCTAAATCACGGTTATTTTACGAAACATTCGAGTAAAGATGAAATTCAATGAAACAACGTGTTTCGCAGCGAAAGTAGTGAGATATCTATGAAAGCATCAAAATTAGGCTAAATCTCTGCTAAATCATGGATATTTCACGAAACAATCGTGAAACAATGAAATTCAACGAAATTACGTGTTTCGCAGCGAAAGTAACGAGATAGCTATGAAAACATCAAAATTAAGCTAAATCTCCGCTAAATCATTGTTATTTCACGAAACATTCGTGAAACGATGAAATTCAACGATGCAACGTGTTTCGCAGCGAAATTAGCGAGATATCTATGAAAACATCATAACTAAGCTAAATCTCCTCTAAATCATAGTTATTTTACGAAACATTCGTGTAAAGATGAAATTCAATGAAACAACGTGTTTCGCAGCGAAAGTAGTGAGATATCTATGAAAACATCAAAATTGAGCTAAATCACCCCTAAATCATGGTTATTTCACGAAACATTCGTGAAACGATGAAATTCAACGTAATAACGTGTGTCGCAGCGAAAGTAGGGAGATATCTATGAAAATATCAAAATTAAGCTAAATCTCTGCTTAATCATGGTTATTTCACGAAACATTCGTGAAACGATGAAATTCAACGAAATAACGTGTTCCGCAGCTAAAGTAACGAGATATCTATTAAACATCAAAATTAAGCTAAATCTCCGCTTAATCACTGTTATTTCACGAAACATTCGTGAAACGATGAAATTCTACGTTGTAACGTGTTTCGCAGCGCAAGTAGCGAGATCTATGAAAACATTAAAATTAAGCTAAATCTCCGCTAAATCATGTTTATTTCACGAAACATTCGTGAAACGATCAAATGCAACGAAATAACGTGTTTCGCAGCGAAAGTACCGAGATATCGATGAAAACATCAAAATTAAGCTAAATCTCCGCTAAATCATGGTTATTTCACGAAACATTCGAGAAACGATGAAATTCAACGAAATAGCGTGTTTCGCAGCGAAAGTAACGAGATATCTATGAAAACATCAAAATTAAGCTAAATCTCCGCTAAATCATTGTTATTTCACGAAACATTCGTGAAACGATGAAATTCAACGAACTAACGTGTGTCGCAGTGAAAGTAGCGAGATATCTATGGAAACATCAAAATTGGGCAAAATCTCCCCTAAATCATGGTTATTCCACGAAACATTCGTGAAACGATCAAATTCGACCAAATTACGTGTTTCGCAGCGAAAGTTGTGAGATATCTATGAAAACATCAAAATTAAGCAAAATCTATGCTAAATCATGGTTAATTCACGAAACATTCGTGAAACGATGTAATTCAACGATATAACGTGTTTCGCTGCGAAAGTAACGTGATATCTATGAAAACATCAAAATTAAGCTAAATCTTCGCTAAATCATGGTTATTTCACGAAACATTCGTGAAACGATGAAATTCAAGAAATAACGTGTTTCGCAGCGAAAGTAGCGAGATATCTATGAAAACATCAAAATTAAGCTAAATCTTCGCTAAATCATGGTTATTTCACGAAACATTCGTGAAAAGATGAAATTCAACGAAATACCGTATTTCGCAGCGAAAGTAGTGACATATGAAAATATCAAAATTACGGTAAATCTCTGCTAAATCATGGTTATTTCCCGAAACATTCGTGAAACGATGAAATTCAAGAAATAACGTGTTTCGCAGCGAAAGTAGCGAGATATCTGTGAAAACATCAAAATTAAGCTAAATCTTCGCTAAATCATGGTTATTTCACGAAACATTCGTGAAACGATGAATTTCAACGAAATACCGTATTTCGCAGCGAAAGTAGTGACATATGAAAATATCAAAATTACGGTAAATCTCCGCAAAATCACGGTTTTTTCACGAAACATTCGTGAAACGATGAAATTCAACGAAATAGCGTGTTTCGCAGCGAAAGTAACGAGATATCCATGAAACATCAAAATTAAGCTAAATCTCCGCTAAATCATTGTTATTTCACGAAACATTCGTGAAACGATGATATTCTACGATGCAACGTGTTTCGCAGCGAAATTAGCGAGATATCTATGAAAACATCATAACTAAGCTAAATCTCCTCTAAATCATAGTTATTTTACGAAACATTCGTGTAAAGATGAAATTCAATGAAACAACGTGTTTCGCAGCGAAAGTAGTGAGATGTCTATGAAAACATCAAAATTAAGCTAAATCTCTGCTGAATCATGGTTATTTCACGAAACATTCGTGAAACGATGAAATTCAACGAAATAACGAGTTTCGCAGCGAAAGTAACGAGATATCTATGAAAACATCAAAATTAAGCTAAATCTCCGCTTAATCATGGTTATTTCACGAAACATTCGTGAAACGATGAAATTCTACGATGTAACGTGTTTCGCAGCGAAAGTAGCGAGAACTATGAAAACATCAAAATTAAGCTAAATCTCCGCTAATTCATGGTTATTTCACGAAACATTCGTGAAACGATCAAATTCAACGAAATAACGTGTTTCGCAGCGAAAGTAGCGAGATACCTATGAAAACATCAAAACTAAGATTAATCTCCGCTCAATCATGGCAATATCACGAAACATTCGTGAAACGATGGAATTCAAGAAATAACGTGTTTCGCAGCGAGAGTAGCGAGATATCAATGAAAACATCATTATTAAGCTAAATCTACGCTAAATCATGGTTACTCCACGAATCATTCGTGAAACGATGAAATTCAACGAAATAACTTGTTTCGCAGCGAAAGTAGCGAGATATCTATGAAAACATCAAAATTAAGCTAAATCTCCGCTAAATCATGGTTATTTCACGAAACATTCGTGAAACGATGAAATTCAACGAAATAACGTGTGTCGCAGTGAGAGTAGCGAGATATCTATGAAAACATCAAAGTTGAGCTAAATCTCCCCTAAATCATGGTTATTTCACGAAACATTCGTGAAACGATGAAATTCAACGTAATAACGTGTGTCGCAGTGAAAGTAGCGAGATATCTATGAAAACATCAAAATTGAGCTATATCTCCCCTAAATCATGGTTATTTCACGAAACATTCGTGAAACGATCAAATTCGACGAAATAACGTGTTTCGCAGCGAAAGTTGTGAGATATCTATGAAAAAAACAAAATTATGCTAAATCTCTGCTAAATCATGGTTAATTCACGAAACATTCGTGAAACGATGAAATTCAACGATATAACGTGTTTCGCTGCGAAAGTAACGAGATATCTATGAAAACATCAAAATTAAGCTAAATCTCCGCTAAATCATGGTTATTTCACGAAACATTCGTGAAACGACGAAATTCAACGATGTAACGTGTTTCGCAGCGAAAGTAGCGAGATATCTATGAAAACATCATAACTAAGCTAAATCTCCTCTAAATCATGGTTATTTTACGAAACATTCGTGTAAAGATGAAATTCAATGAAACAACGTGTTTCGCAGCGAAAGTAGTGAGATATCTATGAAAATATCAAAATTAAGCTAAATCTCTGCTAAATCATGGTTATTTCACGAAACATTCGTGAAACGATGAAATTCAACGAAATAACATGTTTCGCAGCTAAAGTAACGAGATATCTATGAAACATCAAAATTAAGCTAAATCTCCGCTAAATCATTGTTATTTCACGAAACATTCGTGAAACGATGAAATTCAACGATGCAACGTGTTTCGCAGCGAAATTAGCGAGATATCTATGAAAACATCATAACTAAGCTAAATCTCCTCTAAATCATAGTTATTTTACGAAACATTCGTGTAAAGATGAAATTCAATGAAACAACGTGTTTCGCAGCGAAAGTAGTGAGATATCTATGAAAACATCAAAATTGAGCTAAATCTCCCCTAAATCATGGTTATTTCACGAAACATTCGTGAAACGATGAAATTCAACGTAATAACGTGTGTCGCAGTGAAAGTAGCGAGATATCTATGAATACATCAAAATTGAGCTAAATCTTCCCTAAATCATGGTTATTTCACGAAACATTCGTGAAACGATCAAATTCGACGAAATAACGTGTTTCGCAGCGAAAGTTGTGAGTAATCTATGAAAAAAACGAAATTAAGCTAAATCTCTGCTAAATCATGGTTAATTCACGAAACATTCGTGAAACGATGAAATTCAACGATATAACGTGTTTCGCTGCGAAAGTAACGAGATATCTATGAAAACATCAAAATTAAGCTAAACCTCCGCTAAATCATGGTTATTTCACGAAACATTCGTGAAACGATGAAATTCAACGATGTAACGTGTTTCGCAGCGAAAGTAGCGAGATATCTATGAAAACATCATAACTAAGCTAAATCTCCTCTAGATCATGGTTATTTTACGAAACATTCGTGTAAAGATGAAATTCAATGAAACAACGTGTTTCGCAGCGAAAGTAGTGAGATATCTATGAAAATATCAAAATTAAGCTAAATCTCTGCTAAATCATGGTTATTTCACGAAACATTCGTGAAACGATGAAATTCAACGAAATAACGTGTTTCGCAGCTAAAGTAACGAGATATCTATTAAACATCAAAATTAAGCTAAATCTCCGCTAAATCATTGTTATTTCACGAAACATTCGTGAAACGATGAAATTCAACGATGTAACGTGTTTCGCAGCGAAATTAGCGAGATATCTATGAAAACATCATAACTAAGCTAAATCTCCTCTAAATCATAGTTATTTTACGAAACATTCGTGTAAAGATGAAATTCAATGAAACAACGTGTTTCGCAGCGAAAGTAGCGAGATACCTATGAAAACATCAAAATTAAGCTAAATCTCCGCTAAATCATGGTTATTTCACGAAACATTCGTGAAACGATGAAATTCAACGAAATAACGTGTTTCGCAGCGAAAGTAGCGAGATACCTATGAAAACATCAAAATTAAGATTAATCTCCGCTCAATCATGGCTATATCACGAAACATTCGTGAAACGATGGAATTCAAGAAATAACGTGTTTCGCAGCGAAAGTAGCGAGATATCTAAGAAAACATCATTATTAAGCTAAATCTACGCTAAATCATGGTTACTTCACGAATCATTCGTGAAACGATGAAATTCAACGAAATAACTTGTTTCGCAGCGAAAGTAGCGAGATATCTATGAAAACATCAAAATTAAGCTAAATCTCCTCTAAATCATGGTTATTTCACGAAACATTCGTGAAACGATGAAATTCAACGAAATAACGTATTTCGCAGCGAAAGTAGTGAGATATGTATGAAAACATCAAAATTATGTTAAATCTCTGCTAAATCATGGTTATTTCACGAAACATTCGTGAAACGATGAAATTCAACGAAATAACGTGTTTCGCAGCGAAAGTAGCGAGATACCTATGAAAACATCAAAATTAAGCTAAATCTCTGCTGAATCATGGTTGTTTCACGAAACATTCGTGAAACGATGAAATTCAACGAAATAACTTGTTTCTCAGCGAAAGTAGCGTGATATCTATGAAAACATCAAAATTAAGCTAAATCTCCGCTAAATCATGGTTATTTCACGAAACATTCGTGAAACGATGAAATTCATGAAATAACGTGTTTCGCAGTGAAAGTAGCGAGATATCTATGAAAACATCGAAATTAAGCTAAATCTCCGCTCAATCATGGTTATATCACGAAACATTCGTGAAACAATGAAATTCAACGAAGTAACGTGTTTCGCAGCGAAAGTAGCGAGATCTATGAAAACATCAAAATTAAGCTAAATCTCCGCTAAATCATGGTTATTTCACGAAACATTCGTGAAACGATGAAATTCAACGAAATAACGTGTTTCGCAGCGAAAGTAACGAGATATCTATGAAAATATCAAAATTAAGCTAAATCTCCGCTAAATCATGGTTTTTTCACGAAACATTCGTGAAACGATGAAATTCAACGAAATAACGTGTTTCGCAGCGAAAGTAACGAGATATCTATGAAAACATCAAAATTAAGCGAAATCTCCGCTAAATCATTGTTATTTCACGAAACTTTCGTCAAACGATGAAATTCTACGATGTAACGTGTTTCGCAGCGAAATTAGCGAGATATCTATGAAAACATCATAACTAAGCTAAATCTCCTCTAAATCATAGTTATTAGACGAAACATTCGTGTAAAGATGAAATTCAATGAAACAACATGTTTCGCAGCGAAAGTAGTGAGATATCTATGAAAACATCAAAATTATGCTAAATCTCTGCTAAATCATGGTTATTTCACGAAACATTCGTGAAACGATGAAATTCAACGAAATAACGAGTTTCGCAGCGAAAGTAACGAGATTTCTATGAAAACATCAAAATTAAGCTAAATCTCTGCTAAATCATGGTTAATTCACGAAACATTCGTGAAACGATGAAATTCAACGAAATAACGTGTGTCGCAGTGAAAGTAGCGAGATATCTATGAAAACATCAAAATTGGGCAAAATCTCCCCTAAATCATGGTTATTTCACGAAACATTCGTGAAACGATCAAATTCGACGAAATAACGTGTTTCGCAGCGAAAGTTGTGAGATATCTATGAAAACATCAAAATTAAGCAAAATCTATGCTAAATCATGGTTAATTCACGAAACATTCGTGAAACGATGTAATTCAACGATATAACGTGTTTCGCTGCGAAAGTAACGTGATATCTATGAAAACATCAAAATTAAGCTAAATCTTCGCTAAATCATGGTTATTTCAAGAAACATTCCTGAAACGATGAAATTCAAGAAATAACGTGTTTCGCAGCGAAAGTAGCGAGATATCTATGAAAACATCAAAATTAAGCTAAATCTCCGCTAAATCATGGTTATTTCACGAAACATTCGTGTAAAGATGAAATTCAATGAAACAACGTGTTTCGCAGCGAAAGTAGTGAGATATCTATGAAAACATCAAAGTTAAGCTAAATCTCTGCTAAATCATGGTTATTTCACGAAACATTCGAGAAACGATGAAATTCAACGAAATAACGTGTTTCGCAGCGAAAGTAGTGAGATATCTGTGAAACCATCAAAATTAAACTAAATCTCTGCTAAATCATGGTTATTTCACGACACAATCGTGAAACGATGAAATTCAACGATATAACGTGTTTCACAGCGAAGGTAGCGAGAAACCTAAGAAAACATCAAAATTAAGCTAAATCTCCGCTCAATCGTGGTTATTTCACGAAACATCCGTGAAACGATGAAATTCAACGAAATGACGTGTTTCCTAGCGAAAGTAGCGAGATATCTATGAAAACATCAAAAGTAAGCTAAATCACCGCTTAATCATGGTTATTTCACGAAACATTCGTGAAACGATGAAATTCAACGATGTAACGTGTTTCGCAGCGAAAGTAGCGATATATCTATGAAAACATCAAAATTAAGCGAAATCTCCGCTAAATCATGGTTATTTCACGAAACATTCGTGAAACGATGAAATTCAACGATGAACCGTGTTTCGCAGCGATAGTAGCGAGATATCTATGAAAACATCATAACTAAGCTAAATCTCCGCTCAATCATGGCTATATCACGAAACATTCGCGACACGATGAAATTCAACGAAATAACATGTTTCGCAGCGAAAGTAGCGAGATATCTATGAAAACATCAAAATTAAGCTAAATCTCTGCTAAATCATGATTATTTCACGAAACATTCGTGAAACGATGAAATTCAACGAAATAACGAGTTTCGCATCGAAAGTAACGAGAAATCCATGAAAACATCAAAATTAAGCTAAATCTCCGCTTAATCATGGTTATTTCACGAAACATTCGTGAAACGATGAAATTCAACGATGTAACGTGTTTCGCAGCGATAGTAGCGAGATATCTATGAAAACATCATAACTAAGCTAAATCTCCGCTCAATCATGGCTATATCACGAAACATTCGCGAGACGATGAAATTCAACGAAATAACATGTTTCGCAGCGAAAGTAGCGAGATATCTATGAAAACATCAAAATTAAGCTAAATCTCCGCTAAATCATGGTTACTTTACGAATCATTTGTGAAAAGATGAAAATCAACGAAATAACATGTTTCGCAGCGAAAGTAACGATATATCTATGAAAACATCAAAATTAAGCTAAATCTCCGCTATATCATGGTTATTTCACGAAACATTCGTGAAAAGATGAAATTCAACGAATTAACGTATTTCGCAGCGAAAGGAGTGACATATGAAAATATCAAAATTAAGCTAAATCTCTGCTAAATCATGGTTATTTCACGAAACCTTCGTGATACGATGAAATTCAACGAAATAACGTGTTTCGCAGCGAAAGTAGCGAGATACCTATGAAAACATCAAAATTGAACTAAATCTCCCCTAAATCATGGTTATTTCACGAAACATTCGTGAAACGATAAAATTCGACGAAATAACGTGTTTCGCAGCGAAAGTAGTGAGATATCTATGAAAACATCAAAATTAAGCTAAATCTCTGCTAAATCATGGTTATTTCACGAAACATTCGTGAAACGATGAAATTCAACGAAATAACGAGTTTCGCATCGAAAGTAACGGGATATCCATGAAAACATCAAAATTAAGCTAAATCTCCGCTTAATCATGGTTATTCCACGAAACATTCGTGAAACGATGAAATTCAACGATGTAACGTGTTTCGCAGCGATAGTAGCGAGATATCTATGAAAACATCATAACTAAGCTAAATCTCCGCTCTATCATGGCTATATCACGAAACATTCGCGAGACGATGAAATTCAACGAAATAACATGTTTCGCAGCGAAAGTAGCGAGATATCTATGAAAACATCAAAATTAAGCTAAATCTCTGCTAAATCATGGTTATTTCACGAAACATTCGTGAAACGATGAAATTCAACGAAATAACGAGTTTCGCATCGAAAGTAACGAGATATCCATGAAAACATCAAAATTAAGCTAAATCTCCGCTTAATCATGGTTATTTCACGAAACATTCGTGAAACGATGAAATTCAACGATGTAACGTGTTTCGCAGCGATAGTAGCGAGATATCTATGAAAACATCATAACTAAGCTATATCTCCGCTCAATCATGGCTATATCACGAAACATTCGCGAGACGATGAAATTCAACGAAATAACATGTTTCGCAGCGAAAGTAGCGAGATATCTATGAAAACATCAAAATTAAGCTAAATCTCCGCTAAATCATGATTACTTTACGAATCATTTGTGAAACGATGAAAATCAACGAAATAACATGTTTCGCAGCGAAAGTAACGAGATATCTATGAAAACATCAAAATTAAGCTAAATCTCCGCTAAATCATGGTTATTTCACGAAACATTCGTGAAAAGATGGAATTCAACGAAATAACGTATTTCGCAGCGAAAGGAGTGACATATGAAAATATCAAAATTAAGGTAAATCTCTGCTAAATCACGGTTATTTCACGAAACATTCGTGAAACGATGAAATTCAACGAAATAACGTGTTTCGCAGTGAAAGTAGCGAGATACCTATGAAAACATCAAAATTGAACTAAATCTCCCCTAAATCATGGTTATTTCACGAAACATTCGTGAAACGATGAAATTCGACGAAATAACGTGTTTCGCAGCGAAAGTAGTGAGATATCTATGAAAACATCAAAATTAAGCTAAATCTCTGCTAAATCATGGTTATTACACGAAACATTTGTGAAACGATGAAATTCAACGATATAACGTGTTTCGCTGCGAAAGTAACACGATATATATGAAAACATCAAAATTAAGCTAAATCTTCGCTAAATCATGGTTATTTCACGAAACATTCGTGAAACGATGAAATTCAACGAAATAACGTGTTTCGCAGTGAAAGTAGCGAGATATCTATGAAAACATCAAAATTAAGCTAAATCTCCGCTAAATCATGGTTATTTCACGAAACATTCGTGAAACGATGAAATTCAACGAAATAACGTATTCGCAGCGAAAGTAGTGAGATATCTATGAAAACATCAAAATTAAGCTAAATCTCTGCTAAATCATGGTTATTTCACGAAACATTCGTGAAACGATGAAATTCAACGATATAACGTGTTTCGCTGCGAAAGTAACGAGATATCTATGAAAACATCAAAATTAAGCTAAATCTCCGCTAAATCATGGTTATTTCACGAAACATTCGTGAAACGATGAAATTCATTAAATAACGTGTTTCGCCGCGAATGTAACGAGATATCTATGAAAACATCAAAATTAAGCTAAATCTCCGCTAAATCATGGTTATTTCACGAAACATTCGTGAAACGATGAAATTCAACGAAATAACGTGTTTCGCAGCGAAAGTAGTGAGATATCTATGAAAACATCAAAATTAAGCTAAATCTCTGCTAAATCATGGTTATTTCACGAAACATTCGTGAAACGATGAAATTCAACGAAATAACGTGTTTCGCAGCGAAAGTAGCGAGATATCTATGAAAACATCAAAATTAAGCTAAATCTCCGCTAAATCATGGTTATTTCACGAAACATCCGTGAAACGATGAAATTCAACGAAATGACGTGTTTCGTAGCGAAAGTAGCGAGATATCAATGAAAACATCAAAAGTAAGCTAAATCACCGCTTAATCATGGTTATTTCACGAAACATTCGTGAAACGATGAAATTCAACGAAATAACGTGTTTCGCAGCGAAAGTAACGAGATATCTATGAAAATATCAAAATTAAGCTAAATCTCCGCTAAATCATGGTTATTTCACGAAACATTCGTGAAACGATGAAATTCAACGAAATAACGTGTTTCGCAGCGAAAGTAACGAGATATCTATGAAAACATCAAAATTAAGCGAAATCTCCGCTAAATCATTGTTATTTCACGAAACTTTCGTCAAACGATGAAATTCTACGATGTAACGTGTTTCGCAGCGAAATTAGCGAGATATCTATGAAAACATCATAACTAAGCTAAATCTCCTCTAAATCATAGTTATTTTACGAAACATTCGTGTAAAGATGAAATTCAATGAAACAACATGTTTCGCAGCGAAAGTAGTGAGATATCTATGAAAACATCAAAATTAAGCTAAATCTCTGCTAAATCATGGTTATTTCACGAAACATTCGTGAAACGATGAAATTCAACGAAATAACGAATTTCGCAGCGAAAGTAACGAGATATCTATGAAAACATCAAAATTAAGCTAAATCTCTGCTAAATCATGGTTAATTCACGAAACATTCGTGAAACGATGAAATTCAACGAAATAACGTGTGTCGCAGTAAAAGTAGCGAGATATCTATGAAAACATCAAAATTGAGCAAAATCTCTCCTAAATCATGGTTATTTCACGAAACATTCGTGAAACGATCAAATTCGACGATATAACGTGTTTCGCAGCGAAAGTTGTGAGATATCTATGAAAACATCAAAATTAAGCTAAATCTATGCTAAATCATGGTTAATTCACGAAACATTCGAGAAACGATGAAATTCAACGAAATAACGTGTTTCGCAGCGAAAGTAACGAGATATCTATGAAAACATCAAAAATAAGCTAAATCTCCGCTAAATCATGGTTATTTCACGAAACATTCGTGAAACGATGAAATTCAACGATGAACCGTGTTTCGCAGCGAAAGTAGCGAGATATCTATGAGAACATCATAATTAAGCTAAATCTAAGCTAAATCAAGGTTATTTTACGAATCATTCGTGTATAGATGAAATTCAATGTAACAACGTGTTTCGCAGCGAAAGTAGTGAGATATCTATGAAAACATCAAAATTAAGCTAAATCTCTGCTAAATCATGGTTATTTCACGAAACATTCGTGAAACGATGAAATTCAACGAAATAACGAGTTTCGCATCGAAAGTAACGGGATATCCATGAAAACATCAAAATTAAGCTAAATCTCCGCTTAATCATGGTTATTCCACGAAACATTCGTGAAACGATGAAATTCAACGATGTAACGTGTTTCGCAGCGACAGTAGCGAGATATCTATGAAAACATCATAACTAAGCTAAATCTCCGCTCAATCATGGCTATATCACGAAACATTCGCGAGACGATGAAATTCAACGAAATAACATGTTTCGCAGCGAAAGTAGCGAGATATCTATGAAAACATCAAAATTAAGCTAAATCTTCGCTAAATCATGGTTATTTTACGAAACATTCGTTAAACGATGAAATTCATGAAATAACGTGTTTCGCAGTGAAAGTAGCGAGATATCTATGAAATCATCGAAATTAAGCTAAATCTCCGCTAAATCATGGTTATTTCCCGAAACATTCGTGAAACGATGAAATTCAACGAAATAACGTGTTTCGCAGCGAAAGTAGTGAGATATCTGTGAAACCATCAAAATTAAGCTAAATCTCTGCTAAATCATGGTTATTTCACGACACATTCGTGAAACGATGAAATTCAACGATATAACGTGTTTCACAGCGAAGGTAGCGAGAAACCTAAGAAAACATCAATATTAAGCTAAATCTCCGCTCAATCATGGTTATTTCACGAAACATCCTTGAAACGATGAAATTCAACGAAATGACGTGTTTCCTAGCGAAAGTAGCGAGATATCTATGAATACATCAAAAGTAAGCTAAATCACCGCTTAATCATGGTTATTTCACGAATCATTCGTGAAACGATGAAATTCAACGAAATAACGTGTTTCGCAGCGAAAGTAATGAGATATCTATGAAAACATCAAAATTAAGCTAAATCTATGCTAAATCATGGTTAATTCACGAAACATTCGTGAAACGATGTAATTCAACGATATAACGTGTTTCGCTGCGAAAGTAACGTGATATCTATGAAAACATCTAAATTAAGCTAAATCTTCGCTAAATCATGCTTATTTCACGAAACATTCGTGAAACGATGAAATTCATGAAATAACGTGTTTCGCAGCGAAAGTAGCGAGATATCTATGAAAACATCAAAATTAATCTAAATCTCCGCTAAATCATGGTTATTTCACGAAACAATCGTGTAAAGTTGAAATTCAATGAAACAACGTGTTTCGCAGCGAAAGTAGTGAGATATCTATGAAAACATCAAAGTTAAACTAAATCTCTGCTAAATCATGGTTATTTCACGAAACATTCGAGAAACGATGAAATTCAACGAAATAAAGTGTTTCGCAGCGAAAGTAACGAGATATCTATGAAAACATCAAAAATAAGCTAAATCTCCGCTAAATCATGGTTATTTCACGAAACATTCGTGAAATGATGAAATTCAACGATGAACCGTGTTTCGCAGCGAAAGTAGCGAGATATCTATGAGAACATCAAAATTAAGCTAAATCTAATCTAAATCAAGGTTATTTTACGAATCATTCGTGTATAGATGAAATTCAATGTAACAACGTGTTTCGCAGCGAAAGTAGTGAGATATCTATGAAAACATCAAAATTAAGCTAAATCTCTGCTAAATCATGGTTATTTCACGAAACATTCGTGAAACGATGAAATTCAACGAAATAACGAGTTTCGCATCGAAAGTAACGGGATATCCATGAAAACATCAAAATTAAGCTAAATCTCCGCTTAATCATGGTTATTCCACGAAACATTCGTGAAACGATGAAATTCAACGATGTAACGTGTTTCGCAGCGATAGTAGCGAGATATCTTTGAAAACATCATAACTAAGCTAAATCTCCGCTCAATCATGGCTATATCACGAAACATTCGCGAGACGATGAAATTCAACGAAATAACATGTTTCGCAGCGAAAGTAGCGAGATATCTCTGAAAACATCAATGTTAAGCTAAATCTACGCTAAATCATGGTTATTTCACGAAACATTCGTGAAACGATGAAATTCAACGAAATAACGTGTTTCGCAGCGAAAGTAGCGAGATATCTATGAAAACATCAAAATTAAGCTAAATCTCCGCTAAATCATTGTTATTTCACGAAACATTCGTCAAACGATGAAATTCAACGATGTAACGTGTTTCGCAGCGAAATTAGCGAGATATCTATGAAAACATCATAACTAAGCTAAATCTCCTCTAAATCATAGTTATTTTACGAAACATTCGTGTAAAGATGAAATTCAATGAAACAACGTGTTTCGCAGCGAAAGTAGTGAGATATCTATGAAAACATCAAAATTAAGCTAAATCTCTGCTAAATCATGGTTATTTCACGAAACATTCGTGAAACGATGAAATTCAACGAAATAACGAGTTTCGCAGCGAAAGTAACGAGATATCTATGAAAACATCAAAATTAAGCTAAATCTCTGCTAAATCATGATTAATTCACGAAACATTCGTGAAACGATGAAATTCAACGAAATAACGTGTGTCGCAGTGAAAGTAGCGAGATATCTATGAAAACATCAAAATTGAGCAAAATCTCCCCTAAATCATGGTTATTTCACGAAACATTCGTGAAACGATCAAATTCGACGATATAACGTGTTTCGCAGCGAAAGTTGTGAGATATCTATGAAAACATCAAAATTAAGCTAAATCTATGCTAAATCATGGTTAATTCACGAAACATTCGTGAAACGATGTAATTCAACGATATAACGTGTTTCGCTGCGAAAGTAACGTGATATCTATGAAAACATCAAAATTAAGCTAAATCTTCGCTAAATCATGGTTATTTCACGAAACATTCGTGAAACGATGAAATTCATGAAATAACGTGTTTCGCAGAGAAAGTAGCGAGATATCTATGAAAACATCAAAATTAATCTAAATCTCCGCTAAATCATGGTTATTTCACGAAACATTCGTGTAAAGATGAAATTCAATGAAACAACGTGTTTCGCAGCGAAGGTAGTGAGATATCTATGAAAACATCAAAGTTAAACTAAATCGCTGCTAAATCATGGTTATTTCACGAAACATTCGAGAAACGATGAAATTCAACGAAATAACGTGTTTCGCAGCGAAAGTAACGAGATATCTATGAAAACATCAAAAATAAGCTAAATCTCCGCTAAATCATGGTTATTTCACGAAACATTCGTGAAACGATGAAATTGAACGATGAACCGTGTTTCGCAGCGAAAGTAGCGAGATATCTATGAGAACATCATAATTAAGCTAAATCTATGCTAAATCAAGGTTATTTTACGAATCATTCGTGTATAGATGAAATTCAATGTAACAACGTGTTTCGCAGCGAAAGTAGTGAGATATCTATGAAAACATCAAAATTAAGCTAAATCTCTGCTAAATCATGGTTATTTCACGAAACATTCGTGAAACGATGAAATTCAACGAAATAACGAGTTTCGCATCGAAAGTAACGGGATATCCATGAAAACATCAAAATTAAGCTAAATCTCCGCTTAATCATGGTTATTCCACGAAACATTCGTGAAACGATGAAATTCAACGATGTAACGTGTTTCGCAGCGATAGTAGCGAGATATCTATGAAAACATCATAACTAAGCTAAATCTCCGCTCAATCATGGCTATATCACGAAACATTCGCGAGACGATGAAATTCAACGAAATAACATGTTTCGCAGCGAAAGTAGCGAGATATCTATGAAAACATCAAAGTTAAGCTAAATCTACGCTAAATCATGGTTACTTTACGAATCATTTGTGAAACGATGAAAATCAACGAAATAACTTGTTTCGCAGCGAAAGTAGCGAGATATCTATGAAAACATCAAAATTAAGCTAAATCTCCGCTATATCATGGTTATTTCACGAAACATTCGTGAAAAGATGAAATTCAACGAAATGACGTGTTTCCTAGCGAAAGTAGCGAGATATCTATGAAAACATCAAAAGTAAGCTAAATCACCGCTTAATCATGGTTATTTCACGAAACATTCGTGAAACGATGAAATTCAACGATGTAACGTGTTTCGCAGCGAAAGTAGCGATATATCTATGAAAACATCAAAATTAAGCTAAATCTCCGCTAAATCATGGTTATTTCACGAAACATTCGTGAAACGATGAAATTCAACGAAGTAACGTGTTTCGCAGCGAAAGTAGCGAGATCTATGAAAACATCAAAATTAAGCTAAATCTCCGCTAAATCATGGTTATTTCACGAAACATTCGTGAAACGATGAAATTCAACGAAATAACGTGTTTCGCAGCGAAAGTAACGAGATATCTATGAAAATATCAAAATTAAGCTAAATCTCCGCTAAATCATGGTTTTTTCACGAAACATTCGTGAAACGATGAAATTCAACGAAATAACGTGTTTCGCAGCGAAAGTAACGAGATATCTATGAAAACATCAAAATTAAGCGAAATCTCCGCTAAATCATTGTTATTTCACGAAACTTTCGTCAAACGATGAAATTCTACGATGTAACGTGTTTCGCAGCGAAATTAGCGAGATATCTATGAAAACATCATAACTAAGCTAAATCTCCTCTAAATCATAGTTATTTTACGAAACATTCGTGTAAAGATGAAATTCAATGAAACAACATGTTTCGCAGCGAAAGTAGTGAGATATATATGAAAACATCAATATTAAGCTAAATCTCTGCTAAATCATGGTTATTTCACGAAACATTCGTGAAACGATGAAATTCAACGAAATAACGTGTTTCGCAGCGAAAGTAACGAGATATCTATGAAAACATCAAAATTAAGCGAAATCTCCGCTAAATCATTGTTATTTCACTAAACTTTCGTCAAACGATGAAATTCTACGATGTAACGTGTTTCGCAGCGAAATTAGCGAGATATCTATGAAAACATCATAACTAAGCTAAATCTCCTCTAAATCATAGTTATTTTACGAAACATTCGTGTAAAGATGAAATTCAATGAAACAACATGTTTCGCAGCGAAAGTAGTGAGATATCTATGAAAACATCAAAATTAAGCTAAATCTCTGCTAAATCATGGTTATTTCACGAAACATTCGTGAAACGATGAAATTCAACGAAATAACGAGTTTCGCAGCGAAAGTAACGAGATATCTATGAAAACATCAAAATTAAGCTAAATCTCTGCTAAATCATGGTTAATTCACGAAACATTCGTGAAACGATGAAATTCAACGAAATAACGTGTGTCGCAGTGAAAGTAGCGAGATATCTATGAAAACATCAAAATTGAGCAAAATCTCCCCTAAATCATGGTTATTTCACGAAACATTCGTGAAACGATCAAATTCGACGATATAACGTGTTTCGCAGCGAAAGTTGTGAGATATCTTTGAAAACATCAAAATTAAGCTAAATCTATGCTAAATCATGGTTAATTCACGAAACATTCGAGAAACGATGAAATTCAACGAAATAACGTGTTTCGCAGCGAAAGTAACGAGATATCTATGAAAACATCAAAAATAAGCTAAATCTCCGCTAAATCATGGTTATTTCACGAAACATTCGTGAAACGATGAAATTCAACGATGAGCCGAGTTTCGCAGCGAAAGTAGCGAGATATCTATGAGAACATCATAATTAAGCTAAATATAAGCTAAATCAATGTTATTTTACGAATCATTCGTTAATAGATGAAATTCAATGTAACAACGTGTTTCGCAGCGAAAGTAGTGAGATATCTATGAAAACATCAAAATTAAGCTAAATCTCTGCTAAATCATGGTTATTTCACGAAACATTCGTGAAACGATGAAATTCAACGAAATAACGAGTTTCGCATCGAAAGTAACGGGATATCCATGAAAACATCAAAATTAAGCTAAATCTCCGCTTAATCATGGTTATTCCACGAAACATTCGTGAAACGATGAAATTCAACGATGTAACGTGTTTCGCAGCGATAGTAGCGAGATATCTATGAAAACATCATAACTAAGCTAAATCTCCGCTCTATCATGGCTATATCACGAAACATTCGCGAGACGATGAAATTCAACGAAATAACATGTTTCGCAGCGAATGTAGCGAGATATCTATGAAAACATCAAAATTAAGCTAAATCTTCGCTAAATCATGGTTATTTCACGAAACATTCGTTAAACGATGAAATTCATGAAATAACGTGTTTCGCAGTGAAAGTAGCTAGATATCCATGAAAACATCGAAATTAAGCTAAATCTCCGCTAAATCATGGTTATTTCACGAAACATTCGTGAAACGATGAAATTCAACGAAATAACGTGTCTCGCAGCGAAAGTAGCGAGATATCTATGAAAACATCAAAATTAAGCTAAATCTCCCCTAAATCATGGTGATTTCACGAAACATTCGTGAAACGATGAAAATCAACGAAATAACGTGTGTCGCAGTGAAAGTAGCCAGATATCTATGAAAACATCAAAATTGAGCTAAATCTCCCCTAAATCATGGTTATTTAACGAAACATTCGTGAAACGATGAAATTCAACGAAATAACCTGTTTCGCAGCGAAAGTAACGAGATATCTATGAAAATATCAAAATTAAGCTAAATCTCCGCTAAATGATGGTTATTTCACGAAACATTCGTGAAACGATGAAATTCAACGAAATAACGTGTTTCGCAGCGAAAGTAACGAGATATCTATGAAAACATCAAAATTCAGCGAAATCTCCGCTAAATCATTGTTATTTCACGAAACTTTCGTCAAACGATGAAATTCTACGATGTAACGTGTTTCGCAGCGAAATTAGCGAGATATCTATGAAAACATCATAACTAAGCTAAATCTCCTCTAAATCATAGTTATTTTACGAAACATTCGTGTAAAGATGAAATTCAATGAAACAACATGTTTCGCAGCGAAAGTAGTGAGATATCTATGAAAACATCAAAATTAAGCTAAATCTCTGCTAAATCATGGTTATTTCACGAAACATTCGTGAAACGATGAAATTCAACGAAATAACGAATTTCGCAGAGAAAGTAACGAGATATCTATGAAAACATCAAAATTAAGCTAAATCTCTGCTAAATCATGGTTAATTCACGAAACATTCGTGAAACGATGAAATTCAACGAAATAACGTGTGTCGCAGTAAAAGTAGCAAGATATCTATGAAAACATCAAAATTGAGCAAAATCTCCCCTAAATCATGGTTATTTCACGAAACATTCGTGAAACGATCAAATTCGACGATATAACGTGTTTCGCAGCGAAAGTTGTGAGATATCTTTGAAAACATCAAAATTAAGCTAAATCTATGCTAAATCATGGTTAATTCACGAAACATTTGAGAAACGATGAAATTCAACGAAATAACGTGTTTCGCAGCGAAAGTAACGAGATATCTATGAAAACATCAAAAATAAGCTAAATCTCCGCTAAATCATGGTTATTTCACGAAACATTCGTGAAACGATGAAATTCAACGATGAACCGAGTTTCGCAGCGAAAGTAGCGAGATATCTATGAGAACATCATAATTAAGCTAAATCTAAGCTAAATCAATGTTATTTTACGAATCATTCGTTAATAGATGAAATTCAATGTAACAACGTGTTTCGCAGCGAAAGTAGTGAGATATCTATGAAAACATCAAAATTAAGCTAAATCTCTGCTAAATCATGGTTATTTCACGAAACATTCGTGAAACGATGAAATTCAACGAAATAACGAGTTTCGCATCGAAAGTAACGGGATATCCATGAAAACATCAAAATTAAGCTAAATCTCCGCTTAATCATGGTTATTCCACGAAACATTCGTGAAACGATGAAATTCAACGATGTAACGTGTTTCGCAGCGATAGTAGCGAGATATCTATGAAAACATCATAACTAAGCTAAATCTCCGCTCAATCATGGCTATATCACGAAACATTCGCGAGACGATGAAATTCAACGAAATAACATGTTTCGCAGCGAATGTAGCGAGATATCTATGAAAACATCAAAATTAAGCTAAATCTTCGCTAAATCATGGTTATTTCACGAAACATTCGTTAAACGATGAAATTCATGAAATAACGTGTTTCGCAGTGAAAGTAGCTAGATATCTATGAAATCATCGAAATTAAGCTAAATCTCCGCTAAATCATGGTTATTTCACGAAACATTCGTGAAACGATGAAATTCAACGAAATAACGTGTTTCGCAGCGAAAGTAGCGAGATATCTATGAAAACATCAAAATTGAGCTAAATCTCCCCTAAATCATGGTGATTTCACGAAACATTCGTGAAACGATGAAAATCAACGAAATAACGTGTGTCGCAGTGAAAGTAGCCAGATATCTATGAAAACATCTAAATTGAGCTAAATCTCCCCTAAATCATGGTTATTTCACGAAACATTCGTGAAACGATCAAATTCGACGAAATAACGTGTTTCTCAGCGAGAGTTGTGAGATATCTATGAAAACATCAAAATTGAGCTAAATCTCTGCTAAATCATGGTTAATTCACGAAACATTCGTGAAACGATGAAATTCAACGATATAACGTGTTTCGCTGCGAAAGTAACGAGATATCTATGAAAACATCAAAATTAAGCTAAATCTTCACTAAATCATGGTTATTTCACGAAACATTCGTGAAACGATGAAATTCATGAAATAACGTGTTTCGCAGTGAAAGTAGCGAGATATCTATGAAAACATCGAAATTAAGCTAAATCTCCGCTAAATCATGGTTATTTCACGAAACCTTCGTGAAACGATGAAATTCAACGAAATAACGTGTTTCGCAGCGAAAGTAGTGAGATATCTGTGAAACCATCAAAATTAAACTAAATCTCTGCTAAATCATGGTTATTTCACGACACATTCGTGAAACGATGAAATTCAACGATATAACGTGTTTCACAGCGAAGGTAGCGAGAAACAAGAAAACATCAAAATTAAGCTAAATCTCGCTCAATCATGGTTATTTCACGAAACATCCGTGAAACGATGAAATTCAACGAAATGACGTATTTTAGCGAAATTACGAGATATCTATGAAAACATCAACATTAAGCTAAATCTCCGCTAAATCATGGTTAATTCACGAAACATTCTTGAAACGATGAAATTCAACGAAATAACGTGTGTCGCAGTAAAAGTAGCGAGATATCTATGAAAACATCAAAATTGAGCAAAATCTCCCCTAAATCATGGTTATTTCACGAAACATTCGTGAAACGATCAAATTCGACGATATAACGTGTTTCGCAGCGAAAGTTGTGAGATATCTTTGAAAACATCAAAATTAAGCTAAATCTATGCTAAATCATGGTTAATTCACGAAACATTTGAGAAACGATGAAATTCAACGAAATAACGTGTTTCGCAGCGAAAGTAACGAGATATCTATGAAAACATCAAAAATAAGCTAAATCTCCGCTAAATCATGGTTATTTCACGAAACATTCGTGAAACGATGAAATTCAACGATGAACCGAGTTTCGCAGCGAAAGTAGCGAGATATCTATGAGAACATCATAATTAAGCTAAATCTAAGCTAAATCAATGTTATTTTACGAATCATTCGTTAATAGATGAAATTCAATGTAACAACGTGTTTCGCAGCGAAAGTAGTGAGATATCTATGAAAACATCAAAATTAAGCTAAATCTCTGCTAAATCATGGTTATTTCACGAAACATTCGTGAAACGATGAAATTCAACGGAATAACGAGTTTCGCATCGAAAGTAACGGGATATCCATGAAAACATCAAAATTATGCTAAATCTCCGCTTAATCATGGTTATTCCACGAAACATTCGTGAAACGATGAAATTCAACGATGTAACGTGTTTCGCAGCGATAGTAGCGAGATATCTATGAAAACATCATAACTAAGCTAAATCTCCGCTCAATCATGGCTATATCACGAAACATTCGCGAGACGATGAAATTCAACGAAATAACATGTTTCGCAGCGAATGTAGCGAGATATCTATGAAAACATCAAAATTAAGCTAAATCTTCGCTAAATCATGGTTATTTCACGAAACATTCGTTAAACGATGAAATTCATGAAATAACGTGTTTCGCAGTGAAAGTAGCTAGATATCTATGAAATCATCGAAATTAAGCTAAATCTCCGCTAAATCATGGTTATTTCACGAAACATTCGTGAAACGATGAAATTCAACGAAATAACGTGTTTCGCAGCGAAAGTAGCGAGATATCTATGAAAACATCAAAATTGAGCTAAATCTCCCCTAAATCATGGTGATTTCACGAAACTTTCGTGAAACGATGAAAATCAACGAAATAACGTGTGTCGCAGTGAAAGTAGCCAGATATCTATGAAAACATCAAAATTGAGCTAAATCTCCCCTAAATCATGATTATTTCACGAAACATTCGTGAAACGATCAAATTCGACGAAATAACGTGTTTCTCAGCGAGAGTTGTGAGATATCTATGAAAATAACAAAATTAAGCTAAATCTCTGCTAAATCATGGTTAATTCACGAAACATTCGTGAAACGATGAAATTCAACGATATAACGTGTTTCGCTGCGAAAGTAACGAGATATCTATGAAAACATCAAAATTAAGCTAAATCTTCGCTAAATCATGGTTATTTCACGAAACATTCGTGAAACGATGAAATTCATGAAATAACGTGTTTCGCAGTGAAAGTAGCGAGATATCTATGAAAACATCGAAATTAAGCTAAATCTCCGCTAAATCATGGTTATTTCACGAAACATTCGTGAAACGATGAAATTCAACGAAATAACGTGTTTCGCAGCGAAAGTAGTGAGATATCTGTGAAACCATCAAAATTAAGCTAAATCTCTGCTAAATCATGGTTATTTCACGACACATTCGTGAAACGATGAAATTCAACGATATAACGTGTTTCACAGCGAAAGTAGCGAGAAACCTAAGAAAACATCAAAATTAAGCTAAATCTCCGCTCAATCATGGTTATTTCACGAAACATCCGTGAAACGATGAAATTCAACGAAATGACGTGTTTCCTAGCGAAAGTAGCGAGATATCTATGAATACATCAAAAGTAAGCTAAATCACCGCTTAATCATGGTTATTTCACGAAACATTCGTGAAACGATGAAATTCAACGAAATAACGTGTTTCGCAGCGAAAGTAACGAGATATCTATGAAAATATCAAAATTAAGCTAAATCTCCGCTAAATCATGGTTTTTTCACGAAACATTCGTGAAACGATGAAATTCAACGAAATAACGTGTTTCGCAGCGAAAGTAACGAGATATCTATGAAAACATCAAAATTAAGCGAAATCTCCGCTAAATCATTGTTATTTCACGAAACTTTCGTCAAACGATGAAATTCTACGATGTAACGTGATTCGCAGCGAAATTAGCGAGATATCTATGAAAACATCATAACTAAGCTAAATCTCCTCTAAATCATAGTTATTTTACGAAACATTCGTGTAAAGATGAAATTCAATGAAACAACATGTTTCGCAGCGAAAGTAGTGAGATATCTATGAAAACATCAAAATTAAGCTAAATCTCTGCTAAATCATGGTTATTTCACGAAACATTCGTGAAACGATGAAATTCAACGAAATAACGAATTTCGCAGCGAAAGTAACGAGATATCTATGAAAACATCAAAATTAAGCTAAATCTCTGCTAAATCATGGTTAATTCACGAAACATTCGTGAAACGATGAAATTCAACGATGAACCGTGTTTCGCAGCGAAAGTAGCGAGATATCTATGAGAACATCATAATTAAGCTAAATCTAAGCTAAATCAAGGTTATTTTACGAATCATTCGTGTATAGATGTAATTCAATGTAACAACGTGTTTCGCAGCGAAAGTAGTGAGATATCTATGAAAACATCAAAATTAAGCTAAATCTCTGCTAAATCATGGTTATTTCACGAAACATTCGTGAAACGATGAAATTCAACGAAATAACGAGTTTCGCATCGAAAGTAACGGGATATCCATGAAAACATCAAAATTAAGCTAAATCTCCGCTTAATCATGGTTATTCCACGAAACATTCGTGAAACGATGAAATTCAACGATGTAACGTGTTTCGCAGCGACAGTAGCGAGATATCTATGAAAACATCATAACTAAGCTAAATCTCCGCTCAATCATGGCTATATCACGAAACATTCGCGAGACGATGAAATTCAACGAAATAACATGTTTCGCAGCGAAAGTAGCGAGATATCTATGAAAACATCAAAATTAAGCTAAATCTTCGCTAAATCATGGTTATTTTACGAAACATTCGTTAAACGATGAAATTCATGAAATAACGTGTTTCGCAGTGAAAGTAGCGAGATATCTATGAAATCATCGAAATTAAGCTAAATCTCCGCTAAATCATGGTTATTTCCCGAAACATTCGTGAAACGATGAAATTCAACGAAATAACGTGTTTCGCAGCGAAAGTAGTGAGATATCTGTGAAACCATCAAAATTAAGCTAAATCTCTGCTAAATCATGGTTATTTCACGACACATTCGTGAAACGATGAAATTCAACGATATAACGTGTTTCACAGCGAAGGTAGCGAGAAACCTAAGAAAACATCAATATTAAGCTAAATCTCCGCTCAATCATGGTTATTTCACGAAACATCCTTGAAACGATGAAATTCAACGAAATGACGTGTTTCCTAGCGAAAGTAGCGAGATATCTATGAATACATCAAAAGTAAGCTAAATCACCGCTTAATCATGGTTATTTCACGAATCATTCGTGAAACGATGAAATTCAACGAAATAACGTGTTTCGCAGCGAAAGTAATGAGATATCTATGAAAACATCAAAATTAAGCTAAATCTATGCTAAATCATGGTTAATTCACGAAACATTCGTGAAACGATGTAATTCAACGATATAACGTGTTTCGCTGCGAAAGTAACGTGATATCTATGAAAACATCTAAATTAAGCTAAATCTTCGCTAAATCATGCTTATTTCACGAAACATTCGTGAAACGATGAAATTCATGAAATAACGTGTTTCGCAGCGAAAGTAGCGAGATATCTATGAAAACATCAAAATTAATCTAAATCTCCGCTAAATCATGGTTATTTCACGAAACAATCGTGTAAAGTTGAAATTCAATGAAACAACGTGTTTCGCAGCGAAAGTAGTGAGATATCTATGAAAACATCAAAGTTAAACTAAATCTCTGCTAAATCATGGTTATTTCACGAAACATTCGAGAAACGATGAAATTCAACGAAATAACGTGTTTCGCAGCGAAAGTAACGAGATATCTATGAAAACATCAAAAATAAGCTAAATCTCCGCTAAATCATGGTTATTTCACGAAACATTCGTGAAATGATGAAATTCAACGATGAACCGTGTTTCGCAGCGAAAGTAGCGAGATATCTATGAGAACATCAAAATTAAGCTAAATCTAATCTAAATCAAGGTTATTTTACGAATCATTCGTGTATAGATGAAATTCAATGTAACAACGTGTTTCGCAGCGAAAGTAGTGAGATATCTATGAAAACATCAAAATTAAGCTAAATCTCTGCTAAATCATGGTTATTTCACGAAACATTCGTGAAACGATGAAATTCAACGAAATAACGAGTTTCGCATCGAAAGTAACGGGATATCCATGAAAACATCAAAATTAAGCTAAATCTCCGCTTAATCATGGTTATTCCACGAAACATTCGTGAAACGATGAAATTCAACGATGTAACGTGTTTCGCAGCGATAGTAGCGAGATATCTTTGAAAACATCATAACTAAGCTAAATCTCCGCTCAATCATGGCTATATCACGAAACATTCGCGAGACGATGAAATTCAACGAAATAACATGTTTCGCAGCGAAAGTAGCGAGATATCTCTGAAAACATCAATGTTAAGCTAAATCTACGCTAAATCATGGTTACTTTACGAATCATTTGTGAAACGATGAAAATCAACGAAAAAACTTGTTTCGCAGCGAAAGTTGCGAGATATCTATGAAAACATCAAAATTAAGCTAAATCTCCGCTATATCATGGTTATTTCACGAAACATTCGTGAAACGATGAAATTCAACGAAATAACGTGTTTCGCAGCGAAAGTAACGAGATATCTATGAAAACATCAAAATTAAGCTAAATCTATGCTAAATCATGGTTAATTCACGAAACATTCGTGAAACGATGTAATTCAACGATATAACGTGTTTCGCAGCGAAAGTAACGTGATATCTATGAAAACATCAAAATTAAGCTAAATCTTCGCTAAATCATGGTTATTTCAAGAAACATTCGTGAAACGATGAAATTCATGAAATAACGTGTTTCGCAGCGAAAGTAGCGAGATATCTATGAAAACATCAAAATTAATCTAAATCTCCGCTAAATCATGGTTATTTCACGAAACATTCGTGTAAAGATGAAATTCAATGAAACAACGTGTTTCGCAGCGAAAGTAGTGAGATATCTATGAAAACATCAAAGTTAAGCTAAATCACTGCTAAATCATGGTTATTTCACGAAACATTCGAGAAACGATGAAATTCAACGAAATAACGTGTTTCGCAGCGAAAGTAACGAGATATCTATGAAAACATCAAAAATAAGCTAAATCTCCGCTAAATCATGGTTATTTCACGAAACATTCGTGAAACGATGAAATTCAACGATGAACCGTGTTTCGCAGCGAAAGTAGCGAGATATCTATGAGAACATCATAATTAAGCTAAATCTAAGCTAAATCATGGTTATTTTACGAATCATTCGTGTATAGATGAAATTCAATGAAACAACGTGTTTCGCAGCGAAAGTAGTGAGATATCTATGAAAACATCAAAATTAAGCTAAATCTCTGCTAAATCATGGTTATTTCACGAAACATTCGTGAAACGATGAAATTCAACGAAATAACGAGTTTCGCATCGAAAGTAACGAGATATCCATGAAAACATCAAAATTAAGCTAAATCTCCGCTTAATCATGGTTATTTCACGAAACATTCGTGAAACGATGAAATTCAACGATGTAACGTGTTTCGCAGCGATAGTAGCGAGATATCTATGAAAACATCATAACTAAGCTAAATCTCCGCTCAATCATGGCTATATCACGAAACATTCGCGAAACGATGAAATTCAACGAAATAACGTGTTTCGCATCGAAAGTAGCGAGATATCTATGAAACATCAAAGTTAAGCTAAATCTACGCTAAATCATGGTTACTTTACGAATCATTTGTGAAACGATGATAATCAACGAAATAACTTGTTTCGCAGCGAAAGTAGCGAGATATCTATGAAAACATCAAAATTAAGCTAAATCTCCGCTATATCATGGTTATTTCACGAAACATTCGTGAAAAGATGAAATTCAACGAAATGACGTGTGTCCTAGCGAAAGTAGCGAGATATCTATGAATACATCAGAAGTAAGCTAAATCACCGCTTAATCATGGTTATTTCACGAAACATTCGTGAAACGATGAAATTCAACGATGTAACGTGTTTCGCAACGAAAGTAGCGATATATCTATGAAAACATCAAAATTAAGCTAAATCTCCGCTAAATCATGGTTATTTCACGAAACATTCGTGAAACGATGAAATTCAACGAAGTAACGTGTTTCGCAGCGAAAGTAGCGAGATCTATGAAAACATCAAAATTAAGCTAAATCTCCGCTAAATCATGGTTATTTCACGAAACATTCGTGAAACGATGAAATTCAACTAAATAACGTGTTTCGCAGCGAAAGTAACGAGATATCTATGAAAATATCAAAATTAAGTTAAATCTCCGCTAAATCATGGTTTTTTCACGAAACATTCGTGAAACGATGAAATTCAACGAAATAACGTGTTTCGCAGCGAAAGTAACGAGATATCTATGAAAACATCAAAATTAAGCGAAATCTCCGCTAAATCATTGTTATTTCACGAAACTTTCGTCAAACGATGAAATTCTACGATGTAACGTGTTTCGCAGCGAAATTAGCGAGATATCTATGAAAACATCATAACTAAGCTAAATCTCCTCTAAATCATAGTTATTTTACGAAACATTCGTGTAAAGATGAAATTCAATGAAACAACATGTTTCGCAGCGAAAGTAGTGAGATATATATGAAAACATCAATATTAAGCTAAATCTCTGCTAAATCATGGTTATTTCACGAAACATTCGTGAAACGATGAAATTCAACGAAATAACGGGTTTCGCAGCGAAAGTAACGAGATATCTATGAAAACATCAAAATTAAGCGAAATCTCCGCTAAATCATTGTTATTTCACTAAACTTTCGTCAAACGATGAAATTCTACGATGTAACGTGTTTCGCAGCGAAATTAGCGAGATATCTATGAAAACATCATAACTAAGCTAAATCTCCTCTAAATCATAGTTATTTTACGAAACATTCGTGTAAAGATGAAATTCAATGAAACAACATGTTTCGCAGCGAAAGTAGTGAGATATATATGAAATCATCAAAATTAAGCTAAATCTCTGCTAAATCATGGTTATTTCACGAAACATTCGTGAAACGATGAAATTCAACGAAATAACGAGTTTCGCAGCGAAAGTAACGAGATATCTATGAAAACATCAAAATTAAGCTAAATTTCTGCTAAATCATTGTTAATTCACGAAACATTCGTGAAACGATGAAATTCAACGAAATAACGTGTGTCGCAGTGAAAGTAGCGAGATATCTATGAAAACATCAAAATAGAGCAAAATCTCCCCTAAATCATGGTTATTTCACGAAACATTCGTGAAACGATCAAATTCGACGAAATAACTTGTTTCGCAGCGAAAGTAGCGAGATATCTATGAAAACATCAAAATTAAGCTAAATCTCCGCTAAATCATGGTTATTTCACGAAACATTCGTGAAAAGATGAAATTCAACGAAATGACGTGTGTCCTAGCGAAAGTAGCGAGATATCAATGAAAAAATCAAAAGTAAGCTAAATCACCGCTTTATCATGGTTATTTCACGAAATATTCGTGACACGATGAAATTCAACGATGTAACGTGTTTCGCAGCGAAAGTAGCGATATATCTATGAAAACATCAAAATTAAGCTAAATCTCCGCTAAATCATGGTTATTTCACGAAACATTCGTGAAACGATGAAATTCAACGAAGTAACGTGTTTCGCAGCGAAAGTAGCGAGATCTATGAAAACATCAAAATTAAGCTAAATCTCCGCTAAATCATGGTTATTTCACGAAACATTCGTGAAACGATGAAATTCAACGAAATAACGTGTTTCGCAGCGAAAGTAGCGAGATATCTATGAAAACATCAAAATTAAGCTAAATCTCCGCTAAATCATGGTTATTTCACGAAACATTCGTGAAACGATGAAATTCAACGAAATAACGTGTTTCGCAGCGAAAGTAACGAGATATCTATGAAAACATCAAAATTAAGCGAAATCTCCGCTAAATCATTGTTATTTCACGAAACTTTCGTCAAACGATGAAATTCTACGATGTAACGTGTTTCGCAGCGAAATTAGCGAGATATCTATGAAAACATCATAACTAAGCTAAATCTCCTCTAAATCATAGTTATTTTACGAAACATTCGTGTAAAGATGAAATTCAATGAAACAACATGTTTCGCAGCGAAAGTAGTGAGATATATATGAAAACTTCAAAATAAAGCTTAATCTCTGCTAAATCATGGTTATTTCACGAAACATTCGTGAAACGATGAAATACAACGAAATAACGAGTTTCGCAGCGAAAGTAACGAGATATCTATGAAAACATCAAAATTAAGCTAAATTTCTGCTAAATCATTGTTAATTCACGAAACATTCGTGAAACGATGAAATTCAACGAAATAACGTGTGTCGCAGTGAAAGTAGCGAGATATCTATGAAAACATCAAAATTGAGCAAAATCTCCCCTAAATCATGGTTATTTCACGAAACATTCGTGAAACGATCAAATTCGACGAAATAACGTTTTTCGCAGCGAAAGTTGTGAGATATCTATGAAAACATCAAAATTAAGCTAAATCTATGCTAAATCATGGTTAATTCACGAAACATTCGTGAAACGATGTAATTCAACGATATAACGTGTCTCGCTGCGAAAGTAACGTGATATCTATGAAAACATCAAAATTAAGATAAATCTTCGCTAAATCATGGTTATTTCAAGAAACATTCGTGAAACGATGAAATTCATGAAATAACGTGTTTCGCAGCGAAAGTAGCGAGATATCTATGAAAACATCAAAATTAAGCTAAATCTCCGCTAAATCATGGTTATTTCACGAAACATTCGTGTAAAGATGAAATTCAATGAAACAACGTGTTTCGCAGCGAAAGTAGTGAGATATCTATGAAAACATCAATATTAAGCTAAATCTCTGCTAAATCATGGTTATTTCACGAAACATTCGAGAAACGATGAAATTCAACGAAATAACGTGTTTCGCAGCGAAAGTAACGAGATATCTATGAAAACATCAAAATTAAGCTAAATCTCTGCTAAATCATGGTTATTTCACGAAACATTCGTGAAACGATGAAATTCAACGAAATAACGAGTTTCGCATCGAAAGGAACGAGATATCCATGAAAACATCAAAACTAAGCTAAATCTCCGCTTAATCATGGTTATTTCACGAAACATTCGTGAAACGATGAAATTCTACAATGTAACGTGTTTCGCAGCGAAAGTAGCGAGATCTATGAAAACATCAAAATTAAGCTAAATCTCCGCTAAATCATGGTTATTTAACGAAACATTCGTGAAACGATCAAATTCAACGAAATAACGTGTTTCGCAGCGAAAGTACCGAGATATCTATGAAAACATCAAAATTAAGCTAAATCTCCGCTAAATCATGGTTATTTCACGAAACATTCGTGAAACGATGAAATTCAACGAAATAACGTGTTTCGCAGCGAAAGTAACGAGATATCTATGAAAACATCAAAATTAAGCTAAATCTCCGCTAAATCATTGTTATTTCACGAAACATTCTTGAAACGATGAAATTCAACGATGTAACGTGTTTCGCAGCGAAATTAGCGAGATATCTATGAAAACATCATAACTAAGCTAAATCTCCTCTAAATCATAGTTATTTTACGAAACATTCGTGTAAAGATGAAATTCAATGAAACAACGTGTTTCGCAGCGAAAGTAGTGAGATATCTATGAAAACATCAAAATTAAGCTAAATCTCTGCTAAATCATGGTTATTTCACGAAACATTCGTGAAACGATGAAATTCAACGAAATAACGTGTTTCGCAGCGAAAGTAGCGAGATATCTATGAAAACATCAAAATTAAGCTAAATCTCCGCTAAATCATGGTTATTTCACGAAACATTCGTGAAACGATCAAATTCGACGAAATAACGTGTTTCGCAGCGAAAGTTGTGAGATATCTATGAAAACATCAAAATTAAGCTAAATCTCTGCTAAATCATGGTTAATTCACGAAACATTCGTGAAACGATGTAATTCAACGATATAACGTGTTTCGCTGCGAAAGTAACGAGATATCTATGAAAACATCAAAATTAAGCTAAATCTTCGCTAAATCATGGTTATTTCACGAAACATTCGTGAAACGATGAAATTCAACGAAATAACGTGTTTCGCAGCGAAAGTAGCGAGATATCTATGAAAACATCAAAATTAAGCTAAATCTCCGCTAAATCATGGTTATTTCACGAAACATTCGTGTAAAGATGAAATTCAATGAAACAACGTGTTTCGCAGCGAAAGTAGTGAGATATCTATGAAAACATCAAAGTTAAGCTAAATCTCTGCTAAATCATGGTTATTTCACGAAACATTCGTGAAACGATGAAATTCAACGAAATAACGTGTTTCGCAGCGAAAGTAACGAGATATCTATGAAAACATCAAAATTAAGCTAAATCTACGCTAAATCATGGTTATTTCACGAAACATTCGTGAAACGATGAAATTCAACGATGAACCGTGTTTCGCAGCGAAAGTAGCGGGATATCTATGAGAACATCATAATTAAGCTAAATCTAAGATAAATCAAGGTTATTTTACGAATCATTCGTGTATAGATGAAATTCAACGAAATAACGGGTTTCGCATCGAAAGTAACGAGATATCCATGAAAACATCAAAATTAGGCTAAATCTCCGCTTAATCATGGTTATTTCACGAAACATTCGTGAAACGATGAAATTCAACGAAATAACGTGTTTCGCAGTGAAAGTAGCGAGATACCTATGAAAACATCAAAATTGAACTAAATCTCCCCTAAATCATGGTTATTTCACGAAACATTCGTGAAACGATAAAATTCGACGAAATAACGTGTTTCGCAGCGAAAGTAGTGAGATATCTATGAAAACATCAAAATTAAGCTAAATCTCTGCTAAATCATGGTTATTACACGAAACATTTGTGAAACGATGAAATTCAACGATATAACGTGTTTCGCTTCGAAAGTAACACGATATCTATGAAAACATCAAAATTAAGCTAAATCTTCGCTAAATCATGGTTATTTCACGAAACATTCGTGATACTATGAAATTCAACGAAATAACGTGTTTCGCAGTGAAAGTAGTGAGATATCTATGAAAACATCAAAATTAAGCTAAATCTCCGGTAAATCATGGTTATTTCACGAAACATTCGTGAAACGATGAAATTCAACGATGAACCGTGTTTCGCAGCGAAAGTAGCGAGATATCTATGAAAACATCATAATTAAGCTAAATCTAAGCTTAATCATGGTAATTTTACGAAACATTCGTGTATAGATGAAATTCAATGAAACAACGTGTTTCGCAGCGAAAGTAGTGAGATATCTATGAAAACATCAAAATTAAGCTAAATCTCCGCTAAATCTTGGTTATTTCACGAAACATTCGTGAAACGATGAAATTCAACGATGTAACGTGTTTCGCAGCGAAAGTAGCGAGATATCTATGAAAACATCATAATTAAGCTAAATCTAAGCTAAATCAGGGTTATTTTACGAAACATTCGTGTATAGATGAAATTCAATGAAACATCGTGTTTCGCAGCGAAAGTAGTGAGATATCTATGAAAATATCATTATTAAGCTAAATCTACGCTAAATCATGGTTACTTCACGAATCATTCGTGAAACGATGATATTCAACGAAGTAAATTGTTTCGCAGCGAAAGTAGCGAGATATCTATGAAAACATCAAAACTAAGATTAATCTCCGCTCAATCATGGCTATATCACGAAACATTCGCGAGACGATGAAATTCAACGAAATAACATGTTTCGCAGCGAAAGTAGCGAGATATCGATGAAAACATCATAATTAAGCTAAATCAACGCTAAATCATGGTTACTTTACGAATCATTTGTGAAACGATGAAATTCAACGATGTAACGTGTTTCGCAGCGAAAGTAGCGAGATATCTATGAAAACATCATAACTAAGCTAAATCTCCTCTAGATCATGGTTATTTTACGAAACATTCGTGTAAAGATGAAATTCAATGAAACAACGTGATTCGCAGCGAAAGTAGTGAGATATCTATGAAAATATCAAAATTGAGCTAAATCTCTGCTAAATCATGGTTATTTCACGAAACATTCGTGAAACGATGAAATTCAACGAAATCACGAGTTTCGCAGCTAAAGCAACGAGATATCTATTAAACATCAAAATTAAGCTAAATCTCCGCTTAATCATGGTTATTTCACGAAACATTCGTGAAACGATGAAATTATACGATGTAACGTGTTTCGCAGCGAAAGTAGCGTGATCTATGAAAACATCAAAATTAAGCTAAATCTCCGCTAAATCATGGTTATTTCACGAAACATTCGTGAAACGATCAAATTCAACGAAATAACGTGTTTCGCAGCGAAAGTACCGAGATATGTATGAAAACATCAAAATTAAGCTAAATCTCCGCTAAATCACGGTTATTTCACGAAACATTCGTGAAACGATGAAATTCAAGAAATAACGTGTTTCGCAGCGAAAGTAGCGAGATATCTATGAAAACATCATTATTAAGCTAAATCTACGCTAAATCATGGTTACTTCACGTATCATTCGTGAAACGATGAAATTCAACGAAATAACGTATTTCGCAGCGAAAGTAGTGAGATATGTATGAAAACATCAAAATTAAGTTAAATCTCTGCTAAATCATGGTTATTTCACGAAACATTCGTGAAACGATGAAATTCAACGAAATAACGTGTGTCGCAGTGAAAGTAGCGAGATATCTATGAAAACATCAAAATTGAGCTAAATCTCCCCTAAATCATGGTTATTTCACGAAACATTCGTGAAACGATGAAATTCAACGAAATAACGTGTGTCGCAGTGAAAGTAACGAGATACCTATGAAAACATCAAAATTGAGCTAAATCTCCCCTAAATCATGGTTATTTCACGAAACATTCGTGAAACGATCAAATTCGACGAAATAACGTGTTTCGCAGCGAAAGTTGTGAGATATCTATGAAAAAAACAAAATTAAGCTAAATCTCTGATAAATCATGGTTAATTCACGAAACATTCGTGAAACGATGAAATTCAACGATATAACGTGTTTCGCTGCGAAAGTAACGAGATATCTATGAAAACATCATAATTAAGCTAAATCTTCGCTAAATCATTGTTATTTCACGAATCATTCGTGAAACGAAGTAATTCAACGATATAACGTGTTTCGCTGCGAAAGTAACGAGATATCTATGAAAACATCATAATTAAGCTAAATCTCCGCTAAATCATGGTTATTTCACGAAACATTCGTGAAACGATGAATTTCAACGAAATAACGTGTTTCGCAGCGAAAGTAACGAGATATCTGTGAAACATCAAAGTTAATCTAAATCTCCGCTAAATCATTGTTATTTCACGAAACATTCGTGAAACGATGAAATTCAACAATGTAACGTGTTTCGCAGCGAAAGTAGCGAGATATCTATGAAAACATCAAAACTAAGCTGAATCTCCTCTAGATCATGGTTATTTTACGAAACATTCGTGTAAAGATGAAATTCAATGAAACAACGTGTTTCGCAGCGAAAGTAGTGAGATATCTATGAAAATATCAAAATTAAGATAAATCTCTGCTAAATCATGGTTATTTCACGAAACATTCGTGAAACGATGAAATTCAACGATGTAACGTGTTTCGCAGCGAAATTAGCGAGATATCTATGAAAACATCATAACTAAGCTAAATCTCCTCTAAATCATAGTTATTTTACGAAACATTCGTGTAAAGATGAAATTCAATGAAACAACGTGTATCGCAGCGAAAGCAGTGAGATATCTATGAAAACATCAAAATTAAGCTAAATCTCCGCTAAATCATGGTTATTTCACGAAACATTCGTGTAACGATCAAATTTAACGAAATAACTTGTTTCGCAGCGAAAGTAGCGAGATACCTATGAAAACATCAAAATTAAGATTAATCTCCGCTCAATCATGGCTATATCACGAAACATTCGTGAAACGATGGAATTCAAGAAATAATGTGTTTCGCAGCGAAAGTAGCGAGATATCTATGAAAACATCATTATTAAGCTAAATCTACGCTAAATCATGGTTACTTCACGAATCATTCGTGAAACGATGAAATTCAACGAAATAACTTGTTTCGCAGCGAAAGTAGCGAGATATCTATGAAAACTTCAAAATTAAGCTAAATCTCCGCTAAATGATGGTTATTTCACGAACCATTCGTGAAACGATGAAATTCAACGAAATAACGTGATTCGCAGCGAAAGTAGTGAGATATCTGTGAAACCATCAAAATTAAGCTAAATCTCTGCTAAATCATGGTTATTTCACGACACATTCGTGAAACGATGAAAGTCAACGATATAACGTGTTTCACAGAGAAAGTAGCGAGACACCTAAGAAAACATCAAAATTAAGCTAAATCGTCGCGCAATCATGGTTATTTCGCGAAACATCCGTGAAACGATGAAATTCATCGAAATGACGTGTTTCCTAGCGAAAGTAGCGAGATATCTATGAAAACATCAAAAGTAAGCTAAATCACCGCTTAATCATGGTTATTTCACGAAACATTCGTGAAACGATGAAATTCAACGATGTAACTTGTTTCGCAGCGAAAGTAGCGATATATCTATGAAAACCTCAGAATTAAGCTAAATCTCCGCTAAATCATGGTTATTTCACGAAACATTCGTGAAACGATGAAATTCAACGAAGTAACGTGTTTCGCAGCGAAAGTAGCGAGATCTATCAAAACATCAAAATTAAGCTAAATCTCCGCTAAATCGTGGTTATTTCACGAAACATTCGTGAAACGATGAAATTCAACGAAATGACGTGTTTCGCAGCGAAAGTATCGAGATATCTATGAAAACATCAAAATTAAGCTAAATCTCCGCTAAATCATGGTTACTTCACGAAACATTCGTGAAACGATGAAATTCAACGATGAACCGTGTTTCGCAGCGAAAGTAGCGAGATATCTATGAAAACATCATAATTAAGCTAAATCTAAGCTAAATCATGGTTATTTTACGAAACATTCGTGTATAGATGAAATACAATGAAACAACGTGTTTCGCAGCGAAAGTAGTGAGATATCTATGAAAACATCAAAATTAAGCTAAATCTCGGCTAAATCATGGTTATTTCACGAAACATTCGTGAAACGATGAATTTGAACGATGTAACGTGTTTCGTAGCGAAAGTAGCGAGATATCTATGAAAACATCATAATTAAGCTAAATCTAAGCTAAATCATGGTTATTTTACGAAACATTCGTGTGTAGATGAAATTCAATGAAACAACGTGTTTCGCAGCGAAAGTAGTGAGATATCTATGAAAACATCATTATTAAGCTAAAACTACGCTAAATCATGGTTACTTCACGAATCATTCGTGAAACGATGATATTCAACGAAGTAACTTGTTTCGCAGCGAAAGTAGCGAGATATCGATGAAAACATCATAATTAAGCTAAACCTACGCTAAATCATGGTTACTTTACGAATCATTTGTGAAACGATGAAATTCAACGAAATAACTTGTTTCGCGGCGAAAGTAGCGAGATATCTATGAAAACATCAAAATTAAGCTAAATCTCCGCTAAATCATGGTTGTTTCACGAAACATTCGTGAAAGAATGAAATTCAACGAAATAACGTATTTCGCAGCGAAAGGAGTGACATATGAAAATATCAAAATTAAGGAAAATCTCTGCTAAATCATGGTTATTTCACGAAACATTCGTGAAACGATGAAATTCAACGAAATAACGTGTTTCGCAGTGAAAGTAGCGAGATACCTATGAAAACATCAAAATTGAACTAAATCTCCCCTAAATCATGGTTATATCACGAAACATTCGTGAAACGATCAAATTCGACGAAATAACGTGTTTCGCAGCGAAAGTAGTGAGATATCTATGGAAACATCATAATTAAGCTAAATCTCTGCTAAATCATGGTTATTACACGAAACATTTGTGAAACGATGAAATTCAACGATATAACGTGTTTCGCTGCGAAAGTAACAAGATATCTATGAAAACATCAAAATTAAGCTGAATCTCTGCTAAATCATGGTTATTTCTCGACACATTCGAGAAACGAAGAAATTCAACGATATAACGTGTTTCGCAGCGAAAGTAGTGATATATCTATGTAAACATCAAAAGTAAGCTGAATCTCTGCTAAATCATGGTTATTTCAGGAACCATTCGTGAAACGATGAAATTGAACGAAATAGCGTGTTTCGCAGCGAAAGTAGCGAGACACCTTCGAAAACATCAAAATTAAGCTAAATCTCCGCTCAATCATGATTAATTCACGAAACATTCGTGAAACGATGAAATTCAACGAAATAACGTGTTTCGCAGCGAAAGTAACGAGATATCTATGAAAACATCAAAATTAAGCTAAATCTCCGCTAAATCATGGTTATTTCACGAAACATTCGTGAAACGATGAAATTCAACGATGAACCGTGTTTCGCAGCGAAAGTAGCGAGATATCTATGAGAACTTCATAATTAAGCTAAATCTAAGCTAAATCATGGTTATTTTACAAATCATTCGTGTATAGATGAAATTCAATGAAACAACGTGTTTCGCAGCGAAAGTAGTGAGATATCTATGAAAACATCAAAATTAAGCTAAATCTCTGCTAAATGATGGTTATTTCACGAAACATTCGTGAAACGATGAAATTCAACGAAATAACGAGTTTCGCATCGAAAGTAACGAGATATCCATGAAAACATCAAAATTAAGCTAAATCTCCGCTTAATCATGGTTATTTCACGAAACATTCGTGAAACGATGAAATTCAACGATGCAACGTGTTTCGCAGCGATAGTAGCGAGATATCTATGAAAACATCATAACTAAGCTAAATCTCCGCTCAATCATGGCTATATCACGAAACATTCGCGAGACGATGAAATTCAACGAAATAACATGTTTCGCAGCGAAAGTAGCGAGATATCTATGAAAACATCAAAGTTAAGCTAAATCTACGCTAAATCATCGTTACTTTACGAATCATTTGAGAAACGATGGAAATCAACGAAATAACTTGTTTCGCAGCGAAAGTAGCGAGATATCTATGAAAACATCAAAATTAAGCTAAATCTCCGCTATATCATGGTTATTTCACGAAACATTCGTGAAAAGATGAAATTCAACGAAATAACGTATTTCGCAGCGAAAGGAGTGACATATGAAAATATCAAAATTAAGGTATCTCTCTGCATCATGGTTATTTCACGAAACAATCGTGAAACGATGAAATTCAACGAAATAACGTGTTTCGCAGTGAAAGTAGCGAGATCCTATGAAAACATCAAAATTGAACTAAATCTCCCCTAAATCATGGTTATTTCACGAAACATTCGTGAAACGATAAAATTCGACGAAATAACGTGTTTCGCAGCGAAAGTAGTGAGATATCTATGAAAACATCAATATTAAGCTAAATCTCTGCTACATCATGGTTATTACACGAAACATTTGTGAAACGATGAAATTCAACGATATAACGTCTTTCGCTGCGAAAGTAACACGATATCTATGAAAACATCAAAATTAAGCTAAATCTTCGCTAAATCATGGTTATTTCACGAAACATTCGTGAAACGATGAAATTCAACGATGAACCGTGTTTCGCAGCGAAAGTAGCGAGATATCTATGAAAACATCATAATTAAGCTAAATCTAAGCTAAATCATGGTTATTTTACGAAACATTCGTGTATAGATGAAATTCAATGAAACAACGTGTTTCGCAGCGAAAGTAGTGAGATATCTATGAAAACATCATTATTAAGCTAAATCTACGCTAAATCATGGTTACTTCACGAATCATTCGTGAAACGATGATATTCAACGAAGTAACTTGTTTCGCAGCGAAAGTAGCGAGATATCGATGAAAACATCATAATTAAGCTAAACCTACGCTAAATCATGGTTACTTTACGAATCATTTGTGAAACGATGAAATTCAACGAAATAACTTGTTTCGCGGCGAAAGTAGCGAGATATCTATGAAAACATCAAAATTAAGCTAAATCTCCGCTAAATCATGGTTATTTCACGAAACATTCGTGAAGAAATGAAATTCAACGAAATAACGTATTTCGCAGCGAAAGGAGTGACATATGAAAATATCAAAATTATGGAAAATCTATGCTAAATCATGGTTATTTCACGAAACATTCGTGAAACGATGAAATTCAACGATGAACCGTGTTTCGCAGCGAAAGTAGCGAGATATCTATGAAAACATCATAATTAAGGTACACCTAAGCTAAATCATGGTTATTTTACGAAACATTCGTGTATAGATGAAATTCAATGAAACAACGTGTTTGGCAGCGAAAGTAGTGAGATATCTATGAAAACAACAAAATTAAGCTAAATCTCCGCTAAATCATGGTTATTTCACGAAACATTCGTGAAACGATGAATTTCAACGGTGTAACGTGTTTCGCAGCGAAAGTACCGAGATATCTATGAAAACATCATAATTAAGCTAAATCTAAGCTAAATCATGGTTATTTTACGAAACATTCGTGTATAGATGAAATTCAATGAAACAACGTGTTTCGCAGCGAAAGTAGTGAGATATCTATGAAAACATCATTATTAAGCTAAATCTACGCTAAATCATGGTTACTTCACGAATCATTCGTGAAACGATGATATTCAACGAAGTAAATTGTTTCGCAGCGAAAGTAGCGAGATATCGACGAAAACATCATAATTAAGCTAAACCTACGCTAAATCATGGTTACTTTACGAATCATTTGTGAAACGATGAAATTCAACGAAATAACTTGTTTCGCGGCGAAAGTAGCGAGATATCTATGAAAACATCAAAATTAAGCTAAATCTCCGCTAAATCATGGTTATTTCACGAAACATTCGTGAAGAAATGAAATTCAACGAAATAACGTATTTCGCAGCGAAAGGAGAGACATATGAAAATATCAAAATTATGGAAAATCTATGCTAAATCATGGTTATTTCACGAAACATTCGTGAAACGATGAAATTCAACGAAATAACGTGTTTCGCAGTGAAAGTAGCGAGATACCTATGAAAACATCAAAATTGAACTAAATCTCCCCTAAACCAAGGTTATATCACGAAACATTCGTGAAACGATCAAATTCGACGAAATAACGTGTTTCGCAGCGAAAGTAGTGAGATATCTATGGAAACATCATAATTAAGCTAAATCTCTGCTAAATCATGGTTATAACACGAAACATTTGTGAAACGATGAAATTCAACGATATAACGTGTTTCGCTGCGAAAGTAACAAGATATCTATGAAAACATCAAAATTAAGCTGAATCTCTGCTAAATCATGGTTATTTCTCGACACATTCGAGAAACGAAGATATTCAACGATATAAAGTGTTTCGCAGCGAAAGTAGTGATATATCTATGTAAACATCAAAAGTATGCTGAATCTCTGCTAAATCATGGTTATTTCAGGAACCATTCGTGAAACGATGAAATTGAACGAAATAGCGTGTTTCGCAGCGAAAGTAGTGAGATATCTATGAAAACATCAAAATTAAGCTAAATCTCCGCTAAATCATGGTTATTTCACGAAACATTCGTGAAACGATGAAATTCAACGATGAACCGTGTTTCGCAGCGAAAGTAGCGAGATATCTATGAGAACTTCATTATTAAGCTAAATCTAAGCTAAATCATGGTTATTTTACAAATCATTCGTGTATAGATGAAATTCAATGAAACAACGTGTTTCGCAGCGAAAGTAATGAGATATCTATGAAAACATCAAAATTAAGCTGAATCTCTGCTAAATCATGGTTATTTCACGAAACATTCGTGAAACGATGAAATTCAACGAAATACCGAGTTTCGCATCGAAAGTAACGAGATATCGATGAAAACATCAAAATTAAGCTAGATCAACGCTTAATCATGGTTATTTCACGAAACATTCGTGAAACGATGAAATTCAACGATGTAACGTGTTTCGCAGCGATAGTAGCGAGATATCTATGAGAACATCATAACTAAGCTAAATCTCCGCTCAATCACGGCTATATCACGAAACATTCGCGAGACGATGAAATTCAACGAAATAACATGTTTCGCAGCGAAAGTAGCGAGATATCTATGAAAACATCAAAGTTAAGCTAAATCTACGCTAAATCATGGTTACTTTACGAATCATTTGTGAAACGATGAAAATCAACGAAATAACTTGTTTCGCAGCGAAAGTCGCGAGATATCTATGAAAACATCAAAATTAAGCTAAATCTCCGCTAAATCATGGTTATTTCACGAAACATTCGTGAAACGATGAAATTCAACGAAATAACTTGTTTCGCAGCGAAAGTAACGAGATATCTATGAAAACATTAAAATTAAGCTAAATCTCCGCTAAATCATTGTTACTTCACGAAACATTCGTCAAACGATGAAATTCAACGATGTAACGTGTTTCGCAGCGAAATTAGCGAGATATCTATGAAAACATCATAACTAAGCTAAATCTCCTCTAAATCATAGTTATTTCACGAAACATTCGTGTAAAGATGAAATTCAATGAAACAACGTGTTTCGCAGCGAAAGTAGTGAGATATCTATGAAAACATCAAAATTAAGCTAAATCTCTGCTAAATCATGGTTATTTCACGAAACATCCGTGAAACGATGAAATTCAACGAAATAACGCGTTCCGCAGCGAAAGTAACGAGATATCAATGAAAACATCAAAATTAAGCTAAATCTCGGCCTAACCATGGTTATGTCACGAAACATTCGTGAAACGATGAAATTCTACGATGTAACGTGTTCCGCAGCGAAAGTAGCGAGAACAATGAAAACATCAAGATTAAGCTAAATCTACGCTAAAACATGATTACTTCACGAATCATTCGTGAAACGATGAAATTCAACGAAATAACTTGTTTCGCAGCGAAAGTAGCGAGATACCTATGAAAATATCAAAATTAAGCTAAATCTCCGCTAAATCATGGTTATTTCACGAAACATTCGCGAAACGATGAAAATCAGCGAAATAACGTATTTCGCAGCGAAAGTAGTGAGATATGTATGAAAACATCAAAATTAAGTTAAATCTCTGCTTAATCATGGTTATTTCACGAAACATTTTGTGAAAAGATGAAATTCAACGAAATAACGTGTGTCGCAGTGAAAGTAGCGAGATATCTATGAAAACATCAAAATTGAGCTAAATCTCCCCTAAATCATGGTTATTTCACGAAACATTCGTGAAACGATCATATTCGACGAAATATCGTGTTTCGCAGCGAAAGTTGTGAGATATCTATGAAAACATCAAAATTAAGCTAAATCTCTGCAAAATCATGGTTAATTCACGAAACATTCGTGAAACGATGGAATTCAACGATATAACGTGTTTCGCTGCGAAAGTAACGAGATATCTATGAAAACATCAAAATTAAGCTAAATCTCTGCTAAATCATGGTTATTTCACGACACATTCGTGAAACGATGAAATTCAACGATATAACGTGTTTCGCTGCGAAAGTATCGAGATATCTATAAAAACATCAAAATTAAGCTAAATCTCTGCTAAATCATCGTTATTTCACGAAACATTCGTGAAACAATGGAATTCAACGAAATAACGAGTTTCGCAGCGAAAGTAACGAGATATCTATGAAAACATCAAAATTAAGCTAAATCTCCGCTTAATCATGGTTATGTCACGAAACATTCGTGAAACGATGAAATTCTACGATGTAACGTGTTTCGCAGCGAAAGTAGCGAGAACTATGAAAACATCAAAATTAAGCTAAATCTGCGCTAAATCATGGTTATTTCACGAAACATTAGTGAAACGATCAAATTCAACGAAATAACGTGTTTCGCAGCGAAAGTAGCGAGATACCTATGAAAACATCAAAATTAAGATTAATCTACGCTCAATCATGGCTATATCACGAAACATTCGTGAAACGATGGAATTCAAGAAATAACGTGTTTCGCAGCGAAACTAGCGAGATATCTATGAAAACATCATTATTAAGCTAAATCTACGCTAAATCATGGTTACTTCACGAATCATTCGTGAAACGATGAAATTCAACGAAATAACTTGCTTCGCAGCGAAAGTAGCGAGATATCTATGAAAACATCAAAATTAAGCTATATCTCCGCTAAATCATGGTTATTTCACGAAACATTCGTGAAACGATGGAATTCAACGAAATAACTTATTTCGCAGCGAAAGTAGTGAGATATGTATGAAAACATCAAAATTAAGTTAAATCTCTGCTAAATCATGGTTATTTCACGAAACATTCGTGAAAAGATGAAATTCAACGAAATAACGTGTGTCGCAGAGAAAGTAGCGAGATATCTATGAAAACATCAAAATTGAGCTAAATCTCCCCTAAATCATGGTTATTTCACGAATAATTCGTGAAACGATCAAATTCGACGAAATAACGTGTTTCGCAGCGATAGTTGTGAGTTATCTATGAAAACATCAAAATTAAGCTAAATCTCTGCTAAATCATGGTTAATTCACGAAACATTCGTGAAACGATGAAATTCAACGATATAACGTGTTTCGCTGCGAAAGTAACGAGATATCTATGAAAACATCAAAATTAAGCTAAATCTTCGCTAAATCATGGTTATTTCACGAAACATTCGTGAAACGATGGAATTCATGAAATAACGCGTTTCGCGGTGAAAGTAGCGAGATATCTATGAAAACATCAAAATTAAGCTAAATCTCCGCTTAATCATGGTTATGTCACGAAACATTCGTGAAACGATGAAATTCTACGAGATAACGTGTTTCGCAGCGAAAGTAGTGAGATACCTATGAAAACATCAAAATTAAGCTAAATCTCTGCTAAATCATGGTTATTTCACGACACATTCGTGAAACGATGAAATTCAACGATATAACGTGTTTCACAGCGAAAGTAGCGAGACACCTATGAAAACATCAAAATTAAGCTACATCTCCGCTAAATGATGGTTATTTCACGAAACATTCGCGAAACGATGAAATTCAACGAAATAACGAGTTTCGCATCGAAAGTAACGAGATATCCATGAAAACATCAAAATTAAGCTAAATCTCCGCTTAATCATGGTTATTTCACGAAACATTCGTGACACGATGAAATTCACGATGTAACGTGTTTCGCAGAGAAAGTAGCGATATATCTATGAAAACATCGTAACTAAGCTAAATCTCCGCTAAATCATGGTTATTTCACGAAACATTCGTGAAACGATGAATTTCAACTAAACAACGTGATTCGCAGTGAAAGTAGCGAGATATCTATGAAAACATCATTATTAAGCTAAATCTACGCTAAATCATGGTTACTTCACGAATCATTCGTGAAACGATGATATTCAACGAAGTAAATTGTTTCGCAGCGAAAGTAGCGAGATATCTATGAAAACATCAAAATTAAGCTAAATCTCCGTTAAATCATGGTTATTTCACGAAACATTCGTGAAACGATGAAATTCAACGAATTAACGTGTTTCGCAGCGAAAGTAACGAGATTTCTATGAAAACATCAAAATTAAGCTAAATCTCCGCTAAATCATTGTTATTTCACGAAACATTCGTGAAACGATGAAATTCAACGATGTAACGTGTTTCGCAGCGAAAGTAGCGAGATATCTATGAAACATCAAAATTAAGCTAAATCTCCGCTAAATCATGGTTATTTCACGAAACATTCGTGAAACGATGAAATTCAACGAAATAACGTATTTCGCAGCGAAAGTAGTGAGATATGTATGAAAACATCAAAATTAAGTTAAATCACTGCTAAATCATGGTTATTTCACGAAACATTTGTGAAATGATGAAATTCAACGAAATAACTTGTGTCGCAGTGAAAGTAGCGAGATATCTATGAAAACATCAAAATTGAGCTAAATCTCCGCTAAATCATTTTTATTTCAAGAAACATACGTGAAACGATCAAATTTACCGAAATAACGTGTTTCACAGCGAAGGTAGCGAGATATGTATGAAAACATCTAAATTAAGTTAAATCTCTGCTAAATCATGGTTAATTCACGAAACATTCGTGAAACGATGAAATTCAACGATATAACGTGTTTCGCTGCGAAAGTAACGAGATATCTATGGAAACATCAAAATTAAGCTAAATCTCCGCTAAATCATTGTTATTTCAAGAAACATACGTGAAACGATCAAATTTACCGAAATAACGTGTTTCACAGCGAAGGTAGCGAGATATGTATGAAAACATCTAAATTAAGTTAAATCTCTGCTAAATCATGGTTATTTCACGAAACATTTGTGAAAAGATGAAATTCAACGAAATAACGTGTGTCGCAGTGAAAGTAGCGAGATATCTATGAAAACATCAAAATTGAGCTAAATCTCCCCTAAATCATGTTTATTTTAAGAACCATTCGTGAAACGATGAAATTGAACGAAGTAACGTGTTTCGCAGCGAAAGTAGCGAGACATCTATGAAAACATCAAAATTAAGCTAGATCTCCGCTCAATCATGGTTAATTCACGAAACATTCGTGAAACGATGAAATTCAACGAAATGACATGTTTCGCAGCGAAGGTAGCGAGAAATCTATGAAAACATCAAAATTAAGCTAAATCTCCGCTCAATCATGGTTAATTCACGAAACATTCGTGAAACGATGAAATTCAACGAAATGACATGTTTCGCAGCGAAGGTAGCGAGAAATCTATGAAAACATCAAAATTAAGCTAAATCTCCGCTAAATCATTGTTATTTCAAGAAACATACGTGAAACGATCAAATTTACCGAAATAACGTGTTTCACAGCGAAGGTAGCGAGATATGTATGAAAACATCAAAATTAAGCTAAATCTCCGCTAAATCATGGTTATTTCACGAAACATTCGTGTAAAGATGAAATTCAATGAAACAACGTGTTTCGCAGCGAAAGTAGTAGGATATCTATGAAAACATCAAAATTAAGCTAAATCTCTGCTAAATCATGGTTATTTCACGTAACATTCGAATAACAATGAAATTCAACGAAATAACGTGTTTCGCAGGGAAAGTAACGAGATATATATGAAAACATCAAAATTAAGCTAAATCTCTGCTAATCATGGTTATTTCACGAAACATTCGTGAAACGATGAAATTCAACGAAATAACGAGTTTCGCAGCGAAAGTAACGAGATATCTATGAAAACATCAAAATTAAGCTAAATCTCCGCTTAATCATGGTTATGTCACGAAACATTCGTGAAACGATGTAATTCTACGATGTAACGTGTTTCGCAGCGAAAGTAGCGAGAACTATGAAAACATCAAAATTAAGCTAAATCTCCGCTAAATCATGGTTATTTCACGAAACATTCGTGAAACGATCAAATTCAACGAAATAACGTGTTTCGCAGCGAAAGTAGCGAGATACCTATGAAAACATCAAAATTAAGATTAATCTCCGCTCAATCATGGCTATATCACGAAACATTCGTGAAACGATGGAATTCAAGAAATAACGTGTTTCGCAGCGAAACTAGCGAGATATCTATGAAAACATCATTATTAAGCTAAATCTACGCTAAATCTTGGTTACTTCACGAATCATTCGTGAAACGATGAAATTCAACGAAATAACGTGCTTCGCAGCGAAAGTAGCGAGACATCTATGAAAACATCAAAATTAAGCTAAATCTCCGCTAAATCATGGTTATTTCACGAAACATTCGTGAAACGATGAAATTCAACGAAATAACGTGTTTCGCGGTGAAAGTAGCGAGATATCTATGAAAACATCAAAATTAAGCTAAATCTCCGCTAAATTTTGGTTATTTCACGAAACATTCGTGAAACGATGAAATTCAACGACATATCGTGTTTCGCAGCGAAAGTAGTGAGATATCCAAGAAAACACCAAAATTAAGCTAAATCTCCGCTTAATCATGGTTATTTCACGAAACATTCGTGAAACGATGAAATTCAACGATGTAACGTGTTTCGCAGAGGAAGTAGCGACATATCTATGAAAACATCATAACTAAGCTAAATCTCCGCTAAATCATGGTTATTTCACGAAACATTCGTGAAACGATGAATTTCAACGAAACAACGTGATTCGCAGTGAAAGTAGCGAGATATCTATGAAAACATCATTATTAAGCTAAATCTACGCTAAATCATGGTTACTTCACGAATCATTTGTGAAACGATGATATTCAACGAAGTAACTTGTTTCGCAGCGAAAGTAGCGAGATATCTATGAAAACATCAAAATTAAGCTAAATCTCCGCTAAATGATTGTTATTTCACGAAACATTCGTGAAACGATGAAATTCAACGAAATAACGAGTTTCGGATCGAAAGTAACGAGATATCAGTGAAATCATCAAAATGAAGCTAAATCTCCGCTTAATCATGGTTGTTTCACGAAACATTCGTGAAACGATGAAATACAACGATGTAACGTGTTTCGCAGAGAAAGTAGCAACATATCTATGAAAACATCATAACTAAGCTAAATCTCCGCTAAATCATGGTTATTTCACGAAACATTCGTGAAACGATGCATTTCAACGAAACAACGTGATTCGCAGTGAAAGTAGCGAGATATCTATGAAAACATCATTATTAAGCTAAATCTACGCTAAATCATGGTTACTTCACGAATCATTCGTGAAACGATGATATTCAACGAAGTAAATTGTTTCGCAGCGAAAGTAGCGAGATATCTATGAAAACATCAAAATTAAGCTAAATCTCCGCTAAATCATGGTTATTTCACGAAACATTCGTGAAACGATGAAATTCAACGAAATAACGTGTTTCGCAGCGAAAGTAACGAGATTTCTATGAAAACATCAAAATTAAGCTAAATCTCCGCTAAATCATTGTTATTTCACGAAACATTCGTGAAACGATGAAATTCAACGATGTAACGTGTTTCGCAGCGAAAGTAGCGAGATATCTATGAAAACATCAAAATTAAGCTAAATCTCCGCTAAATCATGGTTATTTCACGAAACATTCGTGAAACGATGAAATTCAACGAAATAACGTATTTCGCAGCGAAAGTAGTGAGATATGTATGAAAACATCAAAATTAAGTTAAATCTCTGCTAAATCATGGTTATTTCACGAAACATTTGTGAAATGATGAAATTCAACGAAATAACTTGTGTCGCAGTGAAAGTAGCGAGATATCTATGAAAACATCAAAATTGAGCTAAATCTCCGCTAAATCATTTTTATTTCAAGAAACATACGTGAAACGATCAAATTTACCGAAATAACGTGTTTCACAGCGAAGGTAGCGAGATATGTATGAAAACATCTAAATTAAGTTAAATCTCTGCTAAATCATGGTTAATTCACGAAACATTCGTGAAACGATGAAATTCAACGATATAACGTGTTTCGCTGCGAAAGTAACGAGATATCTATGAAAACATCAAAATTAAGCTAAATCTCCGCTAAATCATTGTTATTTCAAGAAACATACGTGAAACGATCAAATTTACCGAAATAACGTGTTTCACAGCGAAGGTAGCGAGATATGTATGAAAACATCTAAATTAAGTTAAATCTCTGCTAAATCATGGTTATTTCACGAAACATTTGTGAAAAGATGAAATTCAACGAAATAACGTGTGTCGCATTGAAAGTAGCGAGATATCTATGAAAACATCAAAATTGAGCTAAATCTCCCCTAAATCATGGTTATTTTAAGAACCATTCGTGAAACGATGAAATTGAACGAAGTAACGTGTTTCGCAGCGAAAGTAGCGAGACATCTATGAAAACATCAAAATTAAGCTAGATCTCCGCTCAATCATGGTTAATTCACGAAACATTCGTGAAACGATGAAATTCAAAGAAATGACATGTTTCGCAGCGAAGGTAGCGAGAAATCTATGAAAACATCAAAATTAAGCTAAATCTCCGCTAAATCATTGTTATTTCAAGAAACATACGTGAAACGATCAAATTTACCGAAATAACGTGTTTCACAGCGAAGATTGCGAGATATGTATGAAAACATCAAAATTAAGCTAAATCTCCGCTAAATCATGGTTATTTCACGATACATTCGTGAAAAGATGAAATTCAACGAAATAACGTGTTTCGCAGTGAAAGTAGTGAGATATCTTTGAAAACATCAAAATTAAGCTAAATCTCAGCTAAATCATGGTTATTTCTCGACACATTCGAGAAACGATTTAATACAACGATATAACGTGTTTCGCAGCGAAAGTAGTGAGATATCTATGTAAACATCAAAATTAAGCTGTATCTCTGCTAAATCATGGTTATTTCAAGAACCATTCGTGAAACGATGAAATTGAAAGAAGTAACGTGTTTCGCAGCGAAAGTAGCGAGTCATCTATGAAAACATCAAAATTAAGCTAAATCTCCGCTCAATCATGGTTAATTCACGAAACATTCGTGAAACGATGAAATTCAACGAAATGACATGTTTCGCAGCGAAGGTAGCGAGAAATCTATGAAAACATTAAAATTAAGCTAAATCTCCGCTAAATCATTGTTATTTCAAGAAACATACGTGAAACGATCACATTTACCGAAATAACGTGTTTCACAGCGAAGGTAGCGAGATATGTATGAAAACATCAAAATTAAGCTAAATCTCCGCTAAATCATGGTTATTTCACGAAACATTCGTGTAAAGATGAAATTCAATGAAACAACGTGTTTCGCAGCGAAAGTAGTAGGATATCTATGAAAACATCAAAATTAAGCTAAATCTCTGCTAAATCATGGTTATTTCACGTAACATTCGAATAACAATGAAATTCAACGAAATAACGTGTTTCGCAGCGAAAGTAACGAGATATATATGAAAACATCAAAATTAAGCTAAATCTCTGCTAAATCATGGTTATTTCACGAAACATTCATGAAACGATGAAATTCAACGAAATAACGAGTTTCGCAGCGAAAGTAACGAGATATCTATGAAAACATCAAAATTAAGCTAAATCTCCGCTTAATCATGGTTATGTCACGAAACATTCGTGAAACGATGTAATTCTACGATGTAACGTGTTTCGCAGCGAAAGTAGCGAGAACTATGAAAACATCAAAATTAAGCTAAATCTCCGCTAAATCATGGTTATTTCACGAAACATTCGTGAAACGATCAAATTCAACGAAATAACGTGTTTCGCAGCGAAAGTAGCGAGATACCTATGAAAACATCAAAATTAAGATTAATCTCCGCTCAATCATGGCTATACCACGAAACATTCGTGAAACGATGGAAATCAAGAAATAACGTGTTTCGCAGCGAAACTAGCGAGATATCTATGAAAACATCATTATTAAGCTAAATCTACGCTAAATCTTGGTTACATCACGAATCATTCGTGAAACGATGAAATTCAACGAAATAACTTGCTTCGCAGCGAAAGTAGCGAGATATCAATGAAAACATCAAAGTTAAGCTAAATCTCCGCTAAATCATGGTTATTTCACGAAACATTCGTGAAACGATGAAATTCAACGAAATAACGTATTTCGCAGCGAAAGTAGTGAGATATGTATGAAAACATCAAAATTAAGTTAAATCTCTGCTAAATCATGGTAATTTCACGAAACATTCGTGAAAAGTTGAAATTCAACGAAATATCGTGTGTCGTAGTGAAAGTAGCGAGATATCTATGAAAACATCAAAATTGAGCTAAATCTCCCCTAAATCATGGTTATTTCACGAAACATTCGTGAAACGATGGAATTCATGAAATAACGTGTTTCGCGGTGAAAGTAGCGAGATATCTATGAAAACATCAAAATTAAGCTAAATCTCCGCTAAATTTTGGTTATTTCACGAAACATTCGTGAAACGATGAAATTCAACGACATAACGTGTTTCGCAGCGAAAGTAGTGAGATATCTATGAAAACATCAAAATTAAGCTAAATCTCTGCTAAATCATGGTTATTTCACGACACATACTCGAAACGATGAAATTCAACGATATAACGTGTTTCACAGCGAAAGAGGCGAGACACCTATGAAAACATCAAAATTAAGCTAAATCTCCGATAAATGATGGTTATTTCACGAAACATTCGTGAAACGATGAAATTCAACGAAATAACGGGTTTCGCATCGAAAGTAACGAGATATCCAAGAAAACATCAAAATTAAGCTAAATCTCCGCTTAATCATGGTTATTTCACGAAACATTCGTGAAACGATGAAATTCAACGATGTAATGTGTTTCGCAGAGAAAGTAGCGACATATCTATGAAAACATCATAACTAAGCTAAATCTCCGCTAAATCATGGTTATTTCACGAAACATTCGTGAAACGATGAATTTCAACGAAACAACGTGATTCGCAGTGAAAGTAGCGAGATATCTATGAAAACATCATTATTAAGCTAAATCTACGCTAAATCATGGTTACTTCACGAATCATTCGTGAAACGATGATATTCAACGAAGTAACTTGTTTCGCAGCGAAAGTAGCGAGATATCTATGAAAACATCAAAATTAAGCTAAATCTCCGCTAAATCATGGTTATTTCACGAATAATTCTTGAAACAATCAAATTCAACGAAATAACGTGTTTCGCAGCGAAAGTAACGAGATTTCTATGAAAACATCAAAATTAAGCTAAATCTCCGCTAAATCATTGTTATTTCACGAAACATTCGTGAAACGATGAAATTCAACGATGTAACGTGTTTCGCAGCGAAAGCAGCGAGATATCTATGAAACTTCAAAATTGAGCTAAATCTCCCCTAAATCATGGTTATTTCACGAATAATTCTTGAAACGATCAAATTCGACGAAATAACGTGTTTCGCAGCGATAGTTGTGAGTTATCTATGAAAACATCAAAATTAAGCTAAATCTCTGCTAAATCATGGTTAATTCACGAAACATTCGTGAAACGATGAAATTCAACGATATAACGTGTTTCGCTGCGAAAGTATCGAGATATCTATGAAAACATCAAAATTAAGCTAAATCTTCGCTAAATCATGGTTATTTCACGAAACATTCGTGAAACGATGGAATTCATGAAATAACGCGTTTCGCGGTGAAAGTAGCGAGATATCTATGAAAACATCAAAATTAAGCTAAATCTCCGCTAAATCAAGGTAATTTCACGAAACATTCGTGAAACGATGAAATTCAACGAAATAACGTGTTTCGCAGCGAAAGTAGTGAGATATCTATGAAAACATCAAAATTAAGCTAAATCTCTGCTAAATCATGGTTATTTCACGACACATTCGTGAAACGATGAAATTCAACGATATAACGTGTTTCACAGCGAAAGTAGCGAGACACCTATCAAAACATCAAAATTAAGCTAAATCTCCGCTAAATGATGGTTATTTCACGAAACATTCGTGAAACGATGAAATTCAACGAAATAACGAGTTTCGGATCGAAAGTAACGAGATATCCGTGAAAACATCAAAATTAAGCTAAATCTCCGCTTAATCATGGTTATTTCACGAAACATTCTTGAAACGATGAAATTCAACGATGTAACGTGTTTCGCAGAGAAAGTAGCGACATATCTATGAAAACATCATAACTAAGCTAAATCTCCGCTAAATCATGGTTATTTCACGAAACATTCGTGAAACGATGCATTTCAACGAAACAACGTGATTCGCAGTGAAAGTAGCGAGATATCTATGAAAACATCATTATTAAGCTAACTCTACGCTAAATCATGGTTACTTCACGAATCATTCGTGAAACGATGATATTCAACGAAGTAACTTGTTTCGCAGCGAAAGTTGCGAGATATCTATGAAAACATCAAAATTAAGCTAAATCTCCGCTAAATCATGGTTATTTCACGAATAATTCTTGAAACAATCAAATTCAACGAAATAACGTGTTTCGCAGCGAAAGTAACGAGATTTCTATGAAAACATCAAAATTAAGCTAAATCTCCGCTAAATCATTGTTATTTCACGAAACATTCGTGAAACGATGAAATTCAACGATGTAACGTGTTTCGCAGCGAAAGTAGCGAGATATCTATGAAACATCAAAATTGAGCTAAATCTCCCCTAAATCATGGTTATTTCACGAATAATTCTTGAAACGATCAAATTCGACGAAATAACGTGTTTCGCAGCGATAGTTGTGAGTTATCTATGAAAACATCAAAATTAAGCTAAATCTCTGCTAAATCATGGTTAATTCACGAAACATTCGTGAAACGATGAAATTCAACGATACAACGTGTTTCGCTGCGAAAGTATCGAGATATCTATGAAAACATCAAAATTAAGCGAAATCTTCCCTAAATCATGGTTATTTCACGAAACATTCGTGAAACGATGGAATTCATGAAATAACGTGTTTCGCGGTGAAAGTAGCGAGATATCTATGAAAACATCAGAATTAAGCTAAATCTCTGCTAAATCATGGTTATTTCACGACACATTCGTGAAACGATGAAATTCAACGATATAACGTGTTTCACAGCGAAAGTAGGGAGACACCTATCAAAACATCAAAATTAAGCTAAATCTCCGCTAAATGATGGTTATTTCACGAAACATTCGTGAAACGATGAAATTCAACGAAATAACGAGTTTCGGATCGAAAGTAACGAGATATCCGTGAAAACATCAAAATTAAGCTAAATCTCCGCTTAATCATGGTTATTTCACGAAACATTCGTGAAACGATGAAATTCAACGATGTAACGTATTTCACAGAGAAAGTAGCGACATATCTATGAAAACATCATAACTAAGCTAAATCTCCGCTAAATCATGATTATTTCACGAAACATTCGTGAAACGATGAATTTCAACGAAACAACGTGATTGTCAGTGAAAGTAGCGAGATATCTATGAAAACATCATTATTAAGCTAAATCTACGCTAAATCATGGTTACTTCACGAATCATTCGTGAAACGATGATATTCAACGAAGTAACTTGTTTCGCAGCGAAAGTTGCGAGATATCTATGAAAACATCAAAATTAAGCTAAATCTCCGCTAAATCATGGTTATTTCACGAAACATTCGTGAAACGATGAAATTCAACGAAATAACGTGTTTCGCAGCGAAAGTAACGAGATTTCTATGAAAACATCAAAATTAAGCTAAATCTCCGCTAAATGATTGTTATTTCACGAAACATTCGTGAAACGATGAAATTCAACGATGTAACGTGTTTCGCAGCGAAAGTAGCGAGATATCTATGAAAACATCAAAATTAAGCTAAATCTCCGCTAAATCATGGTTATTTCACGAAACATTCGTGAAACGATGAAATTCAACGAAATAACGTATTTCGCAGCGAAAGTAGTGAGATATGTATGAAAACATCAAAATTAAGTTAAATCTCTGCTAAATCATGGTTATTTCACGAAACATTCGTGAAAAGATGAAATTCAACGAAATAACGTGTGTCGCAGTGAAAGTAGCGAGATATCTATGAAAACATCAAAATTGAGCTAAATCTCCCCTAAATCATGGTTATTTCACGAAACATTCGTGAAACGATCAAATTCGACGAAATAACGTGTTTCGCAGCGAAAGTTGTGAGATATCTATGAAAACATCAAAATTAAGCTAAGTCTCTGCTAAATCATGGTTAATTCACGAAACATTCGTGAAACGATGAAATTCAACGATATAACGTGTTTCGCTGCGAAAGTAACGAGATATCTATGAAAACATCAAAATTAAGCTAAATCTTCGATAAATCATGGTTATTTCACGAAACATTCGTGAAACGATGAAATTCATGAAATAACGTGTTTCGCAGCGATAGTAGTGAGATATCTATGAAAACATCAAAACTAAGCTAAATCTCCGCTTAAACATGGTTATTTCTCGTAACATTCGTGAAACGATCAAATTCAACGAAATAACGTGTTTCGCAGCGAAAGTAGCGAGATATCTATGAAAACATAAAATTAAGATTAATCTCCGCTCAATCATGGCTATATCACGAAACATTCGTGAAACGATGGAATTCAAGAAATAACGTGTTTCGCAGCGAAAGTAGCGAGATATCTATGAAAACATCATTATTAAGCTAAATCTACGCTAAATCATGGTTACTTCACGAATCATTCGTGAAACGATGAAATTCAACGAAATAACTTGTTTCGCAGCGAAAGTAGCGAGATATCTATGAAAACATCAAAATTGAGCTAAATCTCCCCTAAATCATGGTTATTTCACGAAACATGCGTGAAACGATCAAATTCGACGAAATAACGTGTTTCGCAGCGAAAGTAGCGAGATATCTATGAAAACATAAAATTAAGATTAATCTCCGCTCAATCATGGCTATATCACGAAACATTCGTGAAACGATGGAATTCAAGAAATAACGTGTTTCGCAGCGAAAGTACCGAGATATCTATGAAAACATCATTATTAAGCTTAATCTACGCTAAATCATGGTTACTTCACGAATCATTCGTGAAACGATGAAATTCAACGAAATAACTTGTTTCGCAGCGAAAGTAGCGAGATATCTATGAAAACATCAAAATTGAGCTAAATCTTCCCTAAATCATGGTTATTTCACGAAACATTCGTGAAACGATCAAATTCGACGAAATAACGTGTTTCGCAGCGAAAGTTGTGAGATATCTATGAAAACATCAAAATTAAGCTAAATCTCTGCTAAATCATGGTTAATTCACGAAACATTCGTGTAACGATGAAATTCAACGATATAACGTGTATCGCTGCGAAATTAACGAGATATCTATGAAAACATCAAAATTAAGCTAAATCTTCGCTAAATCATGGTTATTTCACGAAACATTCGTGAAACGATGAAATTCATGAAATAACGTGTTTCGCGGTGAAAGTAGCGAGATATCTATGAAAACATCAAAATTAAGCTAAATACCCGCTAAATCATGGTTATTTCACGAAACATTCGTGAAAAGATGAAATTCAACGAAATAACGTGTTTCGCAGCGAAAGTAGTGAGATATGTATGAAAACATCAAAATTAAGTTAAATCTCTGCTAAATCATGGGTATTTCACGAAACATTTGTGAAAAGATGAAATTCAACGAAATAACGTGTGTCGCAGTGAAAGTAGCGAGATATCTATGAAAACATCAATATTGAGCTAAATCTCCCCTAAATCATGGTTTTTTCACGAAACATTCGTGAAACGATCAAATTCGACGAAATAACGTTTTTCGCAGCGAAAGTTGTGAGATATCTATGAAAACATCAAAATTAAGCTAAATCTCTGCTAAACCATGGTTAATTCACGAAACATTCGTGAAACGATGAAATTCAACGATATAACGTGTGTCGCATTGAAAGTAGCGAGATATCTATGAAAACATCAATATTGAGCTAAATCTCACCTAAATTATGGTTTTTTCACGAAACATTCGTGAAACGATCAAATTCGACGAAATAACGTTTTTCGCAGCGAAAGTGGTGAGATATCTTTGAAAACATCAAAATTAAGCTATATCTCCGCTAAATCATGGTTATTTCACGAAACTTTCGTGAAACGATGAATTGCAACGAAATAACGTGTTTCGCAGCGAAAGTAACGAGATATCTATGAAAACATCAAAATTAAGCTAAATTTCCGCTAAATCATTGTTATTTCACGAAACATTCGTGAAACGATGAATTGCAACGAAATAACGTGTTTCGCAGCGAAAGTAACGAGATATCTATGAAAACATCAAAATTAAGCTAAATCTCCGCTTAATCATGGTTATTTCACGAATCATTCGTGAAACGATGAAATTCTTTCATGTCACGTGTTTCGCAGCGAAAGTTGCGAGATCTATGAAAACATCAAAATTAAGCTAAATCTCCGCTAAAACATGGTTATTTCTCGAAACATTCGTGAAACGATCAAATTCAACGAAATAACGTGTTTCGCAGCGAAAGTAGCGAGATATCTATGAAAACATCAAAATTAAGGTTAATCTCCGCTCAATCATGGCTATATCACGAAACATTCGTGAAACGATGGAATTCAAGAAATAACGTGTTTCGCAGCGAAAGTACCGAGATATCTATGAAAACATCATTATTAAGCTTAATCTACGCTAAATCATGGTTACTTCACGAATCATTCCTGAAACGATGAAATTCAACGAAATAACTTGTTTCGCAGCGAAAGTAGCGAGATATCTATGAAAACATCAAAATTGAGCTAAATCTTCCCTAAATCATGGTTATTTCACGAAACATTCGTGAAACGATCAAATTCGACGAAATAACGTGTTTCGCAGCGAAAGTTGTGAGATATCTATGAAAACATCAAAATTAAGCTATATCTCTGCTAAATCATGGTTAATTCACGAAACATTCGTGTAACGATGAAATTCAACGATATAACGTGTATCGCTGCGAAATTAACGAGATATCTATGAAAACATCAAAATTAAGCTAAATCTTCGCTAAATCATGGTTATTTCACGAAACATTCGTGAAACGATGAAATTCATGAAATAACTTGTTTCGCGGTGAAAGTAGCGAGATATCTATGAAAACATCAAAATTAAGCTAAATACCCGCTAAATCATGGTTATTTCACGAAACATTCGTGAAAAGATGAAATTCAACGAAATAACGTGTTTCGCAGCGAAAGTAGTGAGATATGTATGAAAACATCAAAATTAAGTTAAATCTCTGCTAAATCATGGGTATTTCACGAAACATTTGTGAAAAGATGAAATTCAACGAAATAACGTGTGTCGCAGTGAAAGTAGCGAGATATCTATGAAAACATCAATATTGAGCTAAATCTCCCCTAAATCATGGTTTTTTCACGAAACATTCGTGAAACGATCAAATTCGACGAAATAACGTTTTTCGCAGCGAAAGTTGTGAGATATCTATGAAAACATCAAAATTAAGCTAAATCTCTGCTAAATCATGGTTAATTCACGAAACATTCGTGAAACGATGAAATTGAACGAAATAACGTGTGTCGCAGTGAAAGTAGCGAGATATCTATGAAAACATCAATATTGAGCTAAATCTCACCTAAATCATGGTTTTTTCACGAAACATTCGTGAAACGATCAAATTCGACGAAATAACGTTTTTCGCAGCGAAAGTGGTGAGATATCTTTGAAAACATCAAAATTAAGCTAAATCTCCGCTAAATCATGGTTATTTCACGAAACTTTCGTGAAACGATGAATTGCAACGAAATAACGTGTTTCGCAGCGAAAGTAACGAGATATCTATGAAAACATCAAAATTAAGCTAAATTTCCGCTAAATCATTGTTATTTCACGAAACATTCGTGAAACGATGAATTGCAACGAAATAACGTGTTTCGCAGCGAAAGTAACGAGATATCTATGAAAACATCAAAATTTAGCTAAATCTCCGCTTAATCATGGTTATTTCACGAATCATTCGTGAAACGATGAAATTCTTTCATGTCACGTGTTTCGCAGCGAAAGTTGCGAGATCTGTGAAAACATCAAAATTAAGCTAAATCTCCGCTAAAACATGGTTATTTCTCGAAACATTCGTGAAACGATCAAATTCAACGAAATAACGTGTTTCGCAGCGAAAGTAGCGAGATATCTATGAAAACATCAAAATTAAGGTTAATCTCCGCTCAATCATGGCTATATCACGAAACATTCGTGAAACGATGGAATTCAAGAAATAACGTGTTTCGCAGCGAAAGTAGCGAGATATCTATGAAAACATCATTATTAAGCTAAATCTACGCTAAATCATGGTTACTTCACGAATCATTCGTGAAACGATGAAATTCAACGAAATAACTTGTTTCGCAGCGAAAGTAGCGAGATATCTATGAAAACATCAAAATTAAGCTAAATCTCCGCTAAATAATGATTATTACACGAAACATTCGTGAAACGATGAAATTCAACGAAATAACGTATTTCGCAGCGAAAGTAGTGAGATATGTATGAAAACATCAATATTAAGTTAAATCTCTGCTAAATCATGGTTATTTCACGAAACATTTGTGAAAAGATGAAATTCAACGAAATAACGTGTGTCGCAGTGAAAGTAGCGAGATATCTATGAAAACATCAAAATTGAGCTAATTCACCCCTAAATCATGGTTATATTACGAAACATTCGTGAAACGATCAAATTCGACGAAATAACTTGTTTCGCAGCGAAAGTTTTGAGATATCTATGAAAACATCAAATTTAAGCTAAATCTCTGCTAAATCATGGTTACTTCACGAAACATTCGTGAATGATGAAATTCAACGATATAACGTGTTTCGCTGCGAAAGTAACGAGATATCTATGAAAACATCAAAATTAAGCTAAATCTTCGCTAAATCATGGTTATTTCACGAAACATTCGTGAAACGATGAAATTCATGAAATAACGTGTTTCGCGGTGAAAGTAGCGAGATATCTATGAAAACATCAAAATTAAGCTAAATCTCCGCTAAATCATGGTTATTTCACGAAACATTCGTGAAACGATGAAATTCAACGAAATAACGTGTTTCGCAGCGATAGCAGTGAGATATCTATGAAAACTTCAAAATTAAGCTAAATCTCTACTAAATCATGGTTATTTCACGACACATTCGTGAAACGATGAAATTCAACGATATAACGTGTTTCACAGCGTAAGTAGCGAGACACCTATGAAAACATCATAATTAAGCTAAAACTCCGCTAAATCATGGTTATTTCACGAAACATTCGTGAAACGATGAAATTCAACGAAATAGCGTATTTCGCAGCGAAAGTAGTGAGATATGTATGAAAGCATTAAAATTAAGTTAAATCTCTGCTAAATCATGGTTATTTCACGAAACATTTGTGAAAAGATGAAATTCAACGAAATAACGTGTGTCGCAGTGAAAGTAGCGAGATATCTATGAAAACATCAAAATTGAGCTAAATCTCCCCTAAATCATGGTTATTTCACGAAACATTCGTGAAACGATCAAATTCGACGAAATAACGTGTTTCGCAGCGAAAGTTGTGAGATATCTATGAAAACATCAAAATCAAGCTAAATCTCTGCTAAATCAGGTTTAATTCTCGAAACATTCGTGTAACGATGAAATTCAACGATATAACGTGTTTCGCTGGGAAAGTAACGAGATATCTATGAAAACATCAAAATTAAGCTAAATCTTCGCTAAATCATGATTATTTCACGAAACATTCGTGAAACGATGAAATTCATGAAATAACGTGTTTCGCGGTGAAAGTAGCGAGATATATATGAAAACATCAAAATTAAGCTAAATACCCGCTAAATCATGGTTATTTCACGAAACATTCGTGAAAAGATGAAATTCAACGAAATAACGTGTTTCGCAGTGAAAGTAGTGAGATATCCTTGAAAACATCAAAATTAAGCTAAATCTCTGCTAAATCATGGTTATTTCTAGACACATTCGAGAAACGATTTAATTCAACGATATAACGTGTTTTGCAGCGAAAGTAGTGAGATATCTCTGTAAACATCAAAATTAATCTGAATCTCTGCTAAATCATGGTTATTTCAGGAACCATTCGTGAAACGATGAAATTGAACGAAGTAACGTGTTTCGCAGCGAAAATAGCGAGACATCTATGAAAACATCAAAATTAAGCTAAATCTCCGCTCAATCATGGTTAAGTCACGAAACGTTCGTCAAACGATGAAATTCAACGAAATGACATGTTTCGCAGCGAAGGTAGCGAGAAATCTATGAAAACTTCAAAATTAAGCTAAATCTCCGCTAAACCATTGTTATTTCAAGAAACATACGTGAAACGAACAAATTTACCGAAATAACGTGTTTCACAGGGAAGGTAGCGAGATATGTATGAAAACATCAAAATTAAGCTAAATCTCCGCTAAATCATGGTTATTTCACGAAACATTCGTGTAAAGATGAAATTCAATGAAACAACGTGTTTCGCAGCGAAAGTAGTAGGATATCTATGAAAACATCAAAATTAAGCTAAATCTCTGCTAAATCATGGTTATTTCACGTAACATTCGAGAAACGATGAAATTCAAAGAAATAACGTGTTTCGTAGCGAAAGTAACGAGATATCTATGAAAACATCAAAATTAAGCTAAATCTCCGCTAAATCATGGTTATTTCACGAAACTTTCGTGAAACGATGAATTGCAACGAAATAACGTGTTTCGCAGCGAAAGTAACGAGATATCTATGAAAACATCAAAATTAAGCTAAATTTCCGCTAAATCATTGTTATTTCTCGAAACATTCGTGAAACGATGAATTGCAACGAAATAACGTGTTTCGCAGCGAAAGTAACGAGATATCTATGAAAACATCAAAATTTAGCTAAATCTCCGCTTAATCATGGTTATTTCACGAATCATTCGTGAAACGATGAAATTCTTTCATGTCACGTGTTTCGCAGCGAAAGTTGCGAGATCTGTGAAAACATCAAAATTAAGCTAAATCTCCGCTAAAACATTGTTATTTCACGAAACATTCGTGAAACGATGAATTGCAACGAAATAACGTGTTTCGCAGCGAAAGTAACGAGATATCTATGAAAACATCAAAATTAAGGTTAATCTCCTCTCAATCATGGCTATACCACGAAACATTCGTGAAACGATGGAATTCAAGAAATAACGTGTTTCGCAGCGAAAGTAGCGAGATATCTATGAAAATATCATTATTAAGCTAAATCTACGCTAAATCATGGTTACTTCAAGAATCATTCGTGAAACGATGAAATTCAACGAAATAACTTGTTTCGCAGCGAAAGTAGCGAGATATCTATGAAAACATCAAAATTAAGCTAAATCTCCGCTAAATAATGATTATTACACGAAACATTCGTGAAACGATGAAATTCAACGAAATAACGTATTTCGCAGCGAAAGTAGTGAGATATGTATGAAAACATCAATATTAAGTTAAATCTCTGCTAAATCATGGTTATTTCACGAAACATTTGTGAAAAGATGAAATTCAACGAAATAACGTGTGTCGCAGTGAAAGTAGCGAGATATCTATGAAAACATCAAAATTGAGCTAATTCACCCCTAAATCATGGTTATATTACGAAACATTCGTGAAACGATCAAATTCGACGAAATAACTTGTTTCGCAGCGAAAGTTTTGAGATATCTATGAAAACATCAAATTTAAGCTAAATCTCTGCTAAATCATGGTTACTTCACGAAACATTCGTGAATGATGAAATTCAACGATATAACGTGTTTCGCTGCGAAAGTAACGAGATATCTATGAAAACATCAAAATTAAGCTAAATCTTCGCTAAATCATGGTTATTTCACGAAACATTCGTGAAACGATGAAATTCATGAAATAACGTGTTTCGCGGTGAAAGTAGCGAGATATCTATGAAAACATCAAAATTAAGCTAAATACCCGCTAAATCATGGTTATTTCACGAAACATTCGTGAAAAGATGAAATTCAACGAAATAACGTGTTTCGCAGTGAAAGTAGTGAGATATCCTTGAAAACATCAAAATTAAGCTAAATCTCTGCTAAATCATGGTTATTTCTAGACACATTCGAGAAACGATTTAATTCAACGATATAACGTGTTTTGCAGCGAAAGTAGTGAGATATCTCTGTAAACATCAAAATTAAGCTGAATCTTAAATCATGGTTATTTCAGGAACCATTCGTGAAACGATGAAATTGAACGAAGTAACGTGTTTCGCAGCGAAAGTAGCGAGACATCTATGAAAACATCAAAATTAAGCTAAATCTCCGCTCAATCATGGTTAATTCACGAAACGTTCGTCAAACGATGAAATTCAACGAAATAACGTGTTTCGCAGCGAAAGTAGCGAGATATCTATGAAAACTTCAAAATTAAGCTAAATCTCTGCTAAATCATGGTTATTTCACGACACATTCGTGAAACGATGAAATTCAACGATATAACGTGTTTCACAGCGAAAGTAGCGAGACACCTATGAAAACATCAAAATTAAGCTAAAACTCCGCTAAATCATGGTTATTTCACGAAACATTCGTGAAACGATGAAATTCAACGAAATAGCGTATTTCGCAGCGAAAGTAGTGAGATATGTATGAAAGCATTAAAATTAAGTTAAATCTCTGCTAAATCATGGTTATTTCACGAAACATTTGTGAAATGATGAAATTCAACGAAATAACTTGTGTCGCAGTGAAAGTAGCGAGATATCTATGAAAACATCAAAATTGAGCTAAATCTCCCCTAAATCATGGTTATTTCACGAAACATTCGGGAAACGATCAAATTCGACGAAATAACGTGTTTCGCAGCGAAAGTTGTGAGATATCTATGAAAACATCAAAATCAAGCTAAATCTCTGCTAAATCAGGTTTAATTCTCGAAACATTCGTGTAACGATGAAATTCAACGATATAACGTGTTTCGCTGGGAAAGTAACGAGATATCTATGAAAACATCAAAATTAAGCTAAATCTTCGCTAAATCATGATTATTTCACGAAACATTCGTGAAACGATGAAATTCATGAAATAACGTGTTTCGCGGTGAAAGTAGCGAGATATATATGAAAACATCAAAATTAAGCTAAATACCCGCTAAATCATGGTTATTTCACGAAACATTCGTGAAAAGATGAAATTCAACGAAATAACGTGTTTCGCAGTGAAAGTAGTGAGATATCCTTGAAAACATCAAAATTAAGCTAAATCTCTGCTAAATCATGGTTATTTCTAGACACATTCGAGAAACGATTTAATTCAACGATATAACGTGTTTTGCAGCGAAAGTAGTGAGATATCTCTGTAAACATCAAAATTAAGCTGAATCTCTGCTAAATCATGGTTATTTCAGGAACCATTCGTGAAACGATGAAATTGAACGAAGTAACGTGTTTCGCAGCGAAAGTAGCGAGACATCTATGAAAACATCAAAATTAAGCTAAATCTCCGCTCAATCATGGTTAATTCACGAAACGTTCGTCAAACGATGAAATTCAACGAAATGACATGTTTCGCAGCGAAGGTAGCGAGAAATCTATGAATACATCAAAATTAAGCTAAATCTCCGCTAAATCATTGTTATTTCAAGAAACATACGTGAAACGAACAAATTTACCGAAATAACGTGTTTCAGAGCGAAGGTAGCGAGATATGTATGAAAACATCAAAATTAAGCTAAATCTCCGCTAAATCATGGTTATTTCACGAAACATTCGTGTAAAGATGAAATTCAATGAAACAACGTGTTTCGCAGCGAAAGTAGTAGGATATCTATGAAAACATCAAAATTAAGCTAAATCTCTGCTAAATCATGGTTATTTCACGTAACATTCGAGAAACGATGAAATTCAAAGAAATAACGTGTTTCGTAGCGAAAGTAACGAGATATCTATGAAAACATCAAAATTAAGCTAAATCTCCGCTAAATCATGGTTATTTCACGAAACTTTCGTGAAACGATGAATTGCAACGAAATAACGTGTTTCGCAGGGAAAGTAACGAGATATCTATGAAAACATCAAAATTAAGCTAAATTTCCGCTAAATCATTGTTATTTCACGAAACATTCGTGAAACGATGAATTGCAACGAAATAACGTGTTTCGCAGCGAAAGTAACGAGATATCTATGAAAACATCAAAATTTAGCTGAATCTCCGCTTAATCATGGTTATTTCACGAATCATTCGTGAAACGATGAAATTTTACCATGTAACGTGTTTCGCAGCGAAAGTTGCGAGATCTATGAAAACATCAAAATTAAGCTAAATCTCCGCTAAAACATGGTTATTTCTCGAAACATTCGTGAAACGATCAAATTCAACGAAATTTCGTGTTTCGCAGCGAAAGTAGCGAGATATCTATGAAAACATCAAAATTAAGGTTAATCTCCTCTCAATCATGGCTATACCACGAAACATTCGTGAAACGATGGAATTCAAGAAATAACGTGTGTCGCAGTGAAAGTAGCGAGATATCTATGAAAACATCAAAATAGAGCTAATTCTCCCCTAAATCATGGTTATTTTACGAAACATTCGTGAAACGATCAAATTCGACGAAATAACGTGTTTCGCAGCGAAAGTTTTGAGATATCTATGAAAACATCAAATTTAAGCTAAATCTCTTCTAAATCATTGTTAATTCACGAAACATTCGTGAAACGATGAAATTCAACGATATAACGTGTTTCGCTGCGAATGTAACGAGATATCTATGAAAACATCAAAATTAAGCTAAATCTTCGCTAAATCATGGTTATTTCACGAAACATTCGTGAAACGATGATATTAATGAAATAACGTGTTTCGCGGTGAAAGTAGCGAGATATCTATGAAAACATCAAAATTAAGCTAAATCTCCGCTAAATCATGGTTATTTCACGAAACATTCGTGAAACGATGAAATTCAACGAAATAACGTGTTTCGCAGCGATAGTAGTGAGATATCTATGAAAACTTCAAAATTAAGCTAAATCTCTGCTAAATCATGGTTCTTTCACGAAACATTTGTGAAAAGATGAAATTCAACGAAATAACGTGTGTCGCAGTGAAAGTAGCGAGATATCTATGAAAACATCAAAATTGAGCTAATTCTCCCCTAAATCATGGTTATATTACGAAACATTCGTGAAACGATCAAATTCGACGAATTAACTTGTTTCGCAGCGAAAGTTTTGAGATATCTATGAAAACATCAAATTTAAGCTAAATCTCTGCTAAATCATGGTTACTTCACGAAACATTCGTGAATGATGAAATTCAACGATATAACGTGTTTCGCTGCGAAAGTAACGAGATATCTATGAAAACATCAAAATTAAGCTAAATCTTCGCTAAATCATGGTTATTTCACGAAACATTCGTGAAACGATGAAATTCATGAAATAACGTGTTTCGCGGTGAAAGTAGCGAGATATCTATGAAAACATCAAAATTAAGCTAAATCTCCGCTAAATCATGGTTATTTCACGAAACATTCGTGAAACGATGAAATTCAACGAAATAACGTGTTTCGCAGCGATAGCAGTGAGATATCTATGAAAACTTCAAAATTAAGCTAAATCTCTACTAAATCATGGTTATTTCACGACACATTCGTGAAACGATGAAATTCAACGATATAACGTGTTTCACAGCGTAAGTAGCGAGACACCTATGAAAACATCATAATTAAGCTAAAACTCCGCTAAATCATGGTTATTTCACGAAACATTCGTGAAACGATGAAATTCAACGAAATAGCGTATTTCGCAGCGAAAGTAGTGAGATATGTATGAAAGCATTAAAATTAAGTTAAATCTCTGCTAAATCATGGTTATTTCACGAAACATTTGTGAAAAGATGAAATTCAACGAAATAACGTGTGTCGCAGTGAAAGTAGCGAGATATCTATGAAAACATCAAAATTGAGCTAAATCTCCCCTAAATCATGGTTATTTCACGAAACATTCGTGAAACGATCAAATTCGACGAAATAACGTGTTTCGCAGCGAAAGTTGTGAGATATCTATGAAAACATCAAAATCAAGCTAAATCTCTGCTAAATCAGGTTTAATTCTCGAAACATTCGTGTAACGATGAAATTCAACGATATAACGTGTTTCGCTGGGAAAGTAACGAGATATCTATGAAAACATCAAAATTAAGCTAAATCTTCGCTAAATCATGATTATTTCACGAAACATTCGTGAAACGATGAAATTCATGAAATAACGTGTTTCGCGGTGAAAGTAGCGAGATATATATGAAAACATCAAAATTAAGCTAAATACCCGCTAAATCATGGTTATTTCACGAAACATTCGTGAAAAGATGAAATTCAACGAAATAACGTGTTTCGCAGTGAAAGTAGTGAGATATCCTTGAAAACATCAAAATTAAGCTAAATCTCTGCTAAATCATGGTTATTTCTAGACACATTCGAGAAACGATTTAATTCAACGATATAACGTGTTTTGCAGCGAAAGTAGTGAGATATCTCTGTAAACATCAAAATTAAGCTGAATCTCTGCTAAATCATGGTTATTTCAGGAACCATTCGTGAAACGATGAAATTGAACGAAGTAACGTGTTTCGCAGCGAAAGTAGCGAGACATCTATGAAAACATCAAAATTAAGCTAAATCTCCGCTCAATCATGGTTAATTCACGAAACGTTCGTCAAACGATGAAATTCAACGAAATGACATGTTTCGCAGCGAAGGTAGCGAGAAATCTATGAAAACTTCAAAATTAAGCTAAATCTCCGCTAAATCATTGTTATTTCAAGAAACATACGTGAAACGAACAAATTTACCGAAATAACGTGTTTCAGAGCGAAGGTAGCGAGATATGTATGAAAACATCAAAATTAAGCTAAATCTCCGCTAAATCATGGTTATTTCACGAAACATTCGTGTAAAGATGAAATTCAATGAAACAACGTGTTTCGCAGCGAAAGTAGTAGGATATCTATGAAAACATCAAAATTAAGCTAAATCTCTGCTAAATCATGGTTATTTCACGTAACATTCGAGAAACGATGAAATTCAAAGAAATAACGTGTTTCGTAGCGAAAGTAACGAGATATCTATGAAAACATCAAAATTAAGCTAAATCTCCGCTAAATCATGGTTATTTCACGAAACTTTCGTGAAACGATGAATTGCAACGAAATAACGTGTTTCGCAGGGAAAGTAACGAGATATCTATGAAAACATCAAAATTAAGCTAAATTTCCGCTAAATCATTGTTATTTCACGAAACATTCGTGAAACGATGAATTGCAACGAAATAACGTGTTTCGCAGCGAAAGTAACGAGATATCTATGAAAACATCAAAATTTAGCTGAATCTCCGCTTAATCATGGTTATTTCACGAATCATTCGTGAAACGATGAAATTCTACCATGTAACGTGTTTCGCAGCGAAAGTTGCGAGATCTATGAAAACATCAAAATTAAGCTAAATCTCCGCTAAAACATGGTTATTTCTCGAAACATTCGTGAAACGATCAAATTCAACGAAATTTCGTGTTTCGCAGCGAAAGTAGCGAGATATCTATGAAAACATCAAAATTAAGGTTAATCTCCTCTCAATCATGGCTATACCACGAAACATTCGTGAAACGATGGAATTCAAGAAATAACGTGTGTCGCAGTGAAAGTAGCGAGATATCTATGAAAACATCAAAATAGAGCTAATTCTCCCCTAAATCATGGTTATTTTACGAAACATTCGTGAAACGATCAAATTCGACGAAATAACGTGTTTCGCAGCGAAAGTTTTGAGATATCTATGAAAACATCAAATTTAAGCTAAATCTCTTCTAAATCATTGTTAATTCACGAAACATTCGTGAAACGATGAAATTCAACGATATAACGTGTTTCGCTGCGAAAGTAACGAGATATCTATGAAAACATCAAAATTAAGCTAAATCTTCGCTAAATCATGGTTATTTCACGAAACATTCGTGAAACGATGATATTAATGAAATAACGTGTTTCGCGGTGAAAGTAGCGAGATATCTATGAAAACATCAAAATTAAGCTAAATCTCCGCTAAATCATGGTTATTTCAAGAAACATTCGTGAAACGATGAAATTCAACGAAATAACGTGTTTCGCAGCGAAAGTAGTGAGATATCTATGAAAACATCAAAATTAAGCTAAATCTCCGCTTAATCATGGTTATTTCACGTCACATTCGTGAAACGATGAAATTCAACGATATAACGTGTTTCACAGCGAAAGTAGCGAGACACCTAAAAAAACATCAAAATTAAGCTAAATCTCCGCTAAATCATGGTTATTTCACGAAACATTCGTGAAACGATGAAATTCAACGAAATAACGTGTTTCGCAGCGAAAGTAGTGAGATATGTATGAAAGCATTAAAATTAAGTTAAATCTCTGCTAAATCATGGTTACTTCACGAAACATTTGTGAAAAGATGAAATTCAACGAAATGACGTGTGTCGCAGTGAAAGTAGCGAGATATCTATGAAAACATCAAAATTGAGCTAAATCTCCACTAAATCATGGTTATTTCACGAAACATTCGTGAAACGATCAAATTCGACGAAATAACGTGTTTCGCAGCGAAAGATGTGAGATATCTATGAAAACATCAAAATTAAGCTAAATCTCTGCTAAATCATGTTTAATTCTCGAAACATTCGTGTAACGATGAAATTCAACGATATAACGTGTTTCGCTGTGAAAGTAACGAGATATGTATGAAAACATCAAAATTAAGCTAAATCTTCGCTAAATCATGATTATTTCACGAAACATTCGTGAAACGATGAAATTCATGAAATAACGTGTTTCGCGGTGAAAGTAGCGAGATATATATGAAAATATCAAAATTAAGCTAAATACCCGCTAAATCATGGTTATTTCACGAAACATTCGTGAAAAGATGAAATTCAACGAAATAACGTGTTTCGCAGTGAAAGTAGTGAGATATCCTTGAAAACATCAAAATTAAGCTAAATCTCTGCTAAATCATGGTTATTTCTCGACACATTCGAGAAACGATTTAATTCAACGATATAACGTGTTTTGCAGCGAAAGTAGTGAGATATCTCTGTAAACATCAAAATTAAGCTGAATCTCTGCTAAATCATGGTTATTTCACGAAACATACGTGAAACGATGAAATTCAACGAAATAACGTGTTTCGTACCGAAAGTAGCGAGATATCTATGAAAACATCATAATTAAGCTAAATCACCGCTAAATCATAGATATTCCACGAAACATTCCTGAAACGATAAAATTCAACGAAATAACGTGTCTCGCAGTGAAAGTAGCGAGATATCTATTAAAACATCAAAATTAAGCTAAATCACCGCTAAATCATGGATATTTCAAGAAACATTCGTGAAACGATGAAATTCAACGAAATAACGTGTATCGCAGTGAAAGTAGCGAGATATCTATGAAACCATCAAAATTAAACTAAATCTCCGCTAAATCATGGTTATTTCACGAAACATTCGTGAAACGATGAAATTAAACGAAATAACGTGTCTCGCATTGAAAGTAGCGAGATATCTATGAAAACATCAAAATTAAGCTAGATATACGCTAAACCATGTTTATTTCAAGAAACATGCGCGAAACGATTAAATTCAACGAAATAACATGTTTCGCAGCGAAAGGATCGATATATCTATGAAAAAGACAAATTTAAGCTAAATCTCCGCTAAATCATGGTTATTTCACGAAACGATCGTGAAACGATGAAATTCAACGAAATAACGTGTTTCGCAGCGAGAGTTGCGAGATATCTATGAAAACTTCAAAATTAAGCTAAATCTCCGCTAAAACATAGTTATTTCACGAAACATTCGTGATACGATGAAATTCTACGAAATAACGTGTTTCGCAGCGAAAGTAGCGAGATATCTATGAAAACATCAAAATTAAGCTAAATCTCCGCTAAATCATGGTTATTTCACGAAGCATTCGTGTAACAATGAAATTCTACGAAATAACGTGTTTCGCAGCGAAAGAAGTGAGATAGCTATGAAAACATCAAAATTATGCTAAATCCCTGCTAAATCATGGTTATTTCACGAAACATTCGTGAAACGATGAAATTCAACGAAATAACGTGTTTCGCAGCGAAAGTAGCGAGATATCTATGAAAACATCAAAATTAATCTAAATATCCGCTAAATCATGGTTATTTCAAGAAACATTCGTGAAACAATGAAATTCAACGGAATAACGTGTCTCGCAGTGAAAGTAGCGAGATATGTATGAAAACATCAAAATTAAGCGAAATCTCCGCTAAGTCATGGTTATTTCACGAAAAATTCGTGAAAACATGAAATTCACCGAAATAACGTGTTTCGCAGCGAAAGTTGCGAGATATCTATGAAAACATCCAAATTAAGCTAAATCTCCGCTAAATCATAGTTATTTCACGAAACATTCGTGGAACGATGAAATTCAACGAAATAACGTGTTTCGCAGCGAAAGTTGCGAAATATCTATGAAAACTTCAAATTTAATCTAAATTTCCGCTAAATCATGGTTATTTCACGAAACATTCGTGAAACGATGAAATTCAGCGAAATAACGTGTTTCGCAGCGAAAGTCGTGAGAAATCTATGAAAACATTAAAATTAAGCTAAATCTCTGCTAAATCATGGATATTTCACGAAACGTTCGCGAAACTGTAGAATTCAACGAAATACCGTGTCTCGCAGTGAAAGTAGCGAGATATCTATGAAAACATCAAAATTAAGCGAAATCACCGCTAAATCATGGTTATTTCACGAACATTAGTGAAACGATGAAATTCAACGAAGTAACGTGTTTCGCAACGAGAGTTGCGAGATATCTATGAAAACTTCAAAATTAAGCTAAATCTCCGCTAAATCATACTTACTTCACGAAACATTCGTGAAACGATGAAATTCTACGAAATAACGTGTTTCGCAGCGAAAGTAGCGAGATATCTATGTAAACATCAAAATTAAGCTAAATCTCCGTTAAATCATGGTTATTTCACGAAACTTTCGTGTATCAATGAAATTCATCGAAATAACGTGCTTCGCAGTGAAAGTAGTGAGATATCTATGAAAACATGAAAATTAAGCTAAATCCCTGCTAAATCATGGTTATTTCACGAAACATTCGTGAAACGATGAAATTCAACGAAATAACGTTTTTCGCAGCGAAAGGATCGATATATCGATGAAACAGTCAAATTTAAGCTAAATCTTCGCTAAATCATGGTTATTTCACGAAACGATCGTGAAACGATGAAATTCAACGAAATAACGTGTTTCGCAGCGAAAGTTGCGAAATATCTATGAAAACTTCAAATTTAATCTAAATTTCCGCTAAATCATGGTTATTTCACGAACATTAGTGAAACGATGAAATTCAACGAAATAACCTGTTTCGCAGCGAAAGTAGCGAGATATCTATGAAAACATCAAAATTAAGATTAATCTCCGCTCAATCATGGCTATATCACGAAACATTCGCGAAATGATGAAATTCAACGAAATAACGTGTTTCGCAGCGAAAGTAGCGAGATATCGATGAAAACATCATAATTAAGCTAAATCTACTCTAAATCATGGTTACTTCACGATTCATTTGTGAAACGATGAAATTCAACAAAATAACTAGTTTCGAAGCGAAAGTAGCGAGATATCTATGAAAACACCAAAATTAAGCTAAATCTCCGCTAAATCATGGTTATTTCACGAAACATTCGTGAAAAGATGAAATTCAACGAAATAACGTATTTCGCAGCGAAAGTAGTGAGATATAAAAATATCAAAATTAAGCTAAATCTTCACTAAATCATGGTTATTTCACGAAACATTAGTGAAACTATGAAATTCAACGAAATAACGTGTTTCGCAGTGAAAGTAGTGAGATATCTTTGAAAACATCAAAATTGAGCTAAATCTCTGCTAAATCATGGTTATTTCTCAACACATTCGAGAAACGATGAAATTTTACGATATAACGTGTTTCGCAGCGAAAGTAGAGAGATATCAATGTAAACATCAAAATTAAGCTGAACCTCTGCTAAATCATTGTTATTTCAGGAACCATTCGTGAAACGATGAAATTGAACGAAAAAACGTGTTTCGCAGCGAAAGTAGCGAGACATCTATGAAAACATCAAAATTAAGCTAAATCTCCGCTCAATCATGGTTAATTCACGAAACATTCGTGAAACGATGAAATTCAACGAAATGACATGTTTCGCAGCGAAGGTAGCGAGAAATCTATGAAAACATCAAAATTAAGCTAAATCCCCGCTAAATCATTTTTATTTCAAGAAACATACGTGAAACGATCAAATTTACCGAAATATCGTGTTTCACAGCAAAGGTAGAGAGATATGTATGAAAACAACAAAATTAAGCTAAATCTCCGCTAATTCATGGTTATTTCACGAAACATTCGTGTAAAGATGAAATTCAATGAAACAACGTGTTTCGCAGCGAAAGTAACGAGATATCTATGAAAACATCAAAATTAAGCTAAATCTCCGCTAAATCATGGTTATTTCACGAAACATTCGTGAAACGATGAAATTCAACGATGTAACGTGTTTCGCAGCGAAAGTAGCGAGATATCTAAGAAAACATCATAATTAAGCTAAATCTAATCTAAATCATGGATATTTCAAGAAACATTCGTGAAACGATGAAATTCAACGAAATAACGTGTTTCATAGCGAAAGTAGCGAGATATCTATGAAAACATCGAAATTAAACTAAATCTCCGCTAAATCATGGTTATTTAACGAAACATTCGTGAAACGATGAAATTCAACGAAATAACGTGTTTCGCAGCGAAAGTAGCGAGATATCTATGAAAACATCAAAATTAAGCTAAATCTCCGCTAAAACATGGTTATTTCACGAAACATTCGTGAAACGATGAAATTCAACGAAATAACGTGTTTCGCAGCGAAAGTAGCGAGATATCTATGAAAACATCATAATTAAGCTAAATCTCCGCTAAATCATGGTTATTTCACGAAACATTCGTGAAACGATGAAATTCTACGATGTAACGTGTTTCGCAGCGAAAGTAGCGAGATCTATGAAAACATCAAAGTTAAGCTAAATCTCCGCTAAAACATGGTTATTTCACGAAACATTCGTGAAACGATCAAATTCAACGAAATAACGTGTTTCGCAGCGAAAATAGCGAGATATCTATGAAAACATCAAAATTAAGATTAATCTCCGCTCAATCATGGCTATATCACGAAACATTCGTGAAACGATGGAATTCAAGAAATAACGTGTTTCGCAGCGAAAGTAGCGAGATATCTATGAAAACATCATTATTAAGCTAAATCTACGCTAAATCATGGTTACTTCACGAATCATTCGTGAAACGATGAAATTCAACGAAATAACTTGTTTCGCAGCGAAAGTAGCGATATATCTATGAAAACATCAAAATTAAGCTAAATCTTCGCTAAATCATGGTTATTTCACGAAACATTCGTGAAACGATGAAATTCAACGAAATAACGTGTTTCGCAGCGAAAGTAGTGACATATCTATGAAAACATCAAAATGAAGCTAAATCTCTGCTATATCATGGTTATTTCACGACACATTCGTGAAACGATGAAATTCAACGATGTAACGTGTTTCGCAACGAAAGTAGCGAGATCTATGAAAACATCAATATTAAGCTAAATCTCCGCTAAATCATGCTTACTTCACGAAACATTCGTGAAACGATCAAATTCAACGAAATAACGTGTTTCGCAGCGAAAGTAGCGAGATATCTATGAAAACATCAAAATTTAGATTAATCTCCGCTCAATCATGGCTATATCACGAAACATTCGCGAAACGATGAAATTCAACGAAATAACGTGTTTCGCAGCGAAAGTAGCGAGATATCGATGAAAACATCATAATTAAGCTAAATCTACGCTAAATCATGGTTTCTTCACGAATCATTTGTGAAACGATGAAATTCAACGAAATAACTTGTTTCGCAGCGAAAGTAGCGAGATAACTATGAAAACTCTAAAATTAAGCTAAATCTCCGCTAAATCATGGTTATTTCACGAAACATTCGTGAAAAGATGAAATTCAACGATATAACGTGTTTCGCAGCGAAAGTAGTGAGATATAAAAATATCAAAATTAAGCTAAATCTTCGCTAAATCATGGTAATTTCACGAAACATTAGTGAAACTATGAAATTCAACGAAATAACGTGTTTCGCAGTGAAAGTAGTGAGATATCTTTGAAAACATCAAAATTAAGCTAAATCTCTGCTAAATCATGGTTATTTCCCAACACATTCGAGAAACGATGAAATTCAACGATATTACGTGTTTCGCAGCGAAAGTAGCGAGATATCTATGAAAACATCAAAATTAAGCTAAATCTCCGCTTAATCATGGTTATTTCACGAAACATTCGTGAAACGATGTAATTCAACGAAATAACGGGTTTCGCTGTGAAAGTAGCCAGATATCTATGAAAACATCAAAATTGAGCTAAATCTCCCCTAAATCATGGTTATTTCACGAAACATTCGTGAAACGATGAAATTCAACGAAATAACTTGTTTCGCAGCGAAAGTAGCGATATATCTATGAAAACTTCAAAATTAAGCTAAATCTCCGCTAAATGATGGTTATTTCACGACACATTCGTGAAACGATGAAATTCAACGAAATAACGTATTTCGCAGCGAAAGTAGTGAGATATGTATGAAAACATCAAAATTAAGTTAAATCTCTGCTAAATCATGGTTATTTCACGAAACATTCGTGAAACGATGAAATTCAACGAAATAACGTGTGTCGCAGTGAAAGTAGCGAGATATCTATGAAACATCAAAATTAAGCTAAATATTCGCTAAATAATGTTTCTTTCAAGAAACATTCTTGAAACCATGAAATTCATCGAAATAACGTGTTTCGCAGCGAAAGTTGCGAGATATCTATGAAAACATCATAATTAAGCTAAATCACCGCTAAATCATAGATATTTCGCGAAACATTCCTGAAACGATGAAATTCAACGAAAGATGGGTTTCGCAGCGAAAGTAGCGAGATATCCTCGAAAAAATCAAAATTAAGCGAAATCTCCGCTAAGTCATGGTTATTTCACGAAACATTCGTGAAAAGATGAAATTCACCGAAATAACGTGTTTCGCAGCGAAAGTTGCGAGATATCTATGAAAACATCAAAATTAAGGTAAATCTCCGCTAAATCATAGTTATTTCACGAAACATTCGTGAAACGATGAAATTCAACGAAATAACGTGTTTCGCAGGGAAAGTAGCGAGATATCTATGAAAACATCAAAATTAAGCTAAATCCCCGCTAAATAATGGTTATTTCACGAAACATTCGTGTAACAATGAAATACGACGAAATAATGTGTTACGCAGCGAAAGTAGTGAGATATCTATGAAAACATCAAAATTATGCTAAATCCCTGCTAAATCATGGTTATTTCACGAAATATTCGTGAAACGATGAAATTCAACGAAATAACGTGTTTCATAGCGAATGTAGCGAGATATCTATGAAAACATCAAAATTTAGCTAAATATCCGCTAAATCATGTTTATTTCAAGAAACATTCGTGAAACAATGAAATTCAACGAAATAACGTGTTTCGCAGCGAAAGTTGCGAGATATCTATGAAAACATCATAATTAAGCTAAATCACCGCTAAATCATAGATATTTAACGAAACATTCCTGAAACCATGAAATTCAACGAAATAACGTGTCTCGCAGTGAAAGTAGCGAGATATCTATTAAAACATCAAAATTGAGCTAAATCACTGCTAAATCATGGATATTTCAAGAAACATTCGTGAAACGATGAAATTCAACGAAATAACGTGTATCGCAGTGAAAGTAGCGAGATATCTATGAAAACATCAAAATTAAACTAAATCTCCGCTAAATCATGGTTATTACACGAAACATTCGAGAAACGATGAAATTCAACGAAATTACGTGCTTCGCAGCGAAAGGAACGAGATATCTATTAAAACGTCAAAATTAAGCTAAATCTCCGCTAAATCATGTTTATTTCACGAAACATTCGTGAAAAGATGAAATTCATCGAAATAACGTGTTTCGCAGCGAAAGAAGCGCGATAACTATGAAAACATTAAAATTAAGCTAAATCTCTGCTAAATCATGGTTATTTCACGAGACGTTAGTGAAACTGTAAAATTCAACGAAATAACGTGTCTCGCTTTGAAAGTAGCGAGATATCTAAGAAAACATCAAAATTAAGCTAAATCTCTGCTAAATCATGGATATTTCAAGAAACATTCGTGAAACGATGAAATTCAACGAAATAACGTGTATCGCAGTGAAAGTAGCGAGATATCTATGAAAACATCAAAATTAAACTAAATCTTCGCTAAATCATGGTTATTACAGGAAACATTCGAGAAACGATGAAATTCAACGAAATTACGTGCTTCGCAGCGAAAGGAACGAGATATCTATTAAAACGTCAAAATTAAGCTAAATCTCCGCTGAATCATGGTTATTTCACGAAACATTCGTGAAAAGATGAAATTCAACGAAATAACGTGACTCGCTGTGAAAGTAGCGAGATATCTATGAAAACATCAAAATTAAGCGATATCTCCGCTAAGTCATGGTTATTTCACGAAACATTCGTGAAACGATGAAATTCAACGAAATAACGTGTCTCGCATTGAAAGTTGCGAGATATCTAAGTAAACATAAAAATTAAGCTAAATCTCCGTTAAACCATGGTTATTTCACGATACTTTCGTGTATCAATGAAATTCATCGAAATAACGTGTTTCCCAGCGAAAGTAGTGAGATATCTATGAAAACATGGAAATTAAGCTAAATCACTGCTAAATCATGGTTATTTCACGAAACATTCGTGAAACGATGAAATTCAACGAAATAACGTGTTTCGCAGCGAAAGTTGCGAGATATCTATGAAAACATCATAATTTAGCTAAATCACCGCTAAATCATAGATATTTCACGAAACATTCCTGAAAAGATGAATTTCAACGAAATAACGTGTCTCGCAGTGAAAGTAGCGATATATATATAAAAACATCAAAATTAAGCTAAATCTCCGCTAAATCATGAATATTTCAAGAAACATTCGTGAAACGATGAAATTCAACGAAATAACGTGTTTCATAGCGAAAGTAGCGAGATATCTATGAAAACTTCAAAATTAAACTAAATCTCCGCTAAATCATGGTTATTACACGAAACATTCTTGAAACGATAAAATTCAACGAAATATCGTTTTTCGCAGCGAAAGGAACGAGATATCTATTAAAACGTCAAAATTAAGCTAAATCTCCGCTAAATCATGGTTATTTCAAGAAACATTCGTGAAACGATTAAATTCAACGAAATAACGTGTCTCGCAGTGAAAGTAGCGAGATATCTATGAAAACGTCAAAATTAAGCTAAATATCCGCTAAATCACGGTTATTTCAAGAAACATTCGTGAAACGATGAAATTCAACGAAATAACGTGTTTCGCAGTGAAAGTAGCGAGATATCTATGAAAACATCAAAATTAAGCTAAATCATGGTTATTTCACGAAACATTCGTGAAACGATGAAATTCAACGAAATAACGTGTTTCGCAGCGAAAGTAGCGAGATATCTATGAAATCATCAAAATTAAGCTAAATCTCTGCTAAATCATGGTTATTTCACGGATCATTCGTGAAACGATGAAATTCAACGAAATAACGTGTTTCGCAGCGAAAGTTGCGAGATATCTATGAAAACATCAAAATTAAGCTAAATCTCCGCTAAATCATGGTTTTTTAACGAAACATTCTAGAAACGATGAAATTCAACGAAATAACGTATTTCGCAGCGAAAGTAGGGAGATATCTATGAAAACATCAAAATTAAGCTAAATCTCTGCTAAATCATGGTTATTTCACGAAACATTCGTGAAACGATGAAATTCAACGAAATAACGTGTTTCGCAGTGAAATTAGCGAGATATCTATTAAAACATCAAAATTAAGCTAAATCTCTGCTAAATCATGGTTGTTTCACGAAACACTCGTGAAAGGATGAAATTCAGTGAAATAACGTGTTTCGCAGCGAAAGTAGCGAGATATCTATGAAAACATCAAAATTAAGCTAAATCTCTGCAAAATCATGGTTATTTCACGAAACATTCGTGAAACGATGAAATACAACGAAATAACTTGTTTCGCAGTGAAAGTAGCGAGATATCTATGAAACCATCAAAAATACGCTAAATATCCGCTTAATCATGGTTATTTAACGAAACATTCGAGAAACGATGAAATTCAACGAAATAACGTATTTCGCAGCGAAAGTAGTGAGATATCTATGAAAACATCAAAATTAAGCTAAATCTCTGCTAAATCATGGTTATTTCACGAAACATTCGTGAAACGATGAAATTCAACGAAATAACGTGTTTCGCAGTGAAAGTAGCGAGATATCTATGAAAACATCAAAATTAAGCTAAATCTCTGCTAAATCATGGTTATTTCACGAAACATTCGTGAAACGATGAAATTCAACGAAATAACGTGTTTCGCAGCGAAAGGATCGATATATCTATGAAAACATCAAAATTAAGCTAAATCTCCGCTAAATCATGGTTATTTCACGAAACGTTCGTGAAACGATGAAATTCAACGAAATAACGTGTTTCGCAGCGAAAGTTGCGAGATATCTATGAAAACATCAAAATTAAGCTAAATCTCCGCTAAATCATAGTTATTTCACGAAACATTTGTGAAACGATGAAATTCAACGAAATAACGTGTTTCGCAGTGAAAGTAGCGTGATATCTATGAAAACATCAAAATTAAGCTAAATCTCCGCTAAATCATGGTTATTTCACGAAACATTCGTGTAACAATGAAATTAGACGAAATATCGTGTTACGCAGCGAAAGTAGTGAGATATCTATGAAAACAGCAAAATTATGCTAAATCCATGCTAAATCATGGTTATTTCACGAAACATTCGTGAAACGAGGAAATTCAACGAAATAACGTGTTTCATAGCGAAAGTAGCGAGATATCTATGAAAACATCAAAGTTAAGCTAAATATCCGCTAATTCACGTTTATTTCAAGAAACATTCGTGGAACAATGAAATTCAACGAAATAACGTGTTTCGCAGTGAAAGTTGCGAGATATCTATGAAAACATCATAATTTAGCTAAATCACCGCTAAATCATAGATATTTCACGAAACATTCCTGAAACGATGAAATTCAACGGAATAACGTGTCTCGCAGTGAAAGTAGCGAGATATCTATTAAAACATCAAAATTAAGCTAAATCTCCGCTAAATCATGGATATTTCAAGAAACATTCGTGAAACGATGAAATTCTACGAAATAACGTGTTTCATAGCGAAAGTAGCGAGATATCTATGAAAACATCAAAATTAAACTAAATCTCCGCTAAATCATGGTTATTACACGAAACATTGTTGAAACGATAAAATTCAACGAAATAACGTGTTTCGCAGCGAAAGGAACGAGATATCTATTAAAACGCAAAATTAAGCTAAATCTCCGCTAAATCATGGATATTTCAAGAAACATTCGTGAAACGATGAAATTAAACGACATAACGTGTCTCGCATTGAAAGTAGCGAGATATCTATGAAAACATCAAAATTAAGCTAGATATCCGCTAAATCATGTTTATTTCAAGAAACATTCGTGAAACGATGAAATTCAACGAAATAACGTGTTTCGCAGCGAAAGGATCGAGATATCTATGAAAACATCAAAATTAAGCTAAATCTCCGCTAAATCATGGTTATTTCACGAAACATTCGTGTAACAATGAAATTCGACGAAATAACGTGTTACGCAGCGAAAGTAGTGAGATATCTATGAAAACAGCAAAATTATGCTAAATCCCTGCTAAATCATGGATATTTCACGAATCATTCGTGAAACGAGGAAATTCAACGAAATAACGTGTTTCATAGCGAAAGTAGCGAGATATCTATGAAAACATCAAAATTAAGCTAAATATCCGCTAAATCATGTTTATTTCAAGAAACATTCGTGAAACGATGAAATTCAACGAAATAACGTGTTTCATAGCGAAAGTAGCGAGATATCTATGAAAACATCAAAATTAAACTAAATCTCCGCTAAATCATGGTTATTACACGAAACATTCTTGAAACGATAAAATTCAACGAAATATCGTGTTTCGCAGCGAAAGGAACGAGATATCTATTAAAACGTCAAAATTAAGCTAAATCTCCGCTAAATCATGGTTATTTCAAGAAACATTCGTGAAACGATGAAATTCAACGAAATAACGTGTCTCGCAGTGAAAGTAGCGAGATATCTATGAAAACATCAAAATTAAGCTAAATCTCCGCTAAATCATGGTTATTTCACGAAACATTCGTGTAACAATGAAATTCGACGAAATAACGTGTTACGCAGCGATAGTAGTGAGATATCTATTAAAACATCAAAATTAAGCTAAATCTCCGCTAAATCATGGATATTTCAAGAAACATTCGTGAAACGATGAAATTCAACGAAATAACGTGTTTCATAGCGAAAGTAGCGAGATATCTATGAAAACATCAAAATTAAACTAAATCTCCGCTAAATCATGGTTATTACTCGAAACATTCTTGAAACGATAAAATTCAACGAAATAACTCGTTTCATAGCGAAAGTAGCGAGATATCTATGAAAAAATCAAAATTAAACTAAATCTCCGCTAAATCATGGTTATTACACGAAACATTCTTGAAACGATAAAATTCAACGAAATATCGTGTTTCGCAGCGAAAGGAACGAGATATCTATTAAAACGTCAAAATTAAGCTAAACCTCCGCTAAATCATGGTTAATTCAAGAAACATTCGTGAAACGATGAAATTCAACGAAATAACGTGTCTCGCAGTGAAAGTAGCGAGATATCTATGAAAACATCAAAATTAAGCTAAATCTCCGCTAAATCATGGTTATTTCACGAAACATTCGTGTAACAATGAAATTCGACGAAATAACGTGTTACGCAGCGAAAGTAGTGAGATATCTATTAAAACATCAAAATTAAGCTAAATCTCCGCTAAATCATGGATATTTCAAGAAACATTCGTGAAACGATGAAATTCAACGAAATAACGTGTTTCATAGCGAAAGTAGCGAGATATCTATGAAAACATCAAAATTAAACTAAATCTCCGCTAAATCATGGTTATTACACGAAACATTCTTGAAACGATAAAATTCAACGAAATAACGTGTTACGCAGCGAAAGTAGTGAGATATCTATGAAAACAGCAAAATTATGCTAAATCCCTGCTAAATCATGGTTATTTCACGAAACATTCGTGAAACGAGGAAATTCAACGAAATAACGTGTTTCATAGCGAAAGTAGCGAGATATCTATGAAAACATCAAAATTAAGCTAAATATCCGCTAAATCATGTTTATTTCAAGAAACATTCGTGAAACAATGAAATTCAACGAAATAACGTGTTTCGCAGCGAAAGTTGCGAGATATCTATGAAAACATCATAATTTAGCTAAATCACCGCTAAATCATAGATATTTCACGAAACATTCCTGAAACGATGAAATTCAACGGAATAACGTGTCTCGCAGTGAAAGTAGCGAGATATCTATTAAAACATCAAAATTAAGCTAAATCTCCGCTAAATCATGGATATTTCAAGAAACATTCGTGAAACGATGAAATTCAACGAAATAACGTGTTTCATAGCGAAAGTAGCGAGATATCTATGAAAACATCAAAATAAACTAAATCTCCGCTAAATCATGGTTATTACACGAAACATTCTTGAATCGATAAAATTCAACGAAATTACGTGTTTCGCAGCGATAGGAACGAGATATCTATTAAAACGTCAAAATTAAGCTAAATCTCCGCTAAATCATGGATATTTCAAGAAACATTCGTGAAACGATGAAATTAAACGACATAACGTGTCTCGCATTGAAAGTAGCGAGATATCTATGAAAACATCAAAATTAAGCTAGATATCCGCTAAATCATGTTTATTTCAAGAAACATTCGTGAAACGATGAAATTCAACGAAATAACGTGTTTCGCAGCGAAAGGATCGTGATATCTATGAAAACATCAAAATTAAGCTAAATCTCCACTAAATCATGGTTATTTCACGAAACATTAGTGTAACAATGAAATTCGACGAAATAACGTGTTACGCAGCGAAAGTAGTGATATATCTATGAAAACAGCAAAATTATGCTAAATCCCTGCTAAGTCATGGTTATTTCACGAAACATTCGTGAAACGAGGAAATTCAACGAAATAACGTGTTTCATAGCGAAAGTAGCGAGATATCTATGAAAACATCAAAATTAAGCTAAATATCCGCTAAATCATGTTTATTTCAAGAAACATTCGTGAAACAATGAAATTCAACGAAATAACGTGTTTCGCAGCGAAAGTTGCGAGATATCTAAGAAAACATCATAATTTAGCTAAATCACCGCTAAATCATAGATATTTCACGAAACATTCCTGAAACGATGAAATTCAACGGAATAACGTGTCTCGCAGTGAAAGTAGCGAGATATCTATAAAAACATCAAAATTAAGCTAAATCTCCGCTAAATCATGGATATTTCAAGAAACATTCGTGAAACGATGAAATTCAACGAAATAACGTGTTTCCCAGCGAAAGGATCGAGATATCTATGAAAACATCAAAATTAAGCTAAATCTCCGCTAAATCATGGTTATTTCACGAAACATTCGTGTAACAATGAAATTCGACGAAATAACGTTTTACGCAGCGAAAGTAGTGAGATATCTATGAAAACAGCAAAATTATGCTAAATCCCTGCTAAATCATGGTTATTTCACGAAACATTCGTGAAACGAGGAAATTGAACGAAATAACGTGTGTCATAGCGAAAGTAGCGAGATATCTATGAAAACATCAAAATTAAGCTAAATATCCGCTAAATCATGTTTATAACAAGAAACATTCGTGAAACAATGAAATTCAACGAAATAACGTGTTTCGCAGCGAAAGTTGCGAGATATCTATGAAAACATCATAATTTAGCTACATCACCGCTAAATCATAGATATTTCACGAAACATTCCTGAAAAGATGAAATTCAACGAAATAACGTGTCTCGCAGTGAAAGTAGCGAGATATATATAAAAACAATAAAATTAAGCATTGAAAGTAGCGAGATATCTATGAAAACACCAAAATTAAGCTAGATATCCGCTAAATCATGTTTATTTCAAGAAACATTCGTGAATCGATGAAATTCAACGAAATAACGTGTTTCGCAGCGAAAGGATCGTGATATCTATGAAAACATCAAAATTAAGCTAAATCTCCGCTAAATCATGGTTATTTCACGAAACATTCGTGTAACAATGAAATTCGACGAAATAACGTGTTACGCAGCGAAAGTAGTGATATATCTATGAAAACAGCAAAATTATGCTAAATCCCTGCTAAATCATGGTTATTTCACGAAACATTCGTGAAACGAGGAAATTCAACGAAATAACGTGTTTCATAGCGAAAGTAGCGAGATATCTATGAAAACATCAAAATTAAGCTAAATATCCGCTAAATCATGTTTATTTCAAGAAACATTCGTGAAACAATGAAATTCAACGAAATAACGTGTTTCGCAGCGAAAGTTGCGAGATATCTAAGAAAACATCATAATTTAGCTAAATCACCGCTAAATCATAGATATTTCACGAAACATTCCTGAAACGATGAAATTCAACGGAATAACGTTTCTCGCAGTGAAAGTAGCGAGATATCTATTAAAACATCAAAATTAAGCTAAATCTCCGCTAAATCATGGATATTTCAAGAAACATTCGTGAAACGATGAAATTCAACGAAATAACGTGTTTCGCAGCGAAAGTAGCGAGATATCTATGAAAACATCAAAATTATGCTAAATCTTCGCTAAATCAGGGTTATTTCACGAAACATTCGTGTAACAATGAAATTCGACGAAATAACGTGTTACGCAGCGAAAGTAGTGAGATATCTATGAAAACAGCAAAATTATGCTAAATCCCTGCTAAATCATGGTTATTTCACGAAACATTCGTGAAACGAGGAAATTCAACGAAATAACGTGTTTCATAGCGAAAGTAGCGAGATATCTATGAAAACATCAAAATTAAGCTAAATATCCGCTCAATCATGTTTATTTCAAGAAACATTCGTGAAACAATGAAATTCAACGAAATAACGTGTGTCGCAGCGAAAGTTGCGGGATATTATGAAAACATCATAATTTAGCTAAATCACCGCTAAATCATAGATATTTCACGAAACATTCCTGAAAAGATGAAATTCAACGAAATAACGTGTCTCGCAGTGAAAGTAGCGAGATATATATAAAAACAATAAAATTAAGCTAAATCTCCGCTAAATCATGAATATTTCATGAAACATTCGTGAAACGATGAAATTCAACGAAATAACTTGTTTCATAGCGAAAGTAGCGAGATATCTATGAAAAAATCAAAATTAAACTAAATCTCCGCTAAATCATGGTTATTTCACGAAACATTCTTGAAACGATAAAATTCAACGAAATATCGTGTTTCGCAGCGAAAGGAACGAGATATCTATTAAAACGTCAAAATTAAGCTAAATCTCCGCTAAATCATGGTTATTTCAAGAAACATTCGTGAAACGATGAAATTCAACGAAATAACGTGTCTCGCAGTGAAAGTAGCGAGATATCTAGGAAAACATCAAAATTAAGCTAAATCTCCGCTAAATCATGGTTATTTCACGAAACATTCGTGTAACAATGAAATTCGACGAAATAACGTGTTACGCAGCGAAAGTAGTGAGATATCTATGAAAACAGCAAAATTATGCTAAATCCCTGCTAAATCATGGTTATTTCACGAAACATTCGTGAAACGAGGAAATTCAACGAAATAACGTGTTTCATAGCGAAAGTAGCGAGATATCTATGAAAACATCAAAATTAAGCTAAATATCCGCTAAATCATGTTTATTTCAAGAAACATTCGTGAAACAATGAAATTCAACGAAATAACGTGTCTCGCATTGAAAGTAGCGAGATATCTATGAAAACATCAAAATTAAGCTAGATATCCGCTAAATCATGTTTATTTCAAGAAACATTCGTGAATCGATGAAATTCAACGAAATAACGTGTTTCGCAGCGAAAGGATCGTGATATCTATGAAAACATCAAAATTAAGCTAAATCTCCACTAAATCATGGTTATTTCACGAAACATTAGTGTAACAATGAAATTCGACGAAATAACGTGTTACGCAGCGAAAGTAGTGATATATCTATGAAAACAGCAAAATTATGCTAAATCCCTGCTAAGTCATGGTTATTTCACGAAACATTCGTGAAACGAGGAAATTCAACGAAATAACGTGTTTCATAGCGAAAGTAGCGAGATATCTATGAAAACATCAAAATTAAGCTAAATATCCGCTAAATCATGTTTATTTCAAGAAACATTCGTGAAACAATGAAATTCAACGAAATAACGTGTTTCGCAGCGAAAGTTGCGAGATATCTAAGAAAACATCATAATTTAGCTAAATCACCGCTAAATCATAGATATTTCACGAAACATTCCTGAAACGATGAAATTCAACGGAATAACGTGTCTCGCAGTGAAAGTAGCGAGATATCTATAAAAACATCAAAATTAAGCTAAATCTCCGCTAAATCATGGATATTTCAAGAAACATTCGTGAAACGATGAAATTCAACGAAATAACGTGTTTCCCAGCGAAAGGATCGAGATATCTATGAAAACATCAAAATTAAGCTAAATCTCCGCTAAATCATGGTTATTTCACGAAACATTCGTGTAACAATGAAATTCGACGAAATAACGTGTTTCGCAGCGAAAGGAACGAGATATCTATTAAAACGTCAAAATTAAGCTAAATCTCCGCTAAATCATGGATATTTCAAGAAACATTCGTGAAACGATGAAATTCAACGAAATATCGTGTTTCATAGCGAAAGTAGAGAGATATCTATGAAAACATCAAAATTAAACTAAATCTCCGCTAAATCATGGTTATTACACGAAACATTCTTGAAACGATAAAATTCAACGAAATAACGTGTTTCGCAGCGAAAGGAACGAGATATCTATTAAAACGTCAAAATTAAGCTAAATCTCCGCTAAATCATGGTTATTTCAAGAAACATTCGTGAAACGTTGAAATTAAACGACATAACGTGTCTCGCATTGAAAGTAGCGAGATATCTATGAAAACATCAAAATTAAGCTAGATATCCGCTAAATCATGTTTATTTCAAGAAACATTCGTGAAACGATGAAATTCAACGAAATAACGTGTTTCGCAGCGAAAGGATCGAGATATCTATGAAAACATCAAAATTAAGCTAAATCTCCGCTAAATCATGGTTATTTCACGAAACATTCGTGTAACAATGAAATTCGACGAAATAACGTGTTACGCAGCGAAAGTAGTGATATCTATGAAAACAGCAAATATATGAATCCCTGCTAAATCATGGTTATTTCACGAAACATTCGTGAAACGAGGAAATTCAACGAAATAACGTGTTTCATAGCGAAAGTAGCGAGATTGAAAACATCAAAATTAAGCTAAATATCCGCTAAATCATGTTTATTTCAAGAAACATTCGTGAAACAATGAAATTCAACGAAATAACGTGTTTCGCAGCGATTGCGAGATCTAAGAAAACATCAAAATTAAGCTAAATCTCCGCTAAATCATGGTTATTTCACGAAACATTCGTGTAACAATGAAATTCGACGAAATAACGTGTTACGCAGCGAAAGTAGTGAGATATCTATTAAAACATCAAAATTAAGCTAAATCTCCGCTAAATCATGGATATTTCAAGAAACATTCGTGAAACGATGAAATTCAACGAAATAACGTGTTTCCCAGCGAAAGGATCGAGATATCTATGAAAACATCAAAATTAAGCTAAATCTCCGCTAAATCATGGTTATTTCACGAGACATTCGTGTAACAATGAAATTCGACGAAATACCGTGTTACGCAGCGAAAGTAGTGAGATATCTATGAAAACAGCAAAATTATTGTAAATCCCTGCTAAATCATGGTTATTTCACGAAACATTCGTAAAACGAGGAAATTCAACGAAATAACGTGTTTCATAGCGAAAGTAGCGAGATATCTATGAAAACATCAAAATTAAGCTAAATATCCGCTAAATCATGTTTATTTCAAGAAACATTCGTGAAACAATGAAATTCAACGAAATAACGTGTGTCGCAGCGAAAGTTGCGGGATATTATGAAAACATCATAATTTAGCTAAATCACCGCTAAATCATAGATATTTCACGAAACATTCCTGAAAAGATGAAATTCAACGAAATAACGTGTCTCGCAGTGAAAGTAGCGAGATATATATAAAAACAATAAAATTAATCTAAAACTCCGCTAAATCATGAATATTTCATGAAACATTCGTGAAACGATGAAATTCAACGAAATAACGTGTTTCATAGCGAAAGTAGCGAGATATCTATGAAAACATCAAAATTAAACTAAATCTCCGCTAAATCATGGTTATTAACACGAAACATTCTTGAAACGATAAAATTCAACGAAATAACGTGTTTCGCAGCGAAAGGAACGAGATATCTATTAAAACGTCAAAATTAAGCTAAATCTCCGCTAAATCATGGTTATTTCAAGAAACATTCGTGAAACGTTGAAATTAAACGACATAACGTGTCTCGCATTGAAAGTAGCGAGATATCTATGAAAACATCAAAATTAAGCTAGATATCCGCTAAATCATGTTTATTTCAAGAAACATTCGTGAAACGATGAAATTCAACGAAATAACGTGTTTCGCAGCGAAAGGATCGAGATATCTATGAAAACATCAAAATTAAGCTAAATCTCCGCTAAATCATGGTTATTTCACGAAACATTCGTGTAACAATGAAATTCGACGAAATAACGTGTTACGCAGCGAAAGTAGTGAGATATCTATGAAAACAGCAAAATTATGCTAAATCCCTGCTAAATCATGGTTATTTCACGAAACATTCGTGAAACGAGGAAATTCAACGAAATAACGTGTTTCATAGCGAAAGTAGCGAGATATCTATGAAAACATCAAAATTAAGCTAAATATCCGCTAAATCACGTTTATTTCAAGAAACACTCGTGAAACAATGAAATTCAACGAAATAACGTGTTTCGCAGCGAAAGTTGCGAGATATCTAAGAAAACATCATAATTTAGCTAAATCACCGCTAAATCATAGATATTTCACGAAACATTCCTGAAACGATGAAATTCAACGGAATAACGTGTCTCGCAGTGAAAGTAGCGAGATATCTATTAAAACATCAAAATTAAACTAAATCTCCGCTAAATCATGGATATTTCAAGAAACATTCGTGAAACGATGAAATTCTACGAAATAACGTGTTTCATAGCGAAAGTAGCGAGATATCTATGAAAACATCAAAATTAAACTAAATCTCCGCTAAATCATGGTTATTACACGAAACATTCTTGAAACGATAAAATTCAACGAAATAACGTGTTTCGCAGCGAAAGGAACGAGATATCTATTAAAACGTCAAAATTAAGCTAAATCTCCGCTAAATCATGGATATTTCAAGAAACATTCGTGAAACGATGAAATTAAACGACATAACGTGTCTCGCATTGAAAGTAGCGAGATATCTATGAAAACATCAAAATTAAGCTAGATATCCGCTAAATCATGTTTATTTCAAGAAACATTCGTGAATCGATGAAATTCAACGAAATAACGTGTTTCGCAGCGAAAGGATCGTGATATCTATGAAAACATCAAAATTAAGCTAAATCTCCGCTAAATCATGGTTATTTCACGAAACATTCGTGTAACAATGAAATTCGACGAAATAACGTGTTACGCAGCGAAAGTAGTGATATATCTATGAAAACAGCAAAATTATGCTAAATCCCTGCTAAATCATGGTTATTTCACGAAACATTCGTGAAACGAGGAAATTCAACGAAATAACGTGTTTCATAGCGAAAGTAGCGAGATATCTATGAAAACATCAAAATTAAGCTAAATATCCGCTAAATCATGTTTATTTCAAGAAACATTCGTGAAACAATGAAATTCAACGAAATAACGTGTTTCGCAGCGAAAGTTGCGAGATATCTAAGAAAACATCATAATTTAGCTAAATCACCGCTAAATCATAGATATTTCACGAAACATTCCTGAAACGATGAAATTCAACGGAATAACGTGTCTCGCAGTGAAAGTAGCGAGATATCTATAAAAACATCAAAATTAAGCTAAATCTCCGCTAAATCATGGATATTTCAAGAAACATTCGTGAAACGATGAAATTCAACGAAATAACGTGTTTCCCAGCGAAAGGATCGAGATATCTATGAAAACATCAAAATTAAGCTAAATCTCCGCTAAATCATGGTTATTTCACGAAACATTCGTGTAACAATGAAATTCGACGAAATAACGTGTTACGCAGCGAAAGTAGTGAGATATCTATGAAAACAGCAGAATTATGCTAAATCCCTGCTAAATCATGGTTATTTCACGAAACATTCGTGAAACGAGGAAATTGAACGAAATAACTTGTGTCATAGCGAAAGTAGCGAGATATCTATGAAAACATCAAAATTAAGCTAAATATCCGCTAAATCATGTTTATTTCAAGAAACATTCGTGAAACAATGAAATTCAACGAAATAACGTGTGTCGCAGCGAAAGTTGCGGGATATTATGAAAACATCATAATTTAGCTAAATCACCGCTAAATCATAGATATTTCACGAAACATTCCTGAAAAGATGAAATTCAACGAAATAACGTGTCTCGCAGTGAAAGTAGCGAGATATATATAAAAACAATAAAATTAATCTAAATCTCCGCTAAATCATGAATATTTCATGAAACATTCGTGAAACGATGAAATTCAACGAAATAACGTGTTTCATAGCGAAAGTAGCGAGATATCTATGAAAACATCAAAATTAAACTAAATCTCCGCTAAATCATGGTTATTTCACGAAACATTCTTGAAACGATAAAATTCATCGAAATATCGTGTTTCGCAGCGAAACTAACGAGATATCTTTTAAAACGTCAAAATTAAGCTAAATCTCCGCTAAATCATGGTTATTTCAAGAAACATTCGTGAAACGATGAAATTCAACGAAATAGCGTGTCTCGCAGTGAAAGTAGCGAGATATCTAGGAAAACATCAAAATTAAGCTAAATCTCCGCTAAATCATGGTTATTTCACGAAACATTCGTGTAACAATGAAATTCGACGAAATAACGTGTTACGCAGCGAAAGTAGTGAGATATCTATGAAAACAGCAAAATTATGCTAAATCCCTGCTAAATCATGGTTATTTCACGAAACATTCGTGAAACGAGGAAATTCAACGAAATAACGTGTTTCATAGCGAAAGTAGCGAGATATCTATGAAAACATCAAAATTAAGCTAAATATCCGCTAAATCATGTTTATTTCAAGAATCATTCGTTAAACAATGAAATTCAACGAAATAACGTGTCTCGCATTGAAAGTAGCGAGATATCTATGAAAACACCAAAATTAAGCTAGATATCCGCTAAATCATGTTTATTTCAAGAAACATTCGTGAATCGATGAAATTCAACGAAATAACGTGTTTCGCAGCGAAAGGATCGTGATATCTATGAAAACATCAAAATTAAGCTAAATCTCCGCTAAATCATGGTTATTTCACGAAACATTCGTGTAACAATGAAATTCGACGAAATAACGTGTTACGCAGCGAAAGTAGTGATATATCTATGAAAACAGCAAAATTATGCTAAATCCCTGCTAAATCATGGTTATTTCACGAAACATTCGTGAAACGAGGAAATTCAACGAAATAACGTGTTTCATAGCGAAAGTAGCGAGATATCTATGAAAACATCAAAATTAAGCTAAATATCCGCTAAATCATGTTTATTTCAAGAAACATTCGTGAAACAATTAAATTCAACGAAATAACGTGTTTCGCAGCGAAAGTTGCGAGATATCTAAGAAAACATCATAATTTAGCTAAATCACCGCTAAATCATAGATATTTCACGAAACATTCCTGAAACGATGAAATTCAACGGAATAACGTTTCTCGCAGTGAAAGTAGCGAGATATCTATAAATACATCAAAATTAAGCTAAATCTCCGCTAAATCATGGATATTTCAAGAAACATTCGTGAAACGATGAAATTCAACGAAATAACGTGTTTCCCAGCGAAAGGATCGAGATATCTATGAAAACATCAAAATTAAGCTAAATCTCCGCTAAATCATGGTTATTTCACGAAACATTCGTGTAACAATGAAATTCGACGAAATAACGTGTTACGCAGCGAAAGTAGTGAGATATCTATGAAAACAGCAGAATTATGCTAAATCCCTGCTAAATCATGGTTATTTCACGAAACATTCGTGAAACGAGGAAATTGAACGAAATAACGTGTGTCATAGCGAAAGTAGCGAGATATCTATGAAAACATCAAAATTAAGCTAAATATCCGCTAAATCATGTTTATTTCAAGAAACATTCGTGAAACAATGAAATTCAACGAAATAACGTGTGTCGCAGCGAAAGTTGCGGGATATTATGAAAACATCATAATTTAGCTAAATCACCGCTAAATCATAGATATTTCACGAAACATTCCTGAAAAGATGAAATTCAACGAAATAACGTGTCTCGCAGTGAAAGTAGCGAGATATATATAAAAACAATAAAATTAATCTAAATCTCCGCTAAATCATGAATATTTCATGAAACATTCGTGAAACGATGAAATTCAACGAAATAACGTGTTTCATAGCGAAAGTAGCGAGATATCTATGAAAACATCAAAATTAAACTAAATCTCCGCTAAATCATGGTTATTTCACGAAACATTCTTGAAACGATAAAATTCATCGAAATATCGTGTTTCGCAGCGAAACTAACGAGATATCTTTTAAAACGTCAAAATTAAGCTAAATCTCCGCTAAATCATGGTTATTTCAAGAAACATTCGTGAAACGATGAAATTCAACGAAATAGCGTGTCTCGCAGTGAAAGTAGCGAGATATCTAGGAAAACATCAAAATTAAGCTAAATCTCCGCTAAATCATGGTTATTTCACGAAACATTCGTGTAACAATGAAATTCGACGAAATAACGTGTTACGCAGCGAAAGTAGTGAGATATCTATGAAAACAGCAAAATTATGCTAAATCCATGCTAAATCATGGTTATTTCACGAAACATTCGTGAAACGAGGAAATTCAACGAAATAACGTGTTTCATAGCGAAAGTAGCGAGATATCTATGAAAACATCAAAATTAAGCTAAATATCCGCTAAATCATGTTTATTTCAAGAATCATTCGTTAAACAATGAAATTCAACGAAATAACGTGTTTCGCAGTGAAAGTTGCGCTCGCAGTGAAAGTAGCGAGATATCTATAAAAACATCAAAATTAAGCTAAATCTCCGCTAAATCATGGATATTTCAAGAAACATTCGTGAAACGATGAAATTCAACGAAATAACGTGTTTCCCAGCGAAAGGATCGAGATATCTATGAAAACATCAAAATTAAGCTAAATCTCCGCTAAATCATGGTTATTTCACGAAACATTCGTGTAACAATGAAATTCGACGAAATAACGTGTTACGCAGCGAAAGTAGTGAGATATCTATGAAAACAGCAAAATTATGCTAAATCCCTGCTAAATCATGGTTATTTCACGAAACATTCGTGAAACGAGGAAATTGAACGAAATAACGTGTGTCATAGCGAAAGTAGCGAGATATCTATGAAAACATCAAAATTAAGCTAAATATCCGCTAAATCATGTTTATTTCAAGAAACATTCGTGAAACAATGAAATTCAACGAAATAACGTGTTTCGCAGCGAAAGTTGCGAGATATTATGAAAACATCATAATTTAGCTAAATCACCGCTAAATCATAGATATTTCACGAATCATTCCTGAAAAGATGAAATTCAACGAAATAACGTGTCTCGCAGTGAAAGTAGCGAGATATATATAAAAACAATAAAATTAATCTAAATCTCCGCTAAATCATGAATATTTCATGAAACATTCGTGACACGATGAAATTCAACGAAATAACGTGTTTCATAGCGAAAGTAGCGAGATATCTATGAAAACATCAAAATTAAACTAAATCTCCGCTAAATCATGGTTATTTCACGAAACATTCTTGAAACGATAAAATTCATCGAAATATCGTGTTTCGCAGCGAAACAAACGAGATATCTTTTAAAACGTCAAAATTAAGCTAAATCTCCGCTAAATCATGGTTATTTCAAGAAACATTCGTGAAACGATGAAATTCAACGAAATAGCGTGTCTCGCAGTGAAAGTAGCGAGATATCTAGGAAAACATCAAAATTAAGCTAAATCTCCGCTAAATCATGGTTATTTCACGAAACATTCGTGTAACAATGAAATTCGACGAAATAACGTGTTACGCAGCGAAAGTAGTGAGATATCTATGAAAACAGCAAAATTATGCTAAATCCATGCTAAATCATGGTTATTTCACGAAACATTCGTGAAACGAGGAAATTCAACGAAATAACGTGTTTCATAGCGAAAGTAGCGAGATATCTATGAAAACATCAAAATTAAGCTAAATATCCGCTAAATCATGTTTATTTCAAGAATCATTCGTTAAACAATGAAATTCAACGAAATAACGTGTTTCGCAGTGAAAGTTGCGAGATATCTATGAAAACATCATAATTTAGCTAAATCACCGCTAAATCATAGATATTTCACGAAACATTCCTGAAACGATGAAATTCAACGGAATAACGTGTCTCGCAGTGAAAGTAGCGAGATATCTATTAAAACTTCAAAATTAAGCTAAATCTCCGCTAAATCATGGATATTTCAAGAAACATTCGTGAAACAATGAAATTCAACGAAATAACGTGTTTCATAGCGAAAGTAGCGAGATATCTATGAAAACATCAAAATTAAGCTAAATCTCCGCTAAATCATGTTTATTTCAAGAAACATTCGTGAAACAATGAAATTCAACGAAATAACGTGTTTCGCAGCGAAAGTTGCGAGATATCTATGAAAACATCATAATTTAGCTAAATCACCGCTAAATCATAGATATTTCACGAAACATTGCTGAAAAGATGAAATTCAACGAAATAACGTGTCTCGCAGTGAAAGTACCGAGATATATATAAAAACATCAAAATTAGGCTAAATCTCCGCTAAATCATGAATATTTCAAGAAACATTCGTGAAACGATGAAATTCAACGAATTAACGTTTTTCATAGCGAAAGTAGCGAGATATCTATGAAAACATCAAAATTAAACTAAATCTCCGCTAAATCATGGTTATTACACGAAACATTCTTGAAACGATAAAATTCAACGAAATATCGTGTTTCGCAGCGAAAGGAACGAGATATCTATTAAAACGTCAAAATTAAGCTAAATCTCCGCTAAATCATGGTTATTTCAAGAAACATTCGTGAATCGATGAAATTCAACGAAATAACGTGTTTCGCAGCGAAAGGATCGTGATATCTATGAAAACATCAAAATTAAGCTAAATCTCCGCTAAATCATGGTTATTTCACGAAACATTCGTGTAACAATGAAATTCGACGAAATAACGTGTTACGCAGCGAAAGTAGTGATATATCTATGAAAACAGCAAAATTATGCTAAATCCCTGCTAAATCATGGTTATTTCACGAAACATTCGTGAAACGAGGAAATTCAACGAAATAACGTGTTTCATAGCGAAAGTAGCGAGATATCTATGAAAACATCAAAATTAAGCTAAATATCCGCTAAATCATGTTTATTTCAAGAAACATTCGTGAAACAATGAAATTCAACGAAATAACGTGTTTCGCAGCGAAAGTTGCGAGATATCTAAGAAAACATCATAATTTAGCTAAATCACCGCTAAATCATAGATATTTCACGAAACATTCCTGAAACGATGAAATTCAACGGAATAACGTGTCTCGCAGTGAAAGTAGCGAGATATCTATAAATACATCAAAATTAAGCTAAATCTCCGCTAAATCATGGATATTTCAAGAAACATTCGTGAAACGATGAAATTCAACGAAATAACGTGTTTCCCAGCGAAAGGATCGAGATATCTATGAAAACATCAAAATTAAGCTAAATCTCCGCTAAATCATGGTTATTTCACGAAACATTCGTGTAACAATGAAATTCGACGAAATAACGTGTTACGCAGCGAAAGTAGTGAGATATCTATGAAAACAGCAGAATTATGCTAAATCCCTGCTAAATCATGGTTATTTCACGAAACATTCGTGAAACGAGGAAATTGAACGAAATAACGTGTGTCATAGCGAAAGTAGCGAGATATCTATGAAAACATCAAAATTAAGCTAAATATCCGCTAAATCATGTTTATTTCAAGAAACATTCGTGAAACAATGAAATTCAACGAAATAACGTGTGTCGCAGCGAAAGTTGCGGGATATTATGAAAACATCATAATTTAGCTAAATCACCGCTAAATCATAGATATTTCACGAAACATTCCTGAAAAGATGAAATTCAACGAAATAACGTGTCTCGCAGTGAAAGTAGCGAGATATATATAAAAACAATAAAATTAATCTAAATCTCCGCTAAATCATGAATATTTCATGAAACATTCGTGAAACGATGAAATTCAACGAAATAACGTGTTTCATAGCGAAAGTAGCGAGATATCTATGAAAACATCAAAATTAAACTAAATCTCCGCTAAATCATGGTTATTTCACGAAACATTCTTGAAACGATAAAATTCATCGAAATATCGTGTTTCGCAGCGAAACTAACGAGATATCTTTTAAAACGTCAAAATTAAGCTAAATCTCCGCTAAATCATGGTTATTTCAAGAAACATTCGTGAAACGATGAAATTCAACGAAATAGCGTGTCTCGCAGTGAAAGTAGCGAGATATCTAGGAAAACATCAAAATTAAGCTAAATCTCCGCTAAATCATGGTTATTTCACGAAACATTCGTGTAACAATGAAATTCGACGAAATAACGTGTTACGCAGCGAAAGTAGTGAGATATCTATGAAAACAGCAAAATTATGCTAAATCCATGCTAAATCATGGTTATTTCACGAAACATTCGTGAAACGAGGAAATTCAACGAAATAACGTGTTTCATAGCGAAAGTAGCGAGATATCTATGAAAACATCAAAATTAAGCTAAATATCCGCTAAATCATGTTTATTTCAAGAATCATTCGTTAAACAATGAAATTCAACGAAATAACGTGTTTCGCAGTGAAAGTTGCGAGATATCTATGAAAACATCATAATTTAGCTAAATCACCGCTAAATCATAGATATTTCACGAAACATTCCTGAAACGATGAAATTCAACGGAATAACGTGTCTCGCAGTGAAAGTAGCGAGATATCTATTAAAACTTCAAAATTAAGCTAAATCTCCGCTAAATCATGGATATTTCAAGAAACATTCGTGAAACAATGAAATTCAACGAAATAACGTGTTTCATAGCGAAAGTAGCGAGATATCTATGAAAACATCAAAATTAAGCTAAATCTCCGCTAAATCATGTTTATTTCAAGAAACATTCGTGAAACAATGAAATTCAACGAAATAACGTGTTTCGCAGCGAAAGTTGCGAGATATCTATGAAAACATCATAATTTAGCTAAATCACCGCTAAATCATAGATATTTCACGAAACATTGCTGAAAAGATGAAATTCAACGAAATAACGTGTCTCGCAGTGAAAGTACCGAGATATATATAAAAACATCAAAATTAGGCTAAATCTCCGCTAAATCATGAATATTTCAAGAAACATTCGTGAAACGATGAAATTCAACGAAATAACGTTTTTCATAGCGAAAGTAGCGAGATATCTATGAAAACATCAAAATTAAACTAAATCTCCGCTAAATCATGGTTATTACACGAAATATTCTTGAAACGATAAAATTCAACGAAATATCGTGTTTCGCAGCGAAAGGAACGAGATATCTATTAAAACGTCAAAATTAAGCTAAATCTCCGCTAAATCATGGTTATTTCAAGAAACATTCGTGAAACGATGAAATTCAACGAAATAACGTGTCTCGCAGTGAAAGTAGCGAGATATCTATGAAAACATCAATATTAAGCGAAATCTCGGCTAAGACATGGTTAATTCACGAAACATTCGTGAAACGATGAAATTCACCGAAATAACGTCTTTCGCAGCGAAAGTAGAGAGTTAAATGTGAAAACATCAAAATTAAGCAAAATCAACGATCAATCATAGATATTTCACGAAACATTCGTGAAACGTTGAAATTGAACGAATCATCGTGTTTCGCAGGGAAAATAGCGAGATATCTATGAAATCATCAAAATTAAGCTAAATCTCCGCTAAATCATGGTTATTTCACGAAACATTCGTGAAACGATGAAATTCAACGAAATAACGGGTTTCGCAGCGAAAGTAGCGAGATATCTATTAAACATCAAAATTAAGCTAAATATCCGCTAAATCATGGTTATTTCACGAAACTTTCGTGAAACGATGAAATTCAACGAAATAACGTGTTTCGCAGCGAAAGTAGCGAGATATCTATGTAAACATAAAAATTAAGCTAAATCTCCGTTAAATCATGGTTATTTCACGAAACTTTCGTGTATCAATGGAATTCATCGAAATAACGTGTTTCGCGGCGAAAGTAGTGAGATATCTATGAAAACCTGAAAATTAAGCTAAATCCATGCTAAATCATGGTTATTTCACGAAAGATTCGTGAAACGATGAAATTCGACGAAATAACGTCTCTCGCAGTTAAAGTAGCGTGATATATATGAAAACATCAAAATGAAGCTAAATATCCGCTAAATCATATTTATTTCAAGAAACATTCGGGTAACAATGAAATTCTAGGAAATAACGTGTTTCGCAGCGAAAGTAGTGAGATATCAATGAAAACATCAAATTTAAGCTAAATCACCGCTAAATCATAGATATTTCACGAAACATTCCTGAAACGATGAAATTCAACGAAATAACGTGTCTCGCAGTGACAGTAGCGAGATATCTATTAAAACAACAAAATTAAGCTAAATCTCCGCTAAATCATGGTTATTTCCCGAAACATTCGTGAAACTGTGAAATTCAACGAAATAACGTGTCTCGTAGTGAAAGTAGCGAGATATCTATGAAAACATCAAAATTAAGCGAAATCTCCGCTAAGTCATGGTTATTACACGAAAAATTCGTGAAAACATGAAATTCACCGAAATAACGTGTTTCGCAGCGAAATTTGCGAGATATCTATGAAAACATCCAAATTAAACTAAATCTCCGCTAAATCATGGTTATTACACGAAACATTCTTGAAACGATAAAATTCAACGAAATATCGTGTTTCGCAGCGAAAGGAACGAGATATCTATTAAAACGTCAAAATTAAGCTAAATCTCCGCTAAATCATGGTTAATTCAAGAAACATTCGTGAAACGATGAAATTCAACGAAATAACGTGTCTCGCAGTGAAAGTAGCGAGATATCTATGAAAACATCAAAATTAAGCTGAATCTCCGCTAAATCATGGTTATTTCACGAAACATTCGTGTAACAATGAAATTCGACGAAATAACGTGTTACGCAGCGAAAGTAGTGAGATATCTATTAAAACATCAAAATTAAGCTAAATCTCCGCTAAATCATGGATATTTCAAGAAACATTCGTGAAACGATGAAATTCAACGAAATAACGTGTTTCGCAGCGAAAGGATCGATATATCTATGATAAAGACAAATTTAAGCTAAATCTCCGCTAAATCATGGTTATTTCACGAAACGATCGTAAAACGATGAAATTCAACGAAATAACGTGTATCGCAGCGAAAGTTGCGAGATATCTATGAAACTTCAAAATTAATCTAAATTTCCGCTAAATCATGGTTATTTCACGAAACATTCGTGAAGCGATGAAATTCAACGAAATAACGTGTTTCGCAGCGAAAGTCGTGAGATATCTATGAAAACATAAAAATTAAGCTTAGTCTCTGCTAAATCATGGATATTTCACGAAACGTTCGTGATACTGTAAAATTCAACGAAATAACGTGTCTCGCAGGGAAAGTAGCGAGATATCTATGAAAACATCAAAATTAAGCGAAATCTCCGCTAAATCATGGTTATTTCACGAAACATTCGTGAAAAGATGAAATTCACCGAAATAACGTGTTTCGCAGCGAAAGTTGCGAGATATCTATGAAAACATCAAAATTAAGCTAAATCTCCGCTAAATCATAGTTATTTCACGAAACATTCGTGAAACGATGAAATTCAACGAAATAACGTGTCTCGCAGTGACAGTAGCGAGATATCTATTAAAACAACAAAATTAAGCTAAATCTCCGCTAAATCATGGTTATTTCCCGAAACATTCGTGAAACTGTGAAATTCAACGAAATAACGTGTCTCGTAGTGAAAGTAGCGAGATATCTATGAAAACATCAAAATTAAGCGAAATCTCCGCTAAGTCATGGTTATTACACGAAAAATTCGTGAAAACATGAAATTCACCGAAATAACGTGTTTCGCAGCGAAAGTTGCGAGATATCTATGAAAACATCCAAATTAAACTAAATCTCCGCTAAATCATGGTTATTACACGAAACATTCTTGAAACGATAAAATTCAACGAAATATCGTGTTTCGCAGCGAAAGGAACGAGATATCTATTAAAACGTCAAAATTAAGCTAAATCTCCGCTAAATCATGGTTAATTCAAGAAACATTCGTGAAACGATGAAATTCAACGAAATAACGTGTCTCGCAGTGAAAGTAGCGAGATATCTATGAAAACATCAAAATTAAGCTGAATCTCCGCTAAATCATGGTTATTTCACGAAACATTCGTGTAACAATGAAATTCGACGAAATAACGTGTTACGCAGCGAAAGTAGTGAGATATCTATTAAAACATCAAAATTAAGCTAAATCTCCGCTAAATCATGGATATTTCAAGAAACATTCGTGAAACGATGAAATTCAACGAAATAACGTGTTTCGCAGCGAAAGGATCGATATATCTATGATAAAGACAAATTTAAGCTAAATCTCCGCTAAATCATGGTTATTTCACGAAACGATCGTAAAACGATGAAATTCAACGAAATAACGTGTATCGCAGCGAAAGTTGCGAGATATCTATGAAACTTCAAAATTAATCTAAATTTCCGCTAAATCATGGTTATTTCACGAAACATTCGTGAAGCGATGAAATTCAACGAAATAACGTGTTTCGCAGCGAAAGTCGTGAGATATCTATGAAAACATAAAAATTAAGCTTAGTCTCTGCTAAATCATGGATATTTCACGAAACGTTCGTGATACTGTAAAATTCAACGAAATAACGTGTCTCGCAGGGAAAGTAGCGAGATATCTATGAAAACATCAAAATTAAGCGAAATCTCCGCTAAATCATGGTTATTTCACGAAACATTCGTGAAAAGATGAAATTCACCGAAATAACGTGTTTCGCAGCGAAAGTTGAGAGATATCTATGAAAACATCAAAATTAAGCTAAATCTCCGCTAAATCATAGTTATTTCACGAAACATTCGTGAAACGATGAAATTCAACGAAATAACGTGTTTCGCAGCGAAAGGATCGAGATATCTATGAAAACATCAAAATTAAGCTAAATCTCCGCTAAATCATGATTATTTCACGAAACATTCGTGTAACAATGAAATTCGACGAAATAACGTGTTACGCAGCGAAAGTAGTGAGATATCTATGAAAACAGAAAAATTATGCTAAATCCCTGCTAAATCATGGTTATTTCACGAAACATTCGTGAAACGAGGAAATGCAACGAAATAACGTGTTTCATAGCGAAAGTAGCGAGATATCTATTAAAACATCAAAATTAAGCTAAATATCCGCTAAATCTTGTTTATTTCAAGAAACATTCGTGAAACAATGAAATTCAACGAAATAACGTGTTTCGCAGCGAAAGTTGCGAGATATCTAAGAAAACATCATAATTTAGCTAAATCACCGCTAAATCATAGATATTTCACGAAACATTCCTGAAACGATGAAATTCAACGAAATAACGTGTTTCCCAGCGAAAGGATCGAGATATCTATGAAAACATCAAAATTAAGCTAAATCTCCGCTAAATCATGGTTATTTCACGAAACATTCGTGTAACAATGAAATTCGACGAAATAACGTGTAACGCAGCGAAAGTAGTGAGATATCTATGAAAACAGCAAAATTATGCTAAATCCCTGCTAAATCATGGTTATTTCACGAAACATTCGTGAAACGAGGAAATTCAACGAAATAACGTGTTTCATAGCGAAAGTAGCGAGATATCTATGAAAACATCAAAATTAAGCTAAATATCCGCTAAATCTTGTTTATTTCAAGAAACATTCGTGAAACAATGAAATTCAACGAAATAACGTGTTTCGCAGCGAAAGTTGCGAGATATCTATGAAAACATCATAATTTAGCTAAATCACCGCTTAATCATAGGTATTTCACGAAACATTCCTGAAAAGATGAAATTCAACGAAATAACGTGTCTCGCAGTGAAAGTAGCGAGATATACATAAAAACATCAAAATTAAGCTAAATCTCCGCTAAATCATGAATATTTCAAGAAACATTCGTGAAACGATGAAATTCAACGAAATAACGTGTTTCATAGCGAAAGGATCGATATATCTATGATAAAGACAAATTTAAGCTAAATCTCCGCTAAATCATGGTTATTTCACGAAACGATCGTAAAACGATGAAATTCAACGAAATAACGTGTATCGCAGCGAAAGTTGCGAGGTATCTATGAAACTTCAAAATTAATCTAAATTTCCTCTAAATCATGGTTATTTCACGAAACATTCGTGAAGCGATGAAATTCAACGAAATAACGTGTTTCGCAGCGAAAGTCGTGAGATATCTATGAAAACATAAAAATTAAGCTTAGTCTCTGCTAAATCATGGATATTTCACGAAACGTTCGTGATACTGTAAAATTCAACGAAATAACGTGTCTCGCAGGGAAAGTAGCGAGATATCTATGAAAACATCAAAATTAAACTAAATCTCCGCTAAATCATGGTTATTACACGAAACATTCTTGAAACGATAAAAATCAACGAATTATCGTGTTTCGCAGCGAAAGGAACGAGATATCTATTTAAACGTCAAAATTAAGCTAAATCTCCGCTAAATCATGGTTATTTCAAGAAACATTCGTGAAACGATGAAATTCAACGAAATAACGTGTTTCGCAGCGAAAGGATCGATATATCTATGATAAAGACAAATTTAAGCTAAATCTCCGCTAAATCATGGTTATTTCACGAAACGATCGTAAAACGATGAAATTCAACGAAATAACGTGTATCGCAGCGAAAGTTGCGAGGTATCTATGAAACTTCAAAATTAATCTAAATTTCCTCTAAATCATGGTTATTTCACGAAACATTCGTGAAGCGATGAAATTCAACGAAATAACGTGTTTCGCAGCGAAAGTCGTGAGATATCTATGAAAACATAAAAATTAAGCTTAGTCTCTGCTAAATCATGGATATTTCACGAAACGTTCGTGATACTGTAAAATTCAACGAAATAACGTGTCTCGCAGGGAAAGTAGCGAGATATCTATGAAAACATCAAAATTAAGCGAAATCTCCGCTAAATCATGGTTATTTCACGAAACATTCGTGAAAAGATGAAATTCACCGAAATAACGTGTTTCGCAGCGAAAGTTGAGAGATATCTATGAAAACATCAAAATTAAGCTAAATCTCCGCTAAATCATAGTTATTTCACGAAACATTCGTGAAACGATGAAATTCAACGAAATAACGTGTTTCGCAGCGAAAGGATCGAGATATCTATGAAAACATCAAAATTAAGCTAAATCTCCGCTAAATCATGATTATTTCACGAAACATTCGTGTAACAATGAAATTCGACGAAATAACGTGTTACGCAGCGAAAGTAGTGAGATACCTATGAAAACAGTAAAATTATGCTAAATCCCTGCTAAATCATGGTTATTTCACGAAACATTCGTGAAACGAGGAAATTCAACGAAATAACGTGTTTCATAGCGAAAGTAGCGAGATATCTATGAAAACATCAAAATTAAGCTAAATATCCGCTAAATCTTGTTTATTTCAAGAAACATTCGTGAAACAATGAAATTCAACGAAATAACGTGTTTCGCAGCGAAAGTTGCGAGATATCTATGAAAACATCATAATTTAGCTAAATCACCGCTTAATCATAGGTATTTCACGAAACATTCCTGAAAAGATGAAATTCAACGAAATAACGTGACTCGCAGTGAAAGTAGCGAGATATACATAAAAACATCAAAATTAAGCTAAATCTCCGCTAAATCATGAATATTTCAAGAAACATTCGTGAAACGATGAAATTCAACGAAATAACGTGTTTCATAGCGAAAGTAGCGAGATATCTATGAAAACATCAAAATTAAACTAAATCTCCGCTAAATCATGGTTATTACACGAAACATTCTTGAAACGATAAAAATCAACGAATTATCGTGTTTCGCAGCGAAAGGAACGAGATATCTATTTAAACGTCAAAATTAAGCTAAATCTCCGCTAAATCTTGGTTATTTCAAGAAACATTCGTGAAACGATGAAATTCAACGAAATAACGTGTCTCGCAGTGAAAGTAGCGAGATATCTATGAAAACATCAAAATTAAGCTAAATCTCCGCTAAATCGCGGTTATTTCAAGAAACATTCGTGAAACGATGAAATTCAACGAAATAACGTGTCTCGCAGTGAAAGTAGCGAGATATCTATGAAAACATCAATATTAAGCAAAATCACAGCTAAATCATAGTTATTTCACGTATTTTCCTGAAATGATGAAATTCTACGAAATAACGTGTTTCGCAGCGAAAGTAGTGAGATATCAATGAAAACATCAAAATTATGCTAAATCCCTGCTAAATCATGGTTATTTCACGAAACATTCGTGAAACGATGAAATTCAACGAAATAACGGGTTTCGCAGCGAAAGTAGCGAGATATCTATTAAACATCAAAATTAAGCTAAATATCCGCTAAATCATGGTTATTTCACGAAACTTTCGTGAAACGATGAAATTCAACGAAATAACGTGTTTCGCAGCGAAAGTAGCGAGATATCTATGTAAACATCAAAATTAAGCTAAATCTCCGTTAAATCATGGTTATTTCACGAAACTTTCGTGTATCAATGAAATTCATCGAAATAACGTGTTTCGCGGCGAAAGTAGTGAGATATCTATGAAAAAATGAAAATTAAGCTAAATCCCTGCTAAATCATGGTTATTTCACGAAAGATTCGTGAAACGATGAAATTCGACGAAATAACGTCTCTCGCAGTTAAAGTAGCGTGATATATATGAATACATCAAAATGAAGCTAAATATCCGCTAAATCATATTTATTTCAAGAAACATTCGGGTAACAATGAAATTCTACGAAATAACGTGTTTCGCAGCGAAAGTAGTGAGATATCAATGAAAACATCAAAATTATGCTAAATCCCTGCTAATTCATGGTTATTTCACGAAACATTCGTGTAACGATGAAATTAAACGAAATAACGTGTCTCGCATTGAAAGTAGCGAGATATCTATGAAAACATCAAAATTAAGCTAGATATACGCTAAATCATGTTTATTTCAAGAAACATTCGTGAAACGATGAAATTCAACGAAATAACGTGTTTCGCAGCAAAAGGATCGATATATCTATGAAAAAGACAAATTTAAGCTAAATCTCCTCTAAATCATGGATATTTCACGAAACGTTCGTGGAACTGTAAAATTCAACGAAATAACGTGTTTCGCAGCGAAAGTTGCGAGATATCTATGAAAACATCAAAATTAAGCTAAATCTCCGCTAAATCATTGTTATTTCACGAAACATTCGTGAAACGATGAAATTCAACGAAATAACGTGTTTCGCAGGTAAAGTAGCGAGATATCTATGAAAATATCAAAATTAAGCTAAAACTCCGCTAAATCATGGTTATTTCACGAAACATTCGTGTAGCAATGAAATTCTACGAAATAACGTGTTTCGCAGCGAAAGTAGTTAGATATCTATGAAAACATCAAAATTATGCTAAATCCCTGCTAAATCATGGTTATTTCACGAAACATTCGTGAAACGATGAAATTCAACGAAATAACGTGTTTCGCAGCGAAAGTAGCGAGATATCAATGAAAACGTCAAAATTAAGCTAAATATCCGCTAAATCATATTTATTTCAAGAAACATTCGTGAAACAATGAAATTCAACGAAATAACGTGTTTCGCAGCGAAAGTTGCGAGATATCTATGAAAACAACATAATTAAGCTAAATCACCGCTAAATCAGAGATATTTCACGAAACATTCCTGAAACGATGAAATTCAACGAAATAACGTGTCTCCCAGTGAAAGTAGCGAGATATCTATTAAAACATCAAAATTAAGCTAAATCTCCGCTAAGTCATGGTTATTTCCCGAAACATTCGTGATACTGTGAAATTCAACGAAATAACGTGTCTCGCAGTGAAAGTAGCTAGATATCTATGAAAACATCAAAATTAAGCGAAATCTCCGCTAAGTCATGGTTATTACACGAAAAATTCGTGAAAACATGAAATACACCGAAATAACGTGTTTCGCAGCGAAAGTTGCGAGATAACTATGAAAACATCCAAATTAAGCTAAATCTACGCTAAATCTCGGTTATTTCAAGAAACATTCGTGTAACAATGAAATCCTATGAAATAACGTGTTTCGCAGCGAAAGTAGTGAGATATCAATGAAACCATCATAATTATGCTAAATCCCTGCTAAATCATGTTTATTTCAAGAAACATTCGTGAAACGATGAAATTCCACGAAATAACGTGTTTCGCAGCGAAAGGATCGATATATCTATGAAAAAGACAAATTTAAGCTAAATCACCGCTAAATCAAAGATATTTCACGAAACATTCCTGAAACAATGAAATTCAACGAAATAACGTGTCTCGCAGTGACACTAGCGAAATATCTATTAAAACAACAAAATTAAGCTAAATCTCCGCTAAATCATGGTTATTTCCCGAAACATTCGTGAAACTGTGAAATTCAACGAAATAACGTGTCTCGTAGTGAAAGTAGCGAGATGTCTATGAAAACATCAAAATTAAGCGAAATCTCCGCTAAGTCATGGTTATTACACGAAAAATTCTTGAAAACATGAAATTCACCGAAATAACGTGTTTCGCAGCGAAAGTTGCGAGATATCTATGAAAACATCCAAATTAAGCTAAATCTCCGCTAAATCATAGTTATTTCACGAAACATTCGTGGAACGATGAAATTCAACGAAATATCGTGTTTCGCAGCGAAAGCAGCGAGATATCTATGAAAACAACAAAATTAAGCTAAATCTCCGCTAAATCATGGTTATTTCAAGAAACATTCGTGTAACAATGAAATTCTACGAAATAACGTGTATCGCAGCGAAAGTGTTGAGATATCAATGAAACCATCAAAATTATGCTAAATCCCTGCTAATACGTGGTTATTTCAGGAAACATTCGTGAAACGATGAAATTAAACGAAATAACGTGTCTCGCATTGAAAGAAGCGAGATATCTATGAAAACATCAAAATTAAGCTGGTTATCCTCTAAATCATGTTTATTTCAAGAAACAATCGTGAAACGATGAAATTCAACGAAATAACGTGTTTCGCAGCGAAAGGATCGATATATCTATGATAAAGACAAATTTAGGCTAAATCTCCGCTAAATCATGGTTATTTCACGAAACGATCGTGAAACGATGAAATTCAACGAAATAACGTGTATCGCAGCGAAAGTTGCGAGATATCTATGAAACTTCAAAATTAATCTAAATTTCCGCTAAATCATGGTTATTTCACGAAACATACGTGAAGCGATGAAATTCAACGAAATAACGTGTTTCGCAGCGAAAGTCGTGAGATATCTATGAAATCATAAAAATTAAGCTTAGTCTCTGCTAAATCATGGATATTTCACGAAACGTTCGTGATACTGTAAAATTCAACGAAATAACGTGTCTCGCAGGGAAAGTAGCGAGATATCTATGAAAACATCAAAATTAAGCGAAATCTCCGCTAAATCATGATTATTTCACGAAACATTCGTGTAACAATGAAATTCGACGACATAACGTGTTACGCAGCGAAAGTAGTGAGATATCTATGAAAACAGTAAAATTATGCTAAATCCCTGCTAAATCATGGTTATTTCACGAAACATTCGTGAAACGAGGAAATTCAACGAAATAACGTGTTTCATAGCGAAAGTAGCGAGATATCTATGAAAACATCAAAATTAAGCTAAGTATCCGCTAAATCATGTTTATTTCAAGAAACATTCGTGAAACAATGAAATTCAACGAAATAACGTGTTTCGCAGCGAAAGCTGCGAGATATCTATGAAAACATCATAATTTAGCTAAATCACCGCTAAATCATAGGTATTTTACGAAACATTCCTGAAAAGATGAAATTCAACGAAATAACGTGTCTCGCAGTGAAAGTAGCGAGATATATATAAAAACATCAAAATTAAGCTAAATCTCCGCTAAATCATGAATATTTCAAGAAACATTCGTGAAACGATGAAATTCAACGAAATAACGTGTTTCATAGCGAATGTAGCGAGATATCTATGAAAACAACAAAATTAAACTAAATCTCCGCTAAATCATTGTTATTACACGAAACATTCTTGAAACGATAAAATTCAACGAAATATCATGTTTCGCAGCGAAAGGAACGAGATATCTATTTAAACGTCAAAATTAAGCTAAATCTCCGCTAAATCGCGGTTATTTCAAGAAACATTCGTGAAACGATGAAATTCAACGAAATAACGTGTCTCGCAGTGAAAGTAGCGAGATATCTATGAAAACATCAATATTAAGCGAAATCTCGGCTAAGTCATGGTTAATTCACGAAACATTCGTGAAACGATGAAATTCACCGAAATAACGTCTTTCGCAGCGAGAGTAGAGAGATATATGTGAAAACATCAAAATTAAGCAAAATCACAGCTAAATCATAGTTATTTCACGTAACATTCCTGAAATGATGAAATTCTACGAAATAACGTGTTTCGCAGCGAAAGTAGTGAGATATCAATGAAAACATCAAAATTATGCTAAATCCCTGCTAAATCATGGTTATTTCACGAAACATTCGTGAAACGAGGAAATTCAACGAAATAACGTGTTTCATAGCGAAAGTAGCGAGATATCTATGAAAACATCATAATTAAGCTAAATCACCGCTAAATCATAGATATTTCACGAAACATTCCTGAAACGATGAAATTCAACGAAATAACGTGTATCGCAGTGAAAGTAGCGAGATATCTATTAAAACATCAAAATTTAGCTAAATCTCCGCTAAATCATGGTTATTTCACGAAACATTCGTGTAACAATGAAATTCGACGAAATAACGTGTTACGCAGCGAAAGTAGTGAGATATCTATGAAAACAGCAAAATTATGCTAAATCCCTGCTAAATCATGGTTATTTCACGAAACATTCGTGTAGCAATGAAATTCTACGAAATAACGTGTTTCGCAGCGAAAGTAGTTAGATATCTATGAAAACATCAAAATTATGCTAAATCCCTGCTAAATCATGGTTATTTCACGAAACATTCGTGAAACGATGAAATTCAACGAAATAACGTGTTTCGCAGCGAAAGTAGCGAGATATCAATGAAAACGTCAAAATTAAGCTAAATATCCGCTAAATCATATTTATTTCAAGAAACATTCGTGAAACAATGAAATTCAACGAAATAACGTGTTTCGCAGCGAAAGTTGCGAGATATCTATGAAAACAACATAATTAAGCTAAATCACCGCTAAATCAGAGATATTTCACGAAACATTCCTGAAACGGTGAAATTCAACGAAATAACGTGTCTCCCAGTGAAAGTAGCGAGATATCTATTAAAACATCAAAATTTAGCTAAATCTCCGCTAAATCATGGTTATTTCACGAAACATTCGTGTAACAATGAAATTCGACGAAATAACGTGTTACGCAGCGAAAGTAGTGAGATATCTATGAAAACAGCAAAATTATGCTAAATCCCTGCTAAATCATGGTTATTTCACGAAACATTCGTGTAGCAATGAAATTCTACGAAATAACGTGTTTCGCAGCGAAAGTTGCGAGATATCTATGAAAACAACATAATTAAGCTAAATCACCGCTAAATCAGAGATATTTCACGAAACATTCCTGAAACGATGAAATTCAACGAAATAACGTGTCTCCCAGTGAAAGTAGCGAGATATCTATTAAAACATCAAAATTAAGCTAAATCTCCGCTAAATCATGGTTATTTCCCGAAACATTCGTGAAACTGTGAAATTCACCGAAATAACGTGTCTCGCAGTGAAAGTAGCTAGATATCTATGAAAACATCAAAATTAAGCGAAATCTCCGCTAAGTCATGGTTATTACACGAAAAATTCGTGAAAACATGAAATTCACCGAAATAACGTGTTTCGCAGCGAAAGTTGCGAGATAACTATGAAAACATCCAAATTAAGCTAAATCTCCGCTAAATCACGGTTATTTCAAGAAACATTCGTGTAACAATGAAATTCTACGAAATAACGTGTTTCGCAGCGAAAGTAGTGAGATATCAATGAAACCATCATAATTATGCTAAATCCCTGCTAAATCATGTTTATTTCAAGAAACATTCCTGAAACGATGAAATTCAACGAAATAACGTGTCTCGCAGTGACAGTAGCGAGATATCTATTAAAACAACAAAATTAAGCTAAATCTCCGCTAAATCATGGTTATTTCCCGAAACATTCGTGAAACTGTGAAATTCAACGAAATAACGTGTCTCGTAGTGAAAGTAGCGAGATATCGATGAAAACATCAAAATTAAGCGAAATCTCCGCTAAGTCATGGTTATTACACGAAAAATTCGTGAAAACATGAAATTCACCGAAATAACGTGTTTCGCAGCGAAAGTTGCGAGATATCTTTGAAAACATCCAAATTAAGCTAAATCACCGCTAAATCATAGTTATTTCACGAAACATTCGTGGAACGATGAAATTCAACGAAATATCGTGTTTCGCAGCGAAAGTAGCGAGATATCTATGAAAACATCAAAATTAAGGTAAATCTCCGCTAAATCATGGTTATTTCAAGAAACATTCGTGTAACAATGAAATTCTACGAAATAACGTGTTTCGCAGCGAAAGTAGTGAGATATCAATGAAACCATCAAAATTATGCTAAATCCCTGCTAATACGTGGTTATTTCACGAAACATTGGTGAAACGATGAAATTAAACGAAATAACGTGTCTCGCATTGAAAGAAGCGAGATATCTATGAAAACATCAAAATTAAGCTAGTTATCCTCTAAATCATGTTTATTTCAAGAAACATTCGTGAAACGATGAAATTCAACGAAATAACGTGTTTCGCAGCGAAAGGTTCGATATATCTATGAAAAAGACAAATTTAAGCTAAATCTCCGCTAAATCATGGTTATTTCACGAAACGATCGTGAAACGATGAAATTCAACGAAATAACGTGTTTCGCAGCGAAAGTTGCGAGATATCTATGAAACTTCAAAATTAATCTAAATTTCCACTAAATCATGGTTATTTCACGAAACAATCGTGAAGCGATGAAATTCAACGAAATAACGTGTTTCGCAGCGAAAGTCGTGAGATATCTATGAAAACATAAAAATTAAGCTTAGTCTCTGCTAAATCATGGATATTTCACGAAACGTTCGTGATACTGTAAAATTCAACGAAATAACGTGTCTCGCAGGGAAAGTAGCGAGATATCTATGAAAACATCAAAATTAAGCGAAATCTCCGCTAAATCATGGTTATTTCACGAAACATTCGTGAAAAGATGAAATTCACCGAAATAACGTGTTTCGCAGCGAAAGTTGCGAGATATCTATGAAAACATCAAAATTAAGCTAAATCTCCGCTTAATCATGATTATTTCACGAAACATTCGTGAAACGATGAAATTCAACGAAATAACGTGTTTCGCAGCGAAAGTAGTGAGATATCTATGAAAACAGCAAAATTATGCTAAATCCCTGCTAAATCATGGTTATTTCACGAAACATTCGTGAAACGAGGAAATTCAACGAAATAACGTGTCTCATAGCGAAAGTAGCGAGATATCTATGAAAACATCAAAATTAAGCTAAATATCCGCTAAATCATGTTTATTTCAAGAAACATTCGTGAAACAATGAAATTCAACGAAATAACGTGTTTCGCAGCGAAAGTTGCGAGATATCTATGAAAACATCATAATTTAGCTTAATCACCGCTAAATCATAGGTATTTCACGAAACATTCCTGAAAAGATGAAATTCAACGAAATAACGTGTCTCGCTGTGAAAGTAACGAGATATATATAAAAACATCAAAATTAAGCTAAATCTCCGCTAAATCATGAATATTTCAAGAAACATTCGTGAAACGATGAAAATCAACGAAATAACGTGTTTCATAGCGAAAGTAGCGAGATATCTATGAAAACATCAAAATTAAACTAAATCTCCGCTAAATCATGGTTATTACACGAAACATTCTTGAAACGATAAAATTCAACGAAATATCGTGTTTCGCAGCGAAAGGAACGAGATATCTATTTAAACGTCAAAATTAAGCTAAATCTCCGCTAAATCATGGTTATTTCAAGAAACATTCGTGAAACGATGAAATTCAACGAAATAACGTGTCTCGCAGTGAAAGAAGCGAGATATCTATGAAATCATCAAAATTAAGCTAAATCTCCGCTAAATCGCGGTTATTTCAAGAAACATTCGTGAAACGATGAAATTCAACGAAATAACGTGTCTCGCAGTGAAAGTAGCGAGATATCTATGAAAACATCAATATTAAGCGAAATCTCGGCTAAGTCATGGTTAATTCACGAAACATTCGTGAAACGATGAAATTCACCGAAATAACGTCTTTCGCAGCGAGAGTAGAGAGATATATGTGAAAACATCAAAATTAAGCAAAATCACAGCTAAATCATAGTTATTTCACGTAACATTCGTGAAATGATGAAATTCTACGAAATAACGTGTTTCGCAGCGAAAGTAGTGAGATTTCAATGAAAACATCAAAATTATGCTAAATCCCTGCTAAATCATGGTTATTTCACGAAACATTCGTGAAAAGATGAAATTCACCGAAATAACGTGTTTCGCAGCGAAAGTTGCGAGATATCTATGAAAACATCAAAATTAAGCTAAATCTCCGCTTAATCATGATTATTTCACGAAACATTCGTGAAACGATGAAATTCAACGAAATAACGTGTTTCGCAGCGAAAGTAGTGAGATATCTATGAAAACAGCAAAATTATGCTAAATCCCTGCTAAATCATGGTTATTTCACGAAACATTCGTGAAACGAGGAAATTCAACGAAATAACGTGTCTCATAGCGAAAGTAGCGAGATATCTATGAAAACATCAAAATTAAGCTAAATATCAGCTAAATCATGTTTATTTCAAGAAACATTCGTGAAACAATGAAATTCAACGAAATAACGTGTTTCGCAGCGAAAGTTGCGAGATATCTATGAAAACATCATAATTTAGCTAAATCACCGCTAAATCATAGATATTTCACGAAACATTCCTGAAAAGATGAAATTCAACGAAATAACGTGTCTCGCAGTGAAAGTAGCGATATATATATAAAAACATCAAAATTAAGCTAAATCTCCGCTAAATCATGAATATTTCAAGAAACATTCGTGAAACGATGAAATTCAACGAAATAACGTGTTTCATAGCGAAAGTAGCGAGATATCTATGAAAACATCAAAATTAAACTAAATCTCCGCTAAATCATGGTTATTACACGAAACATTCTTGAAACGATAAAATTCAACGAAATAACGTGTTTCGCAGCGAAAGGAACGAGATATCTATTAAAACGTCAAAATTAAGCTAAATCTCCGCTAAATCATGGTTATTTCAAGAAACATTCGTGAAACGATGAAATTCAACGAAATAACGTGTCTCGCAGTGAAAGTAGCGAGATATCTATGAAAACATCAAAATTAAGCTAAATCTCCGCTAAATCGCGGTTATTTCAAGAAACATTCGTGAAACGATGAAATTCAACGAAATAACGTGTCTCGCAGTGAAAGTAGCGAGATATCTATGAAAACATCAATATTAAGCGAAATCTCGGCTAAGTCATGGTTAATTCACGAAACATTCGTGAAACGATGAAATTCACCGAAATAACGTCTTTCGCAGCGAGAGTAGAGAGATATATGTGAAAACATCAAAATTAAGCAAAATCACAGCTAAATCATAGTTATTTCACGTAACATTCGTGAAATGATGAAATTCTACGAAATAACGTGTTTCGCAGCGAAAGTAGTGAGATATCAATGAAAACATCAAAATTATGCTAAATCCCTGCTAAATCATGGTTATTTCACGAAACATTCGTGAAACGAGGAAATTCAACGAAATAACGTGTTTCATAGCGAAAGTAGCGAGATATCTATGAAAACATCATAATTAAGCTAAATCACCGCTAAATCATAGATATTTCACGAAACATTCCCGAAACGATGAAATTCAACGAAATAACGTGTATCGCAGTGAAAGTAGCGAGATATCTATTAAAACATCAAAATTTAGCTAAATCTCCGCTAAATCATGGATATTTCAAGAAACATTCGTGAAAGGATGAAATTCAACGAAATAACGTGTATCGCAGTGAAAGTAGCGAGATATCCTTGAAAACATCAAAATTAAGCTAAATCTCCGCTAAATCATGGTAATTTCACGAAACATTCGTGAAACGATAAAATTCAACGAATTAACGTGTTTCGCAGCGAAAGGAACGAGATATCTATGAAAACGTCAAAATTAAGCTAAATCTCCGCTAAATCATGGTTATTTCAAGAAACATTCGTGAAACGATGAAATTAAACGAAATAACGTGTCTCGCATTGAAAGTAGCGAGATATCTATGAAAACATCAAAATTAAGCTAGATATCCGCTAAATCATGTTTATTTCAAGAAACATTCGTGAAACGGTGAAATTCAACGAAATAACGTGTTTCGCAGCGAAAGGATCGATATATCGATGAAAAAGACAAATTTAATCTAAATCTCCGCTAAATCATGGTTATTTCACGAAACGATCGTGAAACGATGAAATTCAACGAAATAACGTGTTTCGCAGGAAAGTTGCGAGATATCTATGAAAACATCAATATTAAGCTAAGTCTCCGCTAAATCATAGTTTTTCACGAAACATTTGTGAAACGATGAAATTCAACGAAATAACGTGTTCGTAGTGAAAGTAGCGAGATATCTATGAAAACATCAAAATTAAGCTAAATCTACGCTAAATCATGGTTATTTCACGAAACATTCGTGTAACAATGAAATTCGACGAAATAACGTGTTACGCAGCGAAAGTAGTGAGATATCTATGAAAACAGCAAAATTATGCTAAATCCATGCTAAATCATGGTTATTTCACGAAACATTCGTGAAACGAGGACATTCAACGAAATAACGTGTTTCATAGCGAAAGTAGCGAGATATCTATGAAAACATCAAAATTAAGCTAAATATCCGCTAAATCATGTTTATTTCAAGAAACATTCGTGAAACAATGAAATTCAACGAAATAACGTGTTTCGCAGTGAAAGTTGCGAGATATCTATGAAAACATCATAATTTAGCTAAATCACCGCTAAATCATAGATATTTCTCGAAACATTCCTGAAACGATGAAATTCAACGGAATAACGTGTCTCTCAGTGAAAGTAGCGAGATATCTATTTAAACATCAAAATTAAGCTAAATCTCCGCTAAATCATGGATATTTCAAGAAACATTCGTGAAACGATGAAATTCAACGAAATAACGTGTTTCGCAGCGAAAGTAGCGAGATATCTATGTAAACATCAAAATTAAGCTAAATCTCCGTTAAATCATGGTTATTTCACGAAACTTTCGTGTAACAATGAAATTCTACGAAATAACGTGTTTCGCAGCGAAAGTAGTGAGATATCAATGAAAACATCAAAATTATGCTAAATCCCTGCTAATTCATGGTTATTTCACGAAACATTCGTGTAACGATGAAATTAAACGAAATAACGTGTCTCGCATTGAAAGTAGCGAGATATCTATGAAAACATCAAAATTAAGCTAGATATACGCTAAATCATGTTTATTTCAAGAAACATTCGTGAAACGATGAAATTCAACGAAATAACGTGTTTCGCAGCAAAAGGATCATTATATCTATGAAAAAGACAAATTTAAGCTAAATCTCCTCTAAATCATGGATATTTCACGAAACGTTCGTGGAACTGTAAAATTCAACGAAATAACGTGTTTCGCAGTGAAAGTTGCGAGATATCTATGTAAACATCAAAATTAAGCTAAATCTCCGCTAAATCATTGTTATTTCACGAAACATTCGTGAAACGATGAAATTCAACGAAATAACGTGTTTCGCAGGTAAAGTAGCGAGATATCTATGAAAATATCAAAATTAAGCTAAATCTCCGCTAAATCATGGTTATTTCACGAAACATTCGTGTAGCAATGAAATTCTACGAACTAACGTGTTTCGCAGCGAAAGTAGTTAGATATCTATGAAAACATCAAAATTATGCTAAATCCCTGCTAAATCATGGTTATTTCACGAAACATTCGTGAAACGATGAAATTCAACGAAATAACGTGTTTCGCAGCGAAAGTAGCGAGATATCAATGAAAACGTCAAAATTAAGCTAAATATCCGCTAAATCATATTTATTTCAAGAAACATTCGTGAAACAATGAAATTCAACGAAATAACGTGTTTCGCAGCGAAAGTTGCGAGATATCTATGAAAACAACATAATTAAGCTAAATCACCGCTAAATCAGAGATATTTCACGAAACATTCCTGAAACGATGAAATTCAACGAAATAACGTGTCTCCCAGTGAAAGTAGCGAGATATCTATTAAAACATCAAAATTAAGCTAAATCTCCGCTAAATCATGGTTATTTCCCGAAACATTCGTGATACTGTGAAATTCAACGAAATAACGTGTCTCGCAGTGAAAGTAGCTAGATATCTATGAAAACATCAAAATTAAGCGAAATCTCCGCTAAGTCATGGTTATTACACGAAAAATTCGTGAAAACATGAAATACACCGAAATAACGTGTTTCGCAGCGAAAGTTGCGAGATAACTATGAAAACATCCAAATTAAGCTAAATCTACGCTAAATCACGGTTATTTCAAGAAACATTCGTGTAACAATGAAATTCTACGAAATAACGTGTTTCGCAGCGAAAGTAGTGAGATATCAATGAAACCATCATAATTATGCTAAATCCCTGCTAAATCATGTTTATTTCAAGAAACATTCGTGAAACGATGAAATTCCACGAAATAACGTGTTTCGCAGCGAAAGGATCGATATATCTATGAAAAAGACAAATTTAAGCTAAATCACCGCTAAATCAAAGATATTTCACGAAACATTCCTGAAACAATGAAATTCAACGAAATAACGTGTCTCGCAGTGACACTAGCGAGATATCTATTAAAACAACAAAATTAAGCTAAATCTCCGCTAAATCATGGTTATTTCCCGAAACATTCGTGAAACTGTGAAATTCAACGAAATAACGTGTCTCGTAGTGAAAGTTGCGAGATATCTATGAAAACATCAAAATTAAGCGAAATCTCCGCTAAGTCATGGTTATTACACGAAAAATTCGTGAAAACATGAAATTCACCGAAATAACGTGTTTCGCAGCGAAAGTTGCGAGATATCTATGAAAACATCCAAATTAAGCTAAATCTCCGCTAAATCATAGTTATTTCACGAAACATTCGTGGAACGATGAAATTCAACGAAATATCGTGTTTCGCAGCGAAAGCAGCGAGATATCTATGAAAACATCAAAATTAAGCTAAATCTCCGCTAAATCATGGTTATTTCAAGAAACATTCGTGTAACAATGAAATTCTACGAAATAACGTGTATCGCAGCGAAAGTGTTGAGATATCAATGAAACCATCAAAATTATGCTAAATCCCTGCTAATACGTGGTTATTTCAGGAAACATTCGTGAAACGATGAAATTAAACGAAATAACGTGTCTCGCATTGAAAGAAGCGAGATATCTATGAAAACATCAAAATTAAGCTAGTTATCCTCTAAATCATGTTTATTTCAAGAAACATTCGTGAAACGATGAAATTCAACGAAATAACGTGTTTCGCAGCGAAAGGTTCGATATATCTCTGAAAAAGACAAATTTAAGCTAAATCTCCGCTAAATCATGGTTATTTCACGAAACGATCGTGAAACGATGAAATTCAACGAAATAACGTGTATCGCAGCGAAAGTTGCGAGATATCTATGAAAATTCAAAATTAATCTAAATTTCCGCTAAATCATGGTTATTTCACGAAACATTCGTGAAGCGATGAAATTCAACGAAATAACGTGTTTCGCAGCGAAAGTCGTGAGATATCTATGAAATCATAAAAATTAAGCTTTGTCTCTGCTAAATCATGGATATTTCACGAAACGTTCGTGATACTGTAAAATTCAACGAAATAACGTGTCTCGCAGGGAAAGTAGCGAGATATCTATGAAAACATCAAAATTAAGCGAAATCTCCGCTAAATCATGATTATTTCACGAAACATTCGTGTAACAATGAAATTCGACGAAATAACGTGTTACGCAGCGAAAGTAGTGAGATATCTATGAAAACAGTAAAATTATGCTAAATCCCTGCTAAATCATGGTTATTTCACGAAACATTCGTGAAACGAGGAAATTCAACGAAATAACGTGTTTCATAGCGAAAGTAGCGAGATATCTATGAAAACATCAAAATTAAGCTAAGTATCCGCTAAATCATGTTTATTTCAAGAAACATTCGTGAAACAATGAAATTCAACGAAATAACGTGTTTCGCAGCGAAAGCTGCGAGATATCTATGAAAACAACAAAATTAAACTAAATCTCCGCTAAATCATGGTTATTACACGAAACATTCTTGAAACGATAAAATTCAACGAAATATCATGTTTCGCAGCGAAAGGAACGAGATATCTATTTAAACGTCAAAATTAAGCTAAATCTCCGCTAAATCATGGTTATTTCAAGAAACATTCGTGAAACGATGAAATTCCACGAAATAACGTGTTTCGCAGCGAAAGGATCGATATATCTATGAAAAAGACAAATTTAAGCTAAATCACCGCTAAATCAAAGATATTTCACGAAACATTCCTGAAACAATGAAATTCAACGAAATAACGTGTCTCGCAGTGACACTAGCGAGATATCTATTAAAACAACAAAATTAAGCTAAATCTCCGCTAAATCATGGTTATTTCCCGAAACATTCGTGAAACTGTGAAATTCAACGAAATAACGTGTCTCGTAGTGAAAGTTGCGAGATATCTATGAAAACATCAAAATTAAGCGAAATCTCCGCTAAGTCATGGTTATTACACGAAAAATTCGTGAAAACATGAAATTCACCGAAATAACGTGTTTCGCAGCGAAAGTTGCGAGATATCTATGAAAACATCCAAATTAAGCTAAATCTCCGCTAAATCATAGTTATTTCACGAAACATTCGTGGAACGATGAAATTCAACGAAATATCGTGTTTCGCAGCGAAAGCAGCGAGATATCTATGAAAACATCAAAATTAAGCTAAATCTCCGCTAAATCATGGTTATTTCAAGAAACATTCGTGTAACAATGAAATTCTACGAAATAACGTGTATCGCAGCGAAAGTGTTGAGATATCAATGAAACCATCAAAATTATGCTAAATCCCTGCTAATACGTGGTTATTTCAGGAAACATTCGTGAAACGATGAAATTAAACGAAATAACGTGTCTCGCATTGAAAGAAGCGAGATATCTATGAAAACATCAAAATTAAGCTGGTTATCCTCTAAATCATGTTTATTTCAAGAAACAATCGTGAAACGATGAAATTCAACGAAATAACGTGTTTCGCAGCGAAAGGATCGATATATCTATGATAAAGACAAATTTAAGCTAAATCTCGCTAAATCATGGTTATTTCACGAAACGATCGTGAAACGATGAAATTCAACGAAATAACGTGTATCGCAGCGAAAGTTGCGAGATATCTATGAAACTTCAAAATTAATCTAAATTTCCGCTAAATCATGGTTATTTCACGAAACATTCGTGAAGCGATGAAATTCAACGAAATAACGTGTTTCGCAGCGAAAGTCGTGAGATATCTATGAAATCATAAAAATTAAGCTTAGTCTCTGCTAAATCATGGATATTTCACGAAACGTTCGTGATACTGTAAAATTCAACGAAATAACGTGTCTCGCAGGGAAAGTAGCGAGATATCTATGAAAACATCAAAATTAAGCGAAATCTCCGCTAAATCATGATTATTTCACGAAACATTCGTGTAACAATGAAATTCGACGAAATAACGTGTTACGCAGCGAAAGTAGTGAGATATCTATGAAAACAGTAAAATTATGCTAAATCCCTGCTAAATCATGGTTATTTCACGAAACATTCGTGAAACGAGGAAATTCAACGAAATAACGTGTTTCATAGCGAAAGTAGCGAGATATCTATGAAAACATCAAAATTAAGCTAAATATCCGCTAAATCATGTTTATTTCAAGAAACATTCGTGAAACGATGAAATTCAACGAAATAACGTGTTTCGCAGCGAAAGTAGCGAGATATCTATGAAAACATCAAAATTAAACTAAATCTCCGCTAAATCATGGTTATTACACGAAACATTCTTGAAACGATAAAATTCAACGAAATATCGTGTTTCGCAGCGAAAGGAACGAGATATCTATTAAAACGTCAAAATTAAGCTAAATCTCCGCTAAATCATGGTTATTTCAAGAAACATTCGTGAAACGATGAAATTCAACGAAATAACGTGTCTCGCAGTGAAAGTAGCGAGATATCTATGAAAACATCAAAATTAAGCTAAATCTCCGCTAAATCGCGGTTATTTCAAGAAACATTCGTGAAACGATGAAATTCAACTAAATAACGTGTCTCGCAGTGAAAGTAGCGAGATATCTATGAAAACATCAATATTAAGCGAAATCTCGGCTAAGTCATGGTTAATTCACGAAACATTCGTGAAACGATGAAATTCACCGAAATAACGTCTTTCGCAGCGAGAGTAGAGAGATATATGTGAAAACATCAAAATTAAGCAAAATCACAGCTAAATCATAGTTATTTCACGAAACATTCTTGAAACGATAAAATTCAACGAAATATCATGTTTCGCAGCGAAAGGAACGAGATATCTATTTAAACGTCAAAATTAAGCTAAATCTCCGCTAAATCATGGTTATTTCAAGAAACATTCGTGAAACGATGAAATTCAACGAAATAACGTGTCTCGCAGTGAAAGAAGCGAGATATCTATGAAAACATCAAAATTAAGCTAAATCTCCGCTAAATCGCGGTTATTTCAAGAAACATTCGTGAAACGATGAAATTCAACGAAATAACGTGTCTCGCAGTGAAAGTAGCGAGATATCTATGAAAACATCAATATTAAGCGAAATCTCGGCTAAGTCATGGTTAATTCACGAAACATTCGTGAAACGATGAAATTCACCGAAATAACGTCTTTCGCAGCGAGAGTAGAGAGATATATGTGAAAACATCAAAATTAAGCAAAATCACAGCTAAATCATAATTATTTCACGTAACATTCCTGAAATGATGAAATTCTACGAAATAACGTGTTTCGCAGCGAAAGTAGTGAGATATCAATGAAAACATCAAAATTATGCTAAATCCCTGCTAAATCATGGTTATTTCACGAAACATTCGTGAAACGAGGAAATTCAACGAAATAACGTGTTTCATAGCGAAAGTAGCGAGATATCTATGAAAACATCATAATTAAGCTAAATCACCGCTAAATCATAGATATTTCACGAAACGTTCCTGAAACGATGAAATTCAACGAAATAACGTGTATCGCAGTGAAAGTAGCGAGATATCTATTAAAACATCAAAATTTAGCTAAATCTCCGCTAAATCATGGTTATTTCACGAAACATTCGTGTAACAATGAAATTCGACGAAATAACGTGTTACGCAGCGAAAGTAGTGAGATATCTATGAAAACAGCAAAATTATGCTAAATCCCTGCTAAATCATGGTTATTTCACGAAACATTCGTGTAGCAATGAAATTCTACGAAATAACGTGTTTCGCAGCGAAAGTAGTTAGATATCTATGAAAACATCAAAATTATGCTAAATCCCTGCTAAATCATGGTTATTTCACGAAACATTCGTGAAACGATGAAATTCAACGAAATAACGTGTTTCGCAGCGAAAGTAGCGAGATATCAATGAAAACGTCAAAATTAAGCTAAATATCCGCTAAATCATATTTATTTCAAGAAACATTCGTGAAACAATGAAATTCAACGAAATAACGTGTTTCGCAGCGAAAGTTGCGAGATATCTATGAAAACAACATAATTAAGCTAAATCACCGCTAAATCAGAGATATTTCACGAAACATTCCTGAAACGGTGAAATTCAACGAAATAACGTGTCTCCCAGTGAAAGTAGCGAGATATCAATTAAAACATCAAAATTTAGCTAAATCTCCGCTAAATCATGGTTATTTCACGAAACATTCGTGTAACAACGAAATTCGACGATATAACGTGTTACGCAGCGAAAGTAGTGAGATATCTATGAAAACAGCAAAATTATGCTAAATCCCTGCTAAATCATGGTTATTTCACGAAACATTCGTGTAGCAATGAAATTCTACGAAATAACGTGTTTCGCAGCGAAAGTAGTTAGATATCTATGAAAACATCAAAATTATGCTAAATCCCTGCTAAATCATGGTTATTTCACGAAACATTCGTGAAACGATGAAATTCAACGAAATAACGTGTTTCGCAGCGAAAGTAGCGAGATATCAATGAAAACGTCAAAATTAAGCTAAATATCCGCTAAATCATATTTATTTCAAGAAACATTCGTGTAACAATGAAATTCTACGAAATAACGTGTTTCGCAGCGAAAGTAGTGAGATATCAATGAAACCATCAAAATTATGCTAAATCCCTGCTAATACGTGGTTATTTCAGGAAACATTCGTGAAACGAAGAAATTAAACGAAATATCGTGTCTCGCATTGAAAGAAGCGAGATATCTATGAAAACATCAAAATTAAGCTGGTTATCCTCTAAATCATGTTTATTTCAAGAAACATTCGTGAAACGATGAAATTCAACGAAATAGCGTGTTTCGCAGCGAAAGGATCGATATATCTATGATAAAGACAAATTTAAGCTAAATCTCCGCTAAATCATGGTTATTTCACGAAACGATCGTGAAACGATGAAATTCAACGAAATAACGTGTTTCGCAGCGAAAGTTGCGAGATATCTATGAAACTTCAAAATTAACCTAAATTTCCGCTAAATCATGGTTATTTCACGAAACAATCGTGAAGCGATGAAATTCAACGAAATAACGTGTTTCGAAGCGAAAGTCGTGAGATATCTATGAAAACATAAAAATTAAGCTTAGTCTCTGCTAAATCATGGATATTTCACGAAACGTTCGTGATACTGTAAAATTCAACGAAATAACGTGTCTCGCAGGGAAAGTAGCGAGATATCTATGAAAACATCAAAATTAAGCGAAATCTCCGCTAAATCATGGTTATTTCACGAAACATTCGTGAAAAGATGAAATTCACCGAAATAACGTGTTTCGCAGCGAAAGTTGCGAGATATCTATGAAAACATCAAAATTAAGCTAAATCTCCGCTAAATCATAGTTATTTCACGAAACATTCGTGAAACGATGAAATTCAACGAAATAACGTGTTTCGCAGCGAAAGGATCGAGATATCTATGAAAACATCAAAATTAAACTAAATCTCCGCTTAATCATGATTATTTCACGAAACATTCGTGTAACAATGAAATTCGACGAAATAACGTGTTACGCAGCGAAAGTAGTGAGATATCTATGAAAACAGCAAAATTATGCTAAATCCCTGCTAAATCATGGTTATTTCACGAAACATTCGTGAAACGAGGAAATTCAACGAAATAACGTGTTTCATAGCGAAAGTAGCGAGATATCTATGAAAACATCAAAATTAAGCTAAATATCCGCTAAATCATGTTTATTTCAAGAAACATTCGTGAAACAATGAAATTCAACGAAATAACGTGTTTCGCAGCGAAAGTTGCGAGATATCTATGAAAACATCATCATTTAGCTTAATCACCGCTAAATCATAGGTATTTCACGAAACATTCCTGAAAAGATGAAATTCAACGAAATAACGTGTCTCGCAGTGAAAGTAGCGAGATATATATAAAAACATCAAAATTAAGCTAAATCTCCGCTAAATCATGAATATTTCAAGAAACATTCGTGAAACGATGAAAATCAACGAAATAACGTGTTTCATAGCGAAAGTAGCGAGATATCTATGAAAACATCAAAATTAAACTAAATCTCCGCTAAATCATGGTTATTACACGAAACATTCTTGAAACGATAAAATTCAACGAAATATCGTGTTTCGCAGCGAAAGGAACGAGATATCTATTTAAACGTCAAAATTAAGCTAAATCTCCGCTAAATCATGGTTATTTCAAGAAACATTCGTGAAACGATGAAATTCAACGAAATAACGTGTCTCGCAGTGAAAGAAGCGAGATATCTATGAAATCATCAAAATTAAGCTAAATCTCCGCTAAATCGCGGTTATTTCAAGAAACATTCGTGAAACGATGAAATTCAACGAAATAACGTGTCTCGCAGTGAAAGTAGCGAGATATCTATGAAAACATCAATATTAAGCGAAATCTCGGCTAAGTCATGGTTAATTCACGAAACATTCGTGAAACGATGAAATTCACAGAAATAACGTCTTTCGCAGCGAGAGTAGAGAGATATATGTGAAAACATCAAAATTAAGCAAAATCACAGCTAAATCATAGTTATTTCACGTAACATTCGTGAAATGATGAAATTCTACGAAATAACGTGTTTCGCAGCGAAAGTAGTGAGATTTCAATGAAAACATCAAAATTATGCTAAATCCCTGCTAAATCATGGTTATTTCACGAAACATTCGTGAAACGAGGAAATTCAACGAAATAACGTGTTTCATAGCGAAAGTAGCGAGATATCTATGAAAACATCATAATTAAGCTAAATCACCGCTAAATCATAGATATTTCACGAAACATTCCTGAAACGATGAAATTCAACGAAATAACGTGTATCGCAGTGAAAGTAGCGAGATATCTATTAAAACATCAAAATTAAGCTAAATCTCCGCTAAATCATGGATATTTCAAGAAACATTCGTGAAAGGATGAAATTCAACGAAATAACGTGTATCGCAGTGAAAGTAGCGAGATATCCTTGAAAACATCAAAATTAAGCTAAATCTACGCTAAATCATGGTTATTTCACGAAACATTCGAGAAACGATGAAATTCAACGAAATAACGTGTTTCATAGCGAAAGTAGCGAGATATCTATGAAAACATCAAAATTAAGCTAAATCACCACTAAATCATGGTTATTTCACGAAACATTCGTGAAACGATAAAATTCAACGAAATAACGTGTTTCGCAGCGAAAGGTACGAGATATCTATGAAAACGTCAAAATTAAGCTAAATCTCCGCTAAATCATGGTTATTTCAAGAAACATTCGTGAAACGATGAAATTAAACGAAATAACGTGTCTCGCATTGAAAGTAGCGAGATATCTATGATAACATCAAAATTAAGCTAGATATCCGCTAAATCATGTTTATTTCAAGAAACATTCGTGAAACGGTGAAATTCAACGAAATAACGTGTTTCGCAGCGAAAGGATCGATATATCGATGAAAAAGACAAATTTAATCTAAATCTCCGCTAAATCATGGTTATTTCACGAAACGATCGTGAAACGATGAAATTCAACGAAATAACGTGTTTCGCAGCGAAAGTTGCGAGATATCTATGAAAACATCAATATTAAGCTAAGTCTCCGCTAAATCATAGTTTTTCACGAAACATTTGTGAAACGATGAAATTCAACGAAATAACGTGTTTCGTAGTGAAAGTAGCGAGATATCTATGAAAACATCAAAATTAAGCTAAATCTCCGCTAAATCATGGTTATTTCACGAAACATTCGTGTAACAATGAAATTCGACGAAATAACGTGTTACGCAGCGAAAGTAGTGAGATATCTATGAAAACAGCAAAATTATGCTAAATCCATGCTAAATCATGGTTATTTCACGAAACATTCGTGAAACGAGGACATTCAACGAAATAACGTGTTTCATAGCGAAAGTAGCGAGATATCTATGAAAACATCAAAATTAAGCTAAATATCCGCTAAATCATGTTTATTTCAAGAAACATTCGTGAAACAATGAAATTCAACGAAATAACGTGTTTCGCAGTGAAAGTTGCGAGATATCTATGAAAACATCATAATTTAGCTAAATCACCGCTAAATCATAGATATTTCTCGAAACATTCCTGAAACGATGAAATTCAACGGAATAACGTGTCTCTCAGTGAAAGTAGCGAGATATCTATTAAAACATCAAAATTAAGCTAAATCTCCGCTAAATCATGGATATTTCAAGAAACATTCGTGAAACGATGAAATTCAACGAAATAACGTGTTTCATAGCGAAAGTAGCGAGATATCTATGAAAACATCAAAATTAAACTAAATCTCCGCTAAATCATGGTTATTACACGAAACATTCTAGATACGATAAAATTCAACGAAATAACGTGTTTCGCAGCGAAAGGAACGAGATATCTATTAAAACGTCAAAATTAAGCTAAATCTCCGCTAAATCATGGTTATTTCAAGAAACATTCGTGAAACGATGAAATTAAACGACATAACGTGTCTCGCATTGAAAGTAGCGAGATATCTATGAAAACATCAAAATTAAGCTAGTTCCGCTAAATCATGTTTATTTCAAGAAACATTCGTAAAACGATGAAATTCAACGAAATAACGTGTTTCGCAGCGAAAGGATCGAGATATCTATGAAAACATCAAAATTAAGCTAAATCTCCGCTAAATCATGGTTATTTCACGAAACATTCGTGTAACAATGAAATTTGACGAAATAACGTGTTACGCAGCGAAAGTAGTGAGATATCTATGAAAACAGCAAAATTATGCTAAATCCCTGCTAAATCATGGTTATTTCACGAAACATTCGTGAAACGAGGAAATTCCACGAAATAACGTGTTTCATAGCGAAAGTAGCGAGATATCTATGAAAACATCAAAATTAAGCTAAATATCCGCTAAATCATGTTTATTTCAAGAAACATTCGTGAAACAATGATATTCAACGAAATAACGTGTTTCGCAGCGAAAGTTGCGAGATATCTATGAAAACATCATAATTTAGCTAAATCACCGCTAAATCATAGATATTTCACGAAACATTCCTGAAACGATGAAATTCAACGGAATAACGTGTCTCGCAGTGAAAGTAGCGAGATATCTATTAAAACATCAAAATTAAGCTAAATCTCCGCTAAATCATGGATATTTCAAGAAGCATTCGTGAAACGATGAAATTCAACGAAATAACGTGTTTCGCAGCGAAAGGATCGAGATATCTATGAAAACATCAAAATTAAGCTAAATCTCCGCAAAATCATGGTTATTTAACGAAACATTCGTGAAACAATGAAATTCGACGAAATAACGTGTTTCGCAGCGAAAGTTGCGAGATATCTATGAAAACATCATAATTTAGCTAAATCACCGCTAAATCATAGTTATTTCACGTGACATTCGTGAAATGATGAAATTCTACGAAATAACTTGTTTCGCTGCGAAAGTAGTGAGATATCAATGAAAACATCAAAATTATGCTAAATCCCTGCTAATTCATGGTTATTTCACGAAACATTCGTGAAACGATGAAATTAAACGAAATAACGTTTCTCGCATTGAAAGCAGCGAGATATCTATGAAAACATCAAAATTAAGCTAGATATCCGCTAAATAATGTTTATTTCAAGAAACATTCGTGAAACGATGAAATTCAACGAAATAACGTGTTTCGCAGCGAAAGGATCGATATATCTATGAAAAAGACAAATTTAAGCTACATCTCCGCTATATCATGTTTATTTCACGAAACTATCGTGAAACGATGAAATTCAACGAAATAACGTGTTTCGCAGCGAAAGTAGCGAGATATCTATGAAAACATCAAAATTAAGCTAAATCTCCGCTAAAACATGGATATTTCACGAAACATTCGTGAAACGATGAAATTCAACGAAATAACGTGTTTCGCAGTGAAAGTAGCGAGATATCTATGAAAACATCAAAATTAAGCTAAATCTCCGCTAAAACATGGATATTTCACGAAACATTCGTGAAAAGATGAAATTCAACGAAATAACGTGTTTCGCAGTGAAAGTAACGAGATATCTATGAAAACATCAAAATTAAGCTAAATCTCTGCTAAATCATGGTTGTTTCACGAAACATTCGTGAAACGATGAAATTCAACGAAATAACGTGTTTCGCAGGGAAAGTAGCGAGATATCTATGAAAACATCAAAATTAAGCTAAATCTCCGCTAAATCATGGTTATTTCACGAAACATTCGTGTAACAATGAAATTCGACGAAATAACGTGTTACGCACCGAAAGTGGTGAGATATCTATGAAAACATCAAAATTATGCTAAATCCCTGCTAAATCATGGTTATTTCACGTAACATTCGTGAAATGATGAAATTCTACGAAATAACGTGTTTCGCTGCGAAAGTAGTGAGATATCAATGAAAACATCAAAATTATGCTAAATCCCTGCTAATTCATGGTTATTTCACGAAACATTCGTGAAACGATGAAATTAAACGAAATAACGTTTCTCGCATTGAAAGCAGCGAGATATCTATGAAAACATCAAAATTAAGCTAGATATCCGCTAAGTAATGTTTATTTCAAGAAACATTCGTGAAACGATGAAATTCAACGAAATAACGTGTTTCGCAGCGAAAGGATCGATATATCTATGAAAAAGACAAATTTAAGCTACATCTCCGCTATATCATGTTTATTTCACGAAACTATCGTGAAACGATGAAATTCAACGAAATAACGTGTTTCGCAGCGAAAGTAGTGAGATATCTATGAAAACATTAAAATTAAGCTAAATCTCTGCTAAATCATGGATATTTCACGAAACGTTCGTGAAACTGTAAAATTCAACGAAATAACGTGTCTCGCAGTGAAAGTAGCGAGATATCTATGAAAACATCAAAATTAAGCGAAATCTCCGCTAAGTCATGGTTATTTCACGAAACATTCGTGAAAAGATGAAATTCACCGAAATAACGTGTTTCGCAGCGAAAGTTGCGAGATATCTATGAAAACATCAAAATAAAGCTAAATCTCCGCTAAATCATAGTTATTTCACGAAACATTCGTGAAACGATGAAATTCAACGAAATAACGTGTTTCGCAGGGAAAGTAGCGAGATATCTATGAAAACATCAAAATTAAGCTAAATCTCCGCTAAATCATGGTTATTTCACGAAACATTCGTGTAACAATGAAATTCGACGAAATAACGTGTTACGCAGCGAAAGTGGTGAGATATCTATGAAAACATCAAAATTATGCTAAATCCCTGCTAAATCATGGTTATTTCACGAAACATTCGTGTAACAATGAAATTCGACGAAATAACGTGTTTCGCAGCGAAAGTAATGAGATATCTATGAAAACAGCAAAATTATGCTAAATCCCTGCTAAATCATGGTTATTTCACGAAACATTCGTGAAACGAGGAAATTCAACGAAATAACGTGTTTCATAGCGAAAGTAGCGAGATATCTATGAAAACATCATATTTAAGCTAAATCTCCGCTAAATCATAGATATTTCACGGAACATTCCTGAAACGATGAAATTCAACGAAATAACGTGTATCGCAGTGAAAGTAGCGATATATCTATTAAAACATCAAAATTAAGCTAAATCTCCGCTAAATCGCGGTTATTTCAAGAAACATTCGTCAAACGTTGAAATTCAACGATATAACGTGTCTCGCAGTGAAAGTAGCGAGATATCTATGAAAACATCAAAATTAAGCGGAATCTCGGCTAAGTCATGGTTAATTCACGAAACATTCGTGAAACGATGAAATTCACCGAAATAACGTCTTTCGCAGCGAAAGTAGCGAGATATCTGTGAAAACATCAAAATTAAGCAAAATCACAGCTAAATCATAGTTATTTCACGTAACATTCGTGAAATGATGAAATTCAACGAAATAACGTGTTTCGCAGCGAAAGTAGCGAGATATCTATGAAAACATGAAAATTAAGCTAAATCCCTGCTAAATCATGGTTATTTCACGAAACATTCGTGAAACGATGAAATTCAACGAAATAACGTGTCTCGCAGTTAAAGTAGCGAGATATCTATGAAAACATCAATATGAAGCTAAATATCCGCTAAATCATGTTTATTTCAAGAAACATTCGTGTAACAATGAAATTCTACGAAATAACGTGTTTCGCAGCGAAAGTAGTGAGATATCAATGAAAACATCAAAATTATGCTAAATCCCTGCTAATTCATGGTTGTTTCACGAAACATTCGTGAAACGATGAAATTCAACGAAATAACGTGTTTCGCAGCGAAAGGATCGATATATCTATGAAAAAGACAAATTTAAGCTAAATCTCCGCTAAATCATGTTTATTTCACGAAACGATCGTGAAACGATGAAATTCAACGAAATAACGTGTTTCGCAGCGAAAGTCGTGAGATATCTATGAAAACATTAAAATTAAGCTAAATCTCTGCTAAATCATGGATATTTCACGAAACGTTCGTGAAACTGTAAAATTCAACGACATAACGTGTCTCGCAGTGAAAGTAGCGAGATATCTATTAAAACATCAAGATTAAGCTGAATCTCCGTTAAATCATGGATATTTCAAGAAACATTCGTGAAACGATGAAATTCAACGAAATAACGTGTATCGCAGTGAAAGTAGCGAGATATCCTTGAAAACATCAAAATTAAGCTAAATCTCCGCTAATTCATGGTTATTTCACGAAACATTCGAGAAACGATGAAATTCAACGAAATAACGTGTTTCATAGCGAATGAAGCGAGATATCTATGAAAAAGTCAAAATTCAGCTAAATCACCACTAAATCATGGTTATTTCACGAAACATTCGTGAAACGATAAAATTCAACGAAATAACGTGTTTCGCAGCGAAAGGAACGAGATATCTATGAAAACGTCAAAATTAAGCTAAATCTCCGCTAAATCATGGTTATTTCAAGAAACATTCGTGAAACGATGAAATTAAACGAAATAACGTGTCTCGCATTCAAAGTAGCGAGATATCTATGCAAACATCAAAATTAAGCAAGATATCCGCTAAATCATGTTTATTTCAAGAAACATTCGTGAAACGATGACATTCAACGAAATAACGTGTTTCGCAGCGAAAGGATCGATATATCGATGAAAAAGACAAATTTAAGCTAAATCTCCGCTTAATCATGGTTATTTCCCGAAACGATCGTGAAACGATGAAATTCAACGAAATAACGTGTTTCGCAGCGAAAGTTGCGAGATATCTATGAAAACATCAAAATTAAGCTAAATCTCTGCTAAATCATGGATATTTCACGAAACGTTCGTGAAACTGTAAAATTCAACGAAATAACGTCTCTCGCAGTGAAAGTAGCGAGATATCTATGAAAACATCAAAATTAAGCGAAATCTCCGCTAAGTCATGGTTATTTCACGAAACATTCGTGAAAAGATGAAATTCACCGAAATAACGTGTTTCGCAGCGAAAGTTGCGAGATATCTATGAAAACATCAAAATAAAGCTAAATCTCCGCTAAATCATAGTTATTTCACGAAACATTCGTGAAACGATGAAATTCAACGAAATAACGTGTTTCGCAGGGAAAGTAGCGAGATATCTATGAAAACATCAAAATTAAGCTAAATCTCCGCTAAATCATGGTTATTTCACGAAACATTCGTGTAACAATGAAATTCGACGAAATAACGTGTTACGCAGAGAAAGTGGTGAGATATCTATGAAAACATCAAAATTATGCTAAATCCCTGCTAAATCATGGTTATTTCACGAAACATTCGTGTAACAATGAAATTCGACGAAATAACGTGTTACGCAGCGAAAGTGGTGAGATATCTATGAAAACATCAAAATTATGCTAAATCCCTGCTAAATCATGGTTATTTCACGAAACATTCGTGAAACGAGGAAATTCAACGAAATAACGTGTTTCATAGCGAAAGTAGCGAGATATCTATGAAAACATCATATTTAAGCTAAATCTCCGCTAAATCATAGATATTTCACGGAACATTCCTGAAACGATGAAATTCAACGTAATAACGTGTATCGCAGTGAAAGTAGCGATATATCTATTAAATCATCAAAATTAAGCTAAATCTCCGCTAAATCATGGATATTTCAAGAAACATTCGTGAAACGATGAAATTCAACGAAATAACGTTTATCGCAGTGAAAGTAGCGAGATATCCTTGAAAACATCAAAATTAAGCTAAATCTCCGCTAAATCATGGTTATTTCACGAAACATTCGAGAAACGATGAAATTCCACGAAATAACGTGTTTCATAGCGAAAGTAGCGAGATAACTATGAAAACATCAAAATTAAGCTAAATCACCACTAAATCATGGTTTTTTCACGAAACATTCGTGAAACGATAAAACTCAACGAAATAACGTGTTTCGCAGCGAAAGGAACGAGATATCTATGAAAACGTCAAAATTAAGCTAAATCACCGCTAAATCATGGTTATTTCAAGAAACATTCGTGAAACGATGAAATTCAACGAAATAACGTGTCTCGCAGTTAAAGTAGCGAGATATCTATGAAAACATCAATATGAAGCTAAATATCCGCTAAATCATGTTTATTTCAAGAAACATTCGTGAAACGATGAAATTCAACGAAATAACGTGTTTCGCAGCGAAAGTAGTGAGATATCAATGAAAACATCAAAATTATGCTAAATCTCCGCTAAATCATGGTTATTTCAAGAAACATTCGTGAAACGATGAAATTCAACGAAATAACGTGTTTCGCAGCGAAAGGTTCGATATATCTATGAAAAAGACAAATTTAAGCTAAATCTCCGCTAAATCATGGTTATTTCACGAAACGATCGTGAAACGATGAAATTCAACGAAATAACGTGTTTCGCAGCGAAAGTAGTGAGATATCTATGAAAACATCAAAATTAAGCTAAATCTCTGCTAAATCATGGTTATTTCACGAAACGTTCGTGAAACGATGAAATTCAACGAAATAACGTGTTTCGCAGTGAAAGTAGCGAGATATCTATGAAAACATCAAAATTAAGCGAAATCTCCGCTAAATCATGGTTATTTCACGAAACATTCGTGAAACGATGAAATTCAACGAAATAACGTGTTTCGCAGCGAAAGTAGCGAGATATCTATGAAAACATCAAAATTAAGCTAAATCTCCGCTAAATCATGGTTATTTCACGAAACATTCGTGAAACGATGAAATTCAACGAAATAACGTGTTTCGCAGTGAAAGTAGCGAGATATCTATGAAAACATCAAAATTAAGCTAAATCTCCGCTAAATCATGGTTATTTCACGAAACATTCGTGAAACGATGAAATTCAACGAAATAACGTGTTTCGCAGTGAAAGTAGCGTGATATCTATGAAAACATCAAAATTAAGCTAAATCTCCGCTAAATCATGGTTATTTCACGAAACATTCGTGTAACAATGAAATTCGACGAAATAACGTGTTACGCAGCGAAAGTAGTGAGATATCAATGAAAACTTCAAAATTATGCTAAATCCCGGCTAAATCATGGTTATTTCACGAAACATTCGTGAAACGAGGAAATTCAACGAAATAACGTGTTTCACAGCGAAAGTAGCGAGATATCTATGAAAACATCAAAATTAAGCTAAATATCCGCTAAATCATGGTTATTTCACGAAACATTCGTGAAACGATGAAATTCAACGAAATAACGTGTTTCGCAGCGAAAGTAGCGAGATATCTATGAAAACATCAAAATTAAGCTAAATCTCCGCTAAATCATGGTTATTTCACGAAACATTCGTGAAACGATGAAATTAAACGAAATAACGTGTTTCGCAGTGAAAGTAGCGAGATATCTATGAAAACATCAAAATTAAGCTAAATCTCCGCTAAATCATGGTTATTTCAAGAAACATTCGTGAAACGATGAAATTCAACGAAATAACGTGTTTCGCAGCGAAAGGATCGATATATCTATGAAAAAGACAAATTTAAGCTAAATCTCCGCTAAATCATGGTTATTTCACGAAACGATCGTGAAACGATGAAATTCAACGAAATAACGTGTTTCGCAGCGAAAGTTGCGAGATATCTATGAAAACATCAAAATTAAGCTAAATCTCTGCTAAATCATGGATATTTCACGAAACGTTCGCGAAACTGTAAAATTCAACGAAATAACGTGTCTCGCAGTGAAAGTAGCGAGATATCTATGAAAACATCAAAATTAAGCGAAATCTCCGCTAAGTCATGGTTATTTCACGAAACATTCGTGAAAAGATGAAATTCACCGAAATAACGTGTTTCGCAGCGAAAGTTGCGAGATATCTATGAAAACATCAAAATTAAGCTAAATCTCCGCTAAATCATAGTTATTTCACGAAACATTCGTGAAACGATGAAATTCAACGAAATAACGTGTTTCGCAGGGAAAGTAGCGAGATATCTATGAAAACATCAAAATTAAGCTAAATCTCCGCTAAATCATGGTTATTTCAAGAAACATTCGTGTAACAATGAAATTCGACGAAATAACGTGTTACGCAGCGAAAGTGGTGAGATATCTATGAAAACATCAAAATTAAACTAAATCCCTGCTAAATCATGGTTATTTCACGAAACATTCGTGTAACAATGAAATTCGACGAAATAACGTGTTAGGCAGCGAAAGTAGTGAGATATCTATGAAAACAGCAAAATTATTCTAAATCCCTGCTAAATCATGGTTATTTCACGAAACATTCGTGAAACGAGGAAATTCAACGAAATAAAGTGTTTCATAGCGAAAGTAGCGAGATATCTATGAAAACATCATATTTAAGCTAAATCTCCGCTAAATCATAGATATTTCACGGAACATTCCTGAAACGATGAAATTCAACGAAATAACGTGTATCGCAGTGAAAGTAGCGATATATCTATTAAAACATCAAAATTAAGCTAAATCTCCGCTAAATCATGGATATTTCAAGAAACATTCGTGAAACGATGAAATTCAACGAAATAACGATTATCGCAGTGAAAGTAGCGAGATATCCTTGAAAACATCAAAATTATGCTAAATCTCCGCTAAATCATGGTTATTTCACGAAACATTCGAGAAACGATGAAATTCAACGAAATAACGTGTTTCATAGCGAAAGTAGCGAGATAACTATGAAAACATCAAAATTAAGCTAAATCACCACTAAATCATGGTTTTTTCACGAAACATTCGTGAAACGATAAAACTCAACGAAATAACGTGTTTCGCAGCGAAAGGAACGAGATATCTATTAAAACGTCAAAATTAAGCTAAATCACCGCTAAATCATGGTTATTTCAAGAAACATTCGTGAAACGATGAAATTAAGCGAAATAACGTGTCTCGCATTGAAAGTAGCGAGATATCTATGAAAACATCAAAATTAAACTAGATATCCGCTAAATCATGTTTATTTCAAGAAACATTCGTGAAACGATGAAATTCAACGAAATAACGTGTTTCGCAGCGAAAGGATCGATATATCGATGAAAAAGACAAATTTAAGCTAAATCTCCGCTAAATCATGGTTATTTCACGAAACGATCGTGAAACGATGAAATTTAACGAAATAACGTGTTTCGCAGAGAAAGTTGCGAGATATCTATGAAAACATCAAAATTAAGCTAAATCTCCGCTAAATCATAGTTATTTCACGAAACATTCGTGAAACGATGAAATTCAACGAAATAACGTTTTTCGCAGTGAAAGTAGCGAGATATCTATGAAAACATCAAAATTATGCTAAATCCCTGCTAAATCATGGTTATTTCACGAAACATTCGTGAAACGAGGAAATTCAACGAAATAACGTGTTTCATAGCGAAAGGATCGATATATCGATGAAAAAGACAAATTTAAGCTAAATCTCCGCTAAATCATGGTTATTTCACGAAACGATCGTGAAACGATGAAATTTAACGAAATAACGTGTTTCGCAGAGAAAGTTGCGAGATATCTATGAAAACATCAAAATTAAGCTAAATCTCCGCTAAATCATAGTTATTTCACGAAACATTCGTGAAACGATGAAATTCAACGAAATAACGTGTTTCGCAGTGAAAGTAGCGAGATATCTATGAAAACATCAAAATTATGCTAAATCCCTGCTAAATCATGGTTATTTCACGAAACATTCGTGAAACGAGGAAATTCAACGAAATAACGTGTTTCATAGCGAAAGTAGCGAGATATCTATGAAAACATCAAAATTAAGCTAAATATCCGCGAAATCATGATTATTTCAAGAAACATTCGTGAAACAATGAAATTCAACGAAATATCGTGTTTCGCAGCGAAAGTAGCGAGATATCTATGAAAACATCATAATTTAGCTAAATCACCGCTAAATCATAGATATTTCACGAAACATTCCTGAAACGATGAAATTCAACGAAATAACGTGTCTCGCAGTGAAAGTAGCGAGATATCTATGAAAACATCAAAATTAAGCTAAATCTCCGCTAAATCATGGTTATTTCACGAAACATTCGTGAAACGATGAAATTCAACGAAATAACGTGTTTCGTAGCGAAAGTAGCGAGATATCTATGAAAACATCAAAATTAATCTAAATCTCCGCTAAATCATGGTTATTTCACGAAACATTCGTGAAACGATGAAATTCAACGAAATAACGTGTTTCGCAGCGAAAGGAGCGAGATATCTATGAAAACATCAAAATTAAGCTAAATCTCCGCTAAATCATGGTTATTTCACGAAACATTCGTGAAACGATGAAATTCAACGAAATAACGTGTTTCGCAGCGAAAGTTGCGAGATATCTATGAAAACATCAAAATTAAGCTAAATCTCTGCTAAATCATGGATATTTCACGAAACGTTCGTGAAACGATGAAATTCAACGAAATAACGTGTTTCGCAGCGAAAGGAGCGAGATATCTATGAAAACATCAAAATTAAGCTAAATCTCCGCTAAATCATGGTTATTTCACGAAACATTCGTGAAACGATGAAATTCAACGAAATAACGTGTTTCGCAGCGAAAGTTGCGAGATATCTATGAAAACATCAAAATTAAGCTAAATCTCTGCTAAATCATGGATATTTCACGAAACGTTCGTGAAACTGTAAAATTAAACGAAATAACGTGTCTCGCTGTGAAAGTAGAGAGATATCTATGAAAACATCAAAATTAAGCGAAATCTCCGATAAGTCATGGTTATTTCACGAAACATTCGTGAAAAGATGAAATTCACCGAAATAACGTGTTTCGCAGCGAAAGTTGCGAGATATCTATGAAAACATCAAAATAAAGCTAAATCTCCGCTAAATCATAGTTATTTCACGAAACATTCGTGAAACGATGAAATTCAACGAAATAACGTGTTTCGCAGGGAAATAGCGAGATATCTATGAAAACATCAAAATTAAGCTAAATCTCCGCTAAATCATGGTTATTTCACGAAACATTCGTGTAACAATGAAATTCGACGAAATAACGTGTTACGCAGCGATAGTGGTGAGATATCTATGAAAACATCAAAATTATGCTAAATCCCTGCTAAATCATGGTTATTTCACGAAACATTCGTGTAACAATGAAATTCGACGAAATAACGTGTTACGCAGCGAAAGTAGTGAGATATCTATGAAAACAGCAAAATTATGCTAAATCCCTGCTAAATCATGGTTATTTCACGAAACATTCGTGAAACGAGGAAATTCAACGAAATAACGTGTTTCATAGCGAAAGTAGCGAGATATCTATGAAAACATCATATTTAAGCTAAATCTCCGCTAAATCATAGATATTTCACGGAACATTCCTGAAACGATGAAATTCAACGAAATAACGTCTATCGCAGTGAAAGTAGCGATATATCTATTAAAACATCAAAATTAAGCTAAATCTCCGCTAAATCATGGATATTTCAAAACATTCGTGAAACGATGAAATTCAACGAAATAACGATTATCGCAGTGAAAGTAGCGAGATATCCTTGAAAACATCAAAATTAAGCTAAATCTCCGCTAAATCATTGTTATTTCACGAAACATTCGAGAAACGATGAAATTCAACGAAATAACGTGTTTCATAGCGAAAGTAGCGAGATAACTATGAAAACATCAAAATTAAGCTAAATCATAACTAAATCATGGTTTTTTCACGAAACATTCGTGAAACGATAAAACTCAACGAAATAACGTGTTTCGCAGCGAAAGGAACGAGATATCTATGAAAACGTCAAAATTAAGCTAAATCACCGCTAAATCATGGTTATTTCAAGAAACATTCGTGAAACGATGAAATTAAACGAAATAACGTGTCTCGCATTGAAAGTAGCGAGATATCTATGAAAACATCAAAATTAAACTAGATATCCGCTAAATCATGTTTATTTCAAGAAACATTCGTGAAACGATGAAATTCAACGAAATAACGTGTTTCGCAGCGAAAGGATCGATATATCGATGAAAAAGACAAATTTAAGCTAAATCTCCGCTAAATCATGGTTATTTCACGAAACGATCGTGAAACGATGAAATTTAACGAAATAACGTGTTTCGCAGAGAAAGTTTCGAGATATCTATGAAAACATCAAAATTAAGCTAAATCTCCGCTAAATCATAGTTATTTCACGAAACATTCGTGAAACGATGAAATTCAACGAAATAACGTGTTTCGCAGTGAAAGTAGCGAGATATCTATGAAAACATCAAAATTATGCTAAATCCCTGCTAAATCATGGTTATTTCACGAAACATTCGTGAAACGAGGAAATTCAACGAAATAACGTGTTTCATAGCGAAAGGATCGATATATCGATGAAAAAGACAAATTTAAGCTAAATCTCCGCTAAATCATGGTTATTTCACGAAACGATCGTGAAACGATGAAATTTAACGAAATAACGTGTTTCGCAGAGAAAGTTGCGAGATATCTATGAAAACATCAAAATTAAGCTAAATCTCCGCTAAATCATAGTTATTTCACGAAACATTCGTGAAACGATGAAATTCAACGAAATAACGTGTTTCGCAGTGAAAGTAGCGAGATATCTATGAAAACATCAAAATTATGCTAAATCCCTGCTAAATCATGGTTATTTCACGAAACATTCGTGAAACGAGGAAATTCAACGAAATAACGTGTTTCATAGCGAAAGTAGCGAGTTATCTATGAAAACATCAAAATTAAGCTAAATATCCGCGAAATCATGATTATTTCAAGAAACATTCGTGAAACAATGAAATTCAACGAAATAACGTGTTTCGCAGCGAAAGTTGCGAGATATCTATGAAAACATCATAATTTAGCTAAATCACCGCTAAATCATAGATATTTCACGAAACATTCCTGAAACGATGAAATTCAACGAAATAACGTGTCTCGCAGTGAAAGTAACGAGATATCTATTAAAACATCAAAATTAAGCTAAATCTCCGCTAAATCATGGATATTACAAGAAACATTCGTGAAACGATGAAATTCAACGAAATAACGTGTTTCATAGCGAAAGTAGCGAGATATCTATGAAAACATCAAAATTAAACTAAATCTCCGCTAAATCATGGTTATTACACGAAACATTCTTGAAACGATAAAATTGAACGAAATAACGTCTTTCGCAGCGAAAGTAGCGAGATATCTGTGAAAACATCAAAATTAAGCAAAATCACAGGTAAATCATAGTTATTTCACGTAACATTGGTGAAATGATGAAATTCAACGAAATAACGTGTTTCGCAGCGAAAGTAGCGAGATATCTATGTAAACATCAAAATTAAGCTAAATCTCCGTTAAATCATGGTTATTTCATGAAACTTTCGTGTATCAATGAAATTCATCGAAATAACGTGTTTCGCAGCGAAAGTAGTGAGATATCTATGAAAACATGAAAATTAAGCTAAATCCCTGCTAAATCATGGTTATTTCACGAAACATTCGTGAAACGATGAAATTCAACGAAATAACGTGTCTCGCAGTTAAAGTAGCGAGATATCTATGAAAACATCAATATGAAGCTAAATATCCGCTAAATCATGTTTATTTCAAGAAACATTCGTGTAACAATGAAATTCTACGAAATAACGTGTTTCGCAGCGAAAGTAGTGAGATATCAATGAAAACATCAAAATTATGCTAAATCCCTGCTAATTCATGGTTGTTTCACGAAACATTCGTGAAACGATGAAATTCAACGAAATAACGTGTTTCGCAGCGAAAGGATCGATATATCTATGAAAAAGACAAATTTAAGCTAAATCTCCGCTAAATCATGTTTATTTCACGAAACGATCGTGAAAAGATGAAATTCAACGAAATAACGTGTTTCGCAGCGAAAGTAGTGAGATATCTATGAAAACATTAAAATTAAGCTAAATCTCTGCTAAATCATGGATATTTCACGAAACGTTCGTGAAACTGTAAAATTCAACGACATAACGTGTCTCGCAGTGAAAGTAGCGAGATATCTATGAAAACCGCAAAATTAAGCGAAATCTCCGCTAAGTCATGGTTATTTCACGAAACATTCGTGAAAAGATGAAATTCACCGAAATAACGTGTTTCGCAGCGAAAGTTTCGAAATATCTATGAAAACATCAAAATTAAGCTAATTCTCCGCTAACTCATAGTTATTTCACGAAACATTCGTGAAACGATGAAATTCAACGAAATAACGTGTTTCGCAGGGAAAGTAGCGTGATATCTATGAAAACATCAAAATCAGGCTAAATCTCCGCTAAATCATGGATATTTCAAGAAACATTCGTGAAACGATGAAATTCAACGAAATAACGTGTATCGCAGTGAAAGTAGCGAGATATCGTTGAAAACATCAAAATTAAGCTAAATCTCCGCTAATTCATGCTTATTTCACGAAACATTCGAGAAACGATAAAATTCAACGAAATAACGTGTTTCATAGCGAATGTAGCGAGATATCTATGAAAAAGTCAAAATTCAGCTAAATCACCACAAAATCATGGTTATTTCACGAAACATTCGTGAAACGATAAAATTCAACGAAATAACGTGTTTCGCAGCGAAAGGAACGAGATATCTATGAAAAGGTCAAAATTAAGCTAAATCTCCGCTAAATCATGGTTATTTCAAGAAACATTCGTGAAACGATGAAATTAAACGAAATAACGTGTCTCGCATTGAAAGTAGCGATATATCTATGCAAACATCAAAATTAAGCTAGATATCCGCTAAATCATGTTTATTTCAAGAAACATTCGTGAAACGATGACATTCAACGAAATAACGTGTTTCGCAGCGAAAGGATCGATATATCGAAGAAAAAGACAAATTTAAGCTAAATCTCCGCTAAATCATGGTTATTTCCCGAAACGATCGTGAAACAATGAAATTCAACGAAATAACGTGTTTCGCAGCGGAAGTTGCGAGATATGTATGAAAACATCAAAATTAAGCTAAATCTCCGCTAAATCATGGATATTTCAAGAAACATTCGTGAAACGATGAAATTCAACGAAATAACGTGTTTCATAGCGAAAGTAGCGAGATATCTATGAAAACATCAAAATTAAACTAAATCTCCGCTAAATCATGGTTATTACACGAAACATTCTTGAAACGATAAAATTCAACGAAATAACGTGTTTCGCAGCGAAAGGAACGAGATATCTATTAAAACGTCAAAATTAAGCTAAATCTCCGCTTAATCATGGATATTTCAAGAAACATTCGTGAAACGATGAAATTCAGCGAAATATCGTGTCTCGCAGTGAAAGAAGCGAGATATCTATGAAAACAACAAAATTAAGCTAAATCTCCGCTAAATCGCGGTTATTTCAAGAAACATTCGTGAAACGATGAAATTCAACGAAATAACGTGTCTCGCATTGAAAGTAGCGATATATCTATTAAAACATCAAAATTAAGCTAAATCTCCGCTAAATCATGGATATTTCAAGAAACATTCGTGAAACGATGAAATTCAACGAAATAACGATTATCGCAGTGAAAGTAGCGAGATATCCTTGAAAACATCAAAATTAAGCTAAATCTCCGCTAAATCATGGTTATTTCACGAAACATTCGAGAAACGATGAAATTCAACGAAATAACGTGTTTCATAGCGAAAGTAGCGAGATAACTATGAAAACATCAAAATTAAGCTAAATCACCACTAAATCATGGTTTTTTCACGAAACATTCGTGAAACGATAAAACTCAACGAAATAACGTGTTTCGCAGCGAAAGGAACGAGATATCTATGAAAACGTCAAAATTAAGCTAAATCACCGCTAAATCATGGTTATTTCAAGAAACATTCGTGAAACGATGAAATTAAACGAAATAACGTGTCTCGCATTGAAAGTAGCGAGATATCTATGAAAACATCAAAATTAAACTAGATATCCGCTAAATCATGTTTATTTCAAGAAACATTCGTGAAACGATGAAATTCAACGAAATAACGTGTTTCGCAGCGAAAGGATCGATATATCGATGAAAAAGACAAATTTAAGCTAAATCTCCGCTAAATCATGGTTATTTCACGAAACGATCGTGAAACGATGAAATTTAACGAAATAACGTGTTTCGCAGAGAAAGTTTCGAGATATCTATGAAAACATCAAAATTATGCTAAATCCCTGCTAAATCATGGTTATTTCACGAAACATTCGTGAAACGAGGAAATTCAACGAAATAACGTGTTTCATAGCGAAAGGATCGATATATCGATGAAAAAGACAAATTTAAGCTAAATCTCCGCTAAATCATGGTTATTTCACGAAACGATCGTGAAACGATGAAATTTAACGAAATAACGTGTTTCGCAGAGAAAGTTGCGAGATATCTATGAAAACATCAAAATTAAGCTAAATCTCCGCTAAATCATAGTTATTTCACGAAACATTCGTGAAACGATGAAATTCAACGAAATAACGTGTTTCGCAGTGAAAGTAGCGAGATATCTATGAAAACATCAAAATTATGCTAAATCCCTGCTAAATCATGGTTATTTCACGAAACATTCGTGAAACGAGGAAATTCAACGAAATAACGTGTTTCATAGCGAAAGTAGCGAGATATCTATGAAAACATCAAAATTAAGCTAAATATCCGCGAAATCATGATTATTTCAAGAAACATTCGTGAAACAATGAAATTCAACGAAATAACGTGTTTCGCAGCGAAAGTTGCGAGATATCTATGAAAACATCATAATTTAGCTAAATCACCGCTAAATCATAGATATTTCACGAAACATTCCTGAAACGATGAAATTCAACGAAATAACGTGTCTCGCAGTGAAAGTAACGAGATATCTATTAAAACATCAAAATTAAGCTAAATCTCCGCTAAATCATGGATATTACAAGAAACATTCGTGAAACGATGAAATTCAACGAAATAACGTGTTTCATAGCGAAAGTAGCGAGATATCTATGAAAACATCAAAATTAAACTAAATCTCCGCTAAATCATGGTTATTACACGAAACATTCTTGAAACGATAAAATTGAACGAAATAACGTGTTTCGCAGCGAAAGGAACGAGATATCTATGAAAACATCAAAATTAAGCGAAATCTCCGCTAAGTCATGCGTTATTTCAAGAAACATTCGTGAAACGATGAAATTCAACGAAATAACGTGTCTCGCAGTGAAAGTAGCGAGATATCTATGAAAACATCAAAATTAAGCGGAATCTCGGCTAAGTCATGGTTAATTCACGAAACATTCGTGAAACGATGAAATTCACCGAAATAACGTCTTTCGCAGCGAAAGTAGCGAGATATCTGTGAAAACATCAAAATTAAGCAAAATCACAGGTAAATCATAGTTATTTCACGTAACATTCGTGAAATGATGAAATTCAACGAAATAACGTGTTTCGCAGCGAAAGTAGCGAGATATCTATGTAAACATCAAAATTAAGCTAAATCTCCGTTAAATCATGGTTATTTCATGAAACTTTCGTGTATCAATGAAATTCATCGAAATAACGTGTTTCGCAGCGAAAGTAGTGAGATATCTATGAAAACATGAAAATTAAGCTAAATCCCTGCTAAATCATGGTTATTTCACGAAACATTCGTGAAACGATGAAATTCAACGAAATAACGTGTCTCGCAGTTAAAGTAGCGAGATATCTATGAAAACATCAATATGAAGCTAAATATCCGCTAAATCATGTTTATTTCAAGAAACATTCGTGTAACAATGAAATTCTACGAAATAACGTGTTTCGCAGCGAAAGTAGTGAGATATCAATGAAAACATCAAAATTATGCTAAATCCCTGCTAATTCATGGTTGTTTCACGAAACATTCGTGAAACGATGAAATTCAACGAAATAACGTGTTTCGCAGCGAAAGGATCGATATATCTATGAAAAAGACAAATTTAAGCTAAATCTCCGCTAAATCATGTTTATTTCACGAAACGATCGTGAAACGATGAAATTCAACGAAATAACGTGTTTCGCAGCGAAAGTCGTGAGATATCTATGAAAACATTAAAATTAAGCTAAATCTCTGCTAAATCATGGATATTTCACGAAACGTTCGTGAAACTGTAAAATTCAACGACATAACGTGTCTCGCAGTGAAAGTAGCGAGATATCTATGAAAACCGCAAAATTAAGCGAAATCTCCGCTAAGTCATGGTTATTTCACGAAACATTCGTGAAAAGATGAAATTCACCGAAATAACGTGTTTCGCAGCGAAAGTTTCGAGATATCTATGAAAACATCAAAATTAAGCTAATTCTCCGCTAACTCATAGTTATTTCACGAAACATTCGTGAAACGATGAAATTCAACGAAATAACGTGTTTCGCAGCGAAAGTAGCGAGATATCTATGAAAACATCAAAATTAAGCTAAATCTCCGCTAAATCATGGTTATTTCACGAAACATTCGTGTAACAATGAAATTCGACGAAATAACGTGTAACGCAGCGAAAGTAGTGAGATATCTATGAAAACAGCAAAATTATGCTAAATCCCTGCTAAATCATGGTTATTTCACGAAACATTCGTGAAACGAGGAAATTCAACGAAATAACGTGTTTCATAGCGAAAGTAGCGAGATATCTATGAAAACATCATAATTAAGCTAAATCACCGCTAAATCATAGATATTTCACGAAACATTCCTGAAACGATGAAATTCAACGATATAACGTGTCTCGCAGTGAAAGTAGCGAGATATCTATGAAAACATCAAAATTAAGCGGAATCTCGGCTAAGTCATGGTTAATTCACGAAACATTTGTGAAACGATGAAATTCACCGAAATAAGGTCTTTCGCAGCGAAAGAAGCGAGATATCTGTGAAAACATCAAAATTAAGCAAAGTCACCGCTAAATCATAGTTATTTCACGAAACATTCTTGAAACGATGAAATTCAACGAAATAACGTTTTTCGCAGCGAAAGTACCGAGATATCTATGTAAACATCAAAATTAAGCTAAATCTCCGTTAAATCATGGTTATTTCACGAAACTTTCGTGTATCAATGAAATTCATCGAAATAACGTGTTTCGCAGCGAAAGTAGTGAGATATCTATGAAAACATGAAAATTAAGCTAAATCCCTGCTAAATCATGGTTATTTCACGAAACATTCGTGAAACGATGAAATTCAACGAAATAACGTGTCTCGCAGTTAAAGTAGCGAGATATCTATGAAAACATCAAAATGAAGCTAAATATCCGCTAAATCATGTTTATTTCAAGAAACATTCGTGTAACAATGAAATTCTACGAAATAACGTGTTTCGCAGCGAAAGTAGTGAGATATCAATGAAAACATCAAAATTATGCTAAATCCCTGCTAATACATGGTTGTTTCACGAAACATTCGTGAAACGATGAAATTCAACGAAATAACGTGTTTCGCAGCGAAAGGATCGATATATCTATGAAAAAGACAAATTTAAGCTAAATCTCCGCTAAATCATGTTTATTTCACGAAACGATCGTGAAACGATGAAATTCAACGAAATAACGTGTTTCGCAGCGAAAGTCGTGAGATATCTATGAAAACATTAAAATTAAGCTAAATCTCTGCTAAATCATGGATATTTCACGAAACGTTCGTGAAACTGTAAAATTCAACGACATAACGTGTCTCGCAGTGAAAGTAGCGAGATATCTATGAAAACCGCAAAATTAAGCGAAATCTCCGCTAAGTCATGGTTATTTCACGAAACATTCGTGAAACGAGGAAATTCAACGAAATAACGTGTTTCATAGCGAAAGTAGCGAGATATCTATGAAAACATCAAAATTAAGCTAATTCTCCGCTAACTCATAGTTATTTCACGAAACATTCGTGAAACGATGAAATTCAACGAAATAACGTGTTTCGCAGGGAAAGTAGCGTGATATCTATGAAAACATCAAAATTAAGCTAAATCTCCGCTAAATCATGGTTATTTCACGAAACATTCGTGTAACAATGAAATTCGACGAAATAACGTGTAACGCAGCGAAAGTAGTGAGATATCTATGAAAACAGCAAAATTATGCTAAATCCCTGCTAAATCATGGTTATTTCACGAAACATTTGTGAAACGAGGAAATTCAACGAAATAACGTGTTTCATAGCGAAAGTAGCGAGATATCTATGAAAACATCATAATTAAGCTAAATCACCGCTAAATCATAGATATTTCACGAAACATTCCTGAAACGATGAAATTCAACGAAATAACGTGTATCGCAGTGAAAGTAGCGAGATATCTATTAAAACATCAAAATTAAGCTGAATCTCCTCTAAATCATGGATATTTCAAGAAACATTCGTGAAACGATGAAATTCAACGAAATAACGTGTATCGCAGTGAAAGTAGCGAGATATCGTTGAAAACATCAAAATTAAGCTAAATCTCCGCTAATTCATGCTTATTTCACGAAACATTCGAGAAACGATAAAATTCAACGAAATAACGTGTTTCATAGCGAATGTAGCGAGATATCTATGAAAAAGTCAAAATTCAGCTAAATCACCACTAAATCATGGTTATTTCACGAAACATTCGTGAAACGATAAAATTCAACGAAATAACGTGTTTCGCAGCGAAAGGAACGAGATATCTATGAAAACGTCAAAATTAAGCTAAATCTCCGCTAAATCATGGTTATTTCAAGAAACATTCGTGAAACGATGAAATTAAACGAAATAACGTGTCTCGCAGTGAAAGTAGCGAGATATCTATGAAAACATCAAAATTAAGCGAAATCTCGGCTAAGTCATGGTTAATTCACGAAACATTCGTGAAACGATGAAATTCACCGAAATAACGTCTTTCGCAGCGAAAGTAGCGAGATATCTGTGAAAACATCAAAACTAAGCAAAATCACAGCTAAATCATAGTTATTTCACGTAACATTCGTGAAATGATGAAATTCAACGAAATAACGTGTTTCGCAGCGAAAGTAGTGAGATATCAATGAAAACATCAAAATTATGCTAAATCCCTGCTAATTCATGGTTATTTCACGAAACATTCGTGAAACGATGAAATTAAACGAAATAACGTGTCTCGCATTGAAACTAGCGAGATATCTATGAAAACATCAAAATTAAGCGAAATCTCCGCTAAGTCATGGTTACTTCACGAAACATTCGTGAAAAGATGAAATTCACCGAAATAACGTGTTTCGCAGCGAAATTTGCGAGATATCTATGAAAACATCAAAATTAAGCTAAATCTCCGCTAAATCATAGTTATTACACGAAACATTCGTGTAACAATGAAATTCTACGAAATAACGTGTGTCGCAGCGAAAGGAACAAGATATCTATTAAAACGTCAAAATTAAGCTAAATCTCCGCTAAATCATGGTTATTTCACGAAACATTCGTGAAAAGATGAAATACAACGAAATAACGTGTTTCGCTGCGAAAGGAACGAGATATCTATTAAAACGACAAAATTAAGCTAAATCTCCGCTAATTCATGGTTCTTTCACGAAACATTCGTGTTAAGATGAAATTCAACGAAATAACGTGTTTCGCAGCGAGAGTAGCGAGATATCTCTGAAAACATCAAAATTAAGCTAAATCTTCGCTAAATCATGGTTATTTCACGAAACATTCGTGAAACGATGAAATTGAACGAAATAACGTGTTTCGCAGCGAAAGTAGCGAGATATCAATGAAAACATCAAAATTAAGCGAAATCTCCGCTAAATCATGGTTATTTCACGCAACGTTCGTGAAACGATGAAATTCAACGAAAAAACGTGTCTCGCAGAGAAAGTTGCGAGATATCTATGAAAACATCAAAATTAAGCTAAATCTCCGCTAAATCGCGGTTATTTCACGAAACATTCGTGTAACAATGAAATTCTACGAAATAACGTGTTTCGCAGCGAAAGGAACAAGATATCTATTAAAACGTCAAAATTAAGCTAAATCTCCGCTAAATCATGGTTATTTCACGAAACATTCGTGAAAAGATGAAATTCAACGAAATAACGTGTTTCGCAGCGAAAGTAGCGAGATATCTATGAAAACATCAAAATTAAGCTAAATCTCCGCTAAATCATGGTTATTTCACGAAACATTCGTGAAACGATGAAATTCAACGAAATAACGTGTTTCGCAGCGCAAGTAGCGAGATATCTATGAAAACATCAAAATTAAGCTAAATCTCGCTAAATCATGGTTATTTCACGAAACATTCGTGAAACGATGAAATTCAACGAAATAACGTGTTTCGCAGCGAAAGTAGCGAGATATCTATGAAAACATCAAAATTAAGCTAAATCTCTGCTAAATCATGGTTATTTCACGAAACATTCGCGAAACGATGAAATTCAACGAAATAACGTGTTTCGCAGTGAAAGTAGCGAGATATCTATGAAAACATCAAAATTAAGCTAAATCTCCGCTAAATCATGGTTATTTCACGAAACATTCGTGAAACGATGAAATTCAACGAAATAACGTGTTTCGCAGCGAAAGTAGCGAGATATCTATGAAAACATCAAAATTAAGCTAAATCTCTGCTAAATCATGGTTATTTCACGAAACATTCGTGAAACGATGAAATTCAACGAAATAACGTGTTTCGCAGCGAAAGTAGCGAGATATCTATGAAAACATCAAAATTAAGCTAAATCTCCGCTAAATCATGGTTATTTCACGAAACATTCGTGAAACGATGAAATTCAACGAAATAACATGTTTCGCAGGAAAGTAGCGAGATATCTATGAAAACATCAAAATTAATCTAAATCTCCGCTAAATCATGGTTATTTCACGAAACATTCGTGAAACGATGAAATTCAACGAAATAACGTGTTTCGCAGCGAAAGTAGCGAGATATCTATGAAAACATCAAAATTAAGCTAAATCTCCGCTAAATCATGGTTATTTCACGAAACATTCGTGAAACGATGAAATTCAACGAAATAACGTGTTTCGCAGTGAAAGTAGCGAGATATCTATGAAAACATCAAAATTAAGCTAAATCTCCGCTAAATCATGGTTATTTCACGAAACATTCGTGAAACGATGAAATTCAACGAAATAACGTGTTTCGCAGCGAAAGTAGCGAGATATCTATGAAAACATCAAAATTAAGCTAAATCTCTGCTAAATCATGGTTATTTCACGAAACATTCGTGAAATGATGAAATTCAACGAAATAACGTGTTTCGCAGCGAAAGTAGTGAGATATCAATGAAAACATCAAAATTATGCTAAATCCCTGCTAATTCATGGTTATTTCACGAAACATTCGTGAAACGATGAAATTAAACGAAATAACGTGTCTCGCATTGAAAGTAGCGAGATATCTATGAAAACATCAAAATTAAGCGAAATCTCCGCTAAGTCATGGTTACTTCACGAAACATTCGTGAAAAGATGAAATTCACCGAAATAACGTGTTTCGCAGCGAAATTTGCGAGATATCTATGAAAACATCAAAATTGAGCTAAATCTCCGCTAAATCATAGTTATTACACGAAACATTCGTGAAACAATGAAATTCAACGAAATAACGTGTTTCGCAGCGAAAGTTGCGAGATATCAATGAAAACATCATAATTAAGCCAAATCACCGCTAAATCATAGATATTTCACGAAACATTCCTGAAACGATGAAATTCAACGAAATAACGTGTCTCGCAGTGAAAGTAGCGAGATATCTGTTAAAACATCAAAATTAAGCTAACTCTCCGCTAAATCATGGATATTTCAAGAAACATTCGTGAAACGATGAAAGTCATCGAAATGACGTGTATCGCAGTGAAAGTAGCGAGATATCAATGAAAAGTTCAAAATTAAACTAAATCTCTGCTAAACCAAGGTTTTTACGAGAAACATTCGAGAAACGATGAAATACAACGAAATAACGTGTTTCTCAGCGAAAGGAACGAGATATCTATTAAAACGACAAAATTAAGCTAAATCTCCGCTAATTCATGGTTATTTCACGAAACATTCGTGAAAAGATGAAATTCAACGAAATAACGTGTTTCGCAGCGAGAGTAGCGAGATATCTATGAAAACATCAAAATTAAGCTAAATCTTCGCTAAATCATGGTTATTTCACGAAACATTCGTGAAACGATGAAATTCAACGAAATAACGTGTTTCGCAGCGAAAGTAGCGAGATATCTATGAAAATATCAAAATTAAGCTAAATCTCCGCTAAATCGCGGTTATTTCACGAAACATTCGTGTAACAATGAAATTCTACGAAATAACGTGTTTCGCAGCGAAAGGAACAAGATATCTATTAAAACGTCAAAATTAAGCTAAATCTCCGCTAAATCATGGTTATTTAACGAAACATTCGTGAAAAGATGAAATTCAACGAAATAACGTGTTTCGCAGCGAAAGTAGCGAGATATCTATGAAAACATCAAAATTAAACAAAATCTCCGCTAAATCATGGTTATTTCACGAAACATTCGTGAAACGATGAAATTCAAAGAATCATCGAGTTTCGCAGGGAAAGTAGCGAGATATCTATGAAAACATCAAAATTAAGCTAAATATCCGCTAAATCATTTTCATTACAAGAAACATTCGAGAAACGATGAAATTCAACGAAATAACGTGCTTCGCTGCGAAAGGAACAAGATATCTATTAAAACGTCAAAATTAAGCTAAATGTCCGCTAAATCATGGTTATTTCACGAAACATTCGTGAAAAGATGAAATTCAACGAAATAACGTGTTACGCAGCGAAAGTAGCGAGATATCTATGAAAACATCAAAATTAAACAAAATCTCCGCTAAATCATGGTTATTTCACGAAACATTCGTGAAACGATGAAATTCAATGAAACATCGAGTTTCGCAGGGAAAGTAGCGTGATATCAATGTAAACATCAAAATTAAGCTAAATCTCCGCTAAATCAGGGTTATTTCCCGAAACATTCGTCAACGATGAAATTCAACGAAATAACGTGTTTCGCAGCGAAAGTAGCGAGATATCTATGAAAACATCAAAATTAAGCTAAATATCCGCTAAATTATGTTCATTACACGAAACATTCGTGAAATAATGAAATTCAACGAAATAACGTGTTTCGCAGCGAAAGTTGCGAGATATCTATGAAAACATCATAATTAAGCCAAATCACCGCTAAACCATAGATATTTCACGAAACATTCCTGAAACGATGAAATTCAACGAAATAACGTGTCTCGCAGTGAAAGTAGCGAGATATCTGTTAAAACATCAAAATTAAGCTAACTCTCCGCTAAATCATGGATATTTCAAGAAACATTCGTGAAACGATGAAATTCATCGAAATGACGTGTATCGCAGTGAGAGTAGCGAGATATCTATGAAAAGTTCAAAATTAAACTAAATCTCTGCTAAACCATGGTTTTTACGAGAAACATTCGAGAAACGATGAAATACAACGAAATAACGTGTTTCTCAGCGAAAGGAACGAGATATCTATTAAAACGACAAAATTAAGCTAAATCTCCGCTAATTCATGGTTATTTCACGAAACATTCGTGAAAAGATGAAATTCAACGAAATAACGTGTTTCGCAGTGAGAGTAGCGAGATATCTATGAAAACATCAAAATTAAGATAAATCTCCGCTAATTCATGGTTATTTCACGAAACATTCGTGTAAAGATGAAATTCTACGAAATAACGTGTTTCGCAGCGAGAGTAGCGAGATATCTCTGAAAACATCAAAATTAAGCTAAATCTTCGCTAAATCATGGTTATTTCACGAAACATTCGTGAAACGATGAAATTCAACGAAATAACGTGTTTCGCAGCGAAAGAAGCGAGATATCTATGAAAACATCAAAATTAAACAAAATCTCCGCTAAATCATGGTTATTTCACGAAACATTCGTGAAACGATGAAATTCAAAGAATCATCGAGTTTCGCAGGGAAAGTAGCGAGATATCTATGAAAACATCAAAATTAAGCTAAATATCCGCTAAATCATGTTCATTACAAGAAACATTCGAGAAACGATGAAATTCAACGAAATAACGTGCTTCGCTGCGAAAGGAACAAGATATCTATTAAAACGTCAAAATTAAGCTAAATGTCCGCTAAATCTTGGTTATTTCACGAAACATTCGTGAAACGATGAAATTCAACGAAATAACGTGTTTCGCAGCGAAAGTAGCGAGATATCTATGAAAACATCAAAATTAAGCAAAATCTCCGCTAAATCATGGTTATTTCACGAAACATTCGTGAAACGATGAAATTCAACGAAATATCGTGTTTCGCAGAGAAAGTAGCGAGATATCTATGAAAACATCAAAATTAAGCTAAATCTCCGCTAAATCATGGTTATTTCCCGAAACATTCGTGAAACGATGAAATTCAACGAAATAACGTGTTTCGCAGCGAAAGTAGCGAGATATCTATGAAAACATCAAAATTAAGCTAAATCTCCGCTAAATCATGGTTATTTCACGAAACATTCGTGAAACGATGAAATTCAACGAAACATCGAGTTTCGCAGGGAAAGTAGCGAGATATCAATGAAAACATCAAAATTAAGCTAAATCTCCGCTAAATCAGGGTTATTTCCCGAAATATTCGTCAACGATGAAATTCAACGAAATAACGTGTCTCGCAGTGAAAGTAGCGAGATATCTGTTAAAACATCAAAATTAAGCTAAATCTCCGCTAATTCATGGTTATTTCACGAAACATTCGAGAAACGATGAAATTCAACCAAATAACGTGTTTCATAGCGAATGTAGCGAGATATCTACGAAAAAGTCAAAATTAAGCTAAATCACCACTAAATCATGGTTATTTCACGATACATTCGTGAAACGATAAAATTCAACGAAATAACGTGTTTCGCAGCGAAAGGAACGAGATATCTATGAAAACGTCAAAATTAAGCTAAATCTCCGCTAAATCATGGTTATTTCAAGAAACATTCGTGAAACGATGAAATTAAACGAAATAACGTGTCTCGCATTCAAAGTAGCGAGATATCTATGCAAACATCAAAATTAAGCTAGATATCCGCTAAATCATGTTTATTTCAAGAAACATTCGTGAAACGATGACATTCAACGAAATAACGTGTTTCGCAGCGAAAGGATCGATATATAGATGAAAAAGACAAATTTAAGCTAAATCTCCGCTAAATCATGGTTATTTCCCGAAACGATCGTGAAACGATGAAATTCAACGAAATAACGTGTTTCGCAGCGAAAGTTGCGAGATATCTATGAAAACATCAAAATTAAGCTAAATCTCCGTTAAATCATGGTTATTTCGCGAAACATTCGTTTATCAATGAAATTCATCGAAATAACGTGTATCGCAGCGAAAGTAGTGAGATATCTATGAAAACATGAAAATTAAGCTAAATCCCTGCTAAATCATGGTTCTTTCACGAAACATTCGTGAAACGATGAAATTCAACGAAATAACGTGTCTCGCAGTTAAAGTAGCGAGACATCTATGAAACATCAAAATGAAGCTAAACATTCGCTAAATCATGTTTATTTCAAGAAACATTAGTGTAACAATAAAATTCTACGAAATAACGTGTTTCGCAGCGAAAGTAGAGAGATATCAATGAAAACATCAAAATTATGCTAAATCCCTGCTAATTCATGGTTATTTCACGAAACATTCGTGAAACGATGAAATTAAACGAAATAACGTGTCTCGCATTGAATGTAGCGAGATATCTATGAAAACATCAAAATTAAGCGAAATCTCCGCTAAGTCATGGTTACTTCACGAAACATTCGTGAAAAGATGAAATTCACCGAAATAACGTGTTTCGCAGCGAAATTTGCGAGATATCTATGAAAACATCAAAATAAAGCTAAATATCCGCTAAATCATGTTCATTACAAGAAACATTCGAGAAACGATGAAATTCAACGAAATAACGTGCTTCGCAGCGAAAGGAACAAGATATCTATTAAAACGTCAAAATTAAGCTAAATGTCCGCTAAATCATGGTTATTTCACGAAACATTCGTGAAAAGATGAAATTCAACGAAATAACGTGTTTCGCAGCGAAAGTAGCGAGATATCTATGAAAACATCAAAATTAAACAAAATCTGCGCTAAATCATGGTTATTTCACGAAACATTCGTGAAACGATGAAATTCAACGAAACATCGAGTTTCGCAGGGAAAGTAGCGAGATATCAATGAAAACATAAAAATTAAGCTAAATCTCCGTTAAATCAGGGTTATTTCCCGAAACATTCGTCAAACGATGAAATTCAACGAAATAACGTGTTTCGCAGCGAAAGTAGCGAGATATCTATGAAAACATCAAAATTAAGCTAAATATCCGCTAAATCATGTTCATTACACGAAACATTCGTGAAACAATGAAATTCAACGAAATAACGTGTTTCGCAGCGAAAGTTGCGAGATATCTATGAAAACATCATAATTAAGCCAAATCACCGCTAAATCATAGATATTTCACGAAACATTCCTGAAACGATGGAATTCAACGAAATAACGTGTCTCGCAGTGAAAGTAGCGAGATATCTGTTAAAACATCAAAATTAAGCTAACTCTCCGCTAAATGATGGATATTTCAAGAAACATTCGTGAAACGATGAAATTCATCGAAATAACGTGTATCGCAGTGAAAGTAGCGAGATATCTATGAAAAGTTCAAAATTAAACTAAATCTCTGCTAAATCATGGTTATTACGAGAAACATTCGAGAAACGATGAAATACAACGAAATAACGTGTTTCTCAGCGAAAGGAACGAGATATCTATTAAAACGACAAAATTAAGCTAAATCTCCGCTAATTCATGGTTATTTCGCGAAACATTCGTGAAAAGATGAAATTCAACGAAATAACGTGTTTCGCAGCGAGAGTAGCGAGATATCTATGAAAACATCAAAATTAAGCTAAATCATAGCTAATTTATTTCACGAAACATTCGTGAAACGATGAAATTCAACGAAACAACGTGTTTCGCAGGAAAGTAGCGAGATATCTATGAAAACATCAAAATTAAGCTAAATCTCCGCTAAATCATGGTTATTTCAAGAAACATTCGTGAAACGATGAAATTCAACGAAATAACGTGTTTCGCAGCGAAAGTAGCGAGATATCTATGAAAATCAAAATTAAGCTAATATCCGCTAAATCATGTTTATTCAAGAAACATTCGTGAAACGATGAAATTCAACGAAATGACGTGTTTCGCACGAAAGTAGCGAGATATCTATGAAAACATCAAAATTAACTAAATCTCCGCTTAATCATGGATATTTCAAGAAACATTCGTGAAACGATGAAATTCAACGAAATAACGTGTCTCGCAGTGAAGAAAGTAGCGAGATATCTATGAAAACATCAAAATTAAGCTAAATCTCCGCTAAATCGCGGTTATTTCAAGAAACATTCGTGAAACGATGAAATTCAACGAAATTACGTGTCTCGCAGTGAAAGTAGCGAGATATCTATGAAAACATCAAAATTAAGCGAAATCTCGGCTAAGTCATGGTTAATTCACGAAACTATCGTGAAACGATGAAATTCACCGAAATAGCGTCTTTCGCAGCGAAAGTAGCGAGATATCTGTGAAAACATCAAAATTAAGCAAAATCACAGCTAAATCATAGTTATTTCACGTAACATTCGTGAAATGATGAAATTCAACGAAATAACGTGTTTCGCAGCGAAAGTAGCGAGGTATCTGTGTAAACATCAAAATAAAGCTAAATCTCCGTTAAATCATGGTTATTTCACGAAACATTCGTGTATCAATGAAATTCATCGAAATAACGTGTATCGCAGCGAAAGTAGTGAGATATCTATGAAAACATGAAAATTAAGCTAAATCCCTGCTAAATCATGGTTCTTTCACGAAACATTCGTGAAACGATGAAATTCAACGAAATAACGTGTCTCGCAGTTAAAGTAGCGAGATATCTATGAATCATCAAAATGAAGCTAAATATTCGATAAATCATGTTTATTTCAAGAAACATTAGTGTAACAATAAAATTCTACGAAATAACGTGTTTCGCGGCGAAAGTAGTGAGATATCAATGAAAACATCAAAATTATGCTAAATCCCTGCTAATTCATGGTTATTTCACGAAACATTCGTGAAACGATGAAATTCAACGAAATAACGTGTTTCGCAGCGAAAGTAGCGAGATATCTATGAAAACATCAAAATTAAACAAAATCTCCGCTAAATCAAGGTTATTTCACGAAACATTCGTGAAACGATGAAATTCAACGAATCATCGAGTTTCGCAGGGAAAGTAGCGAGATATCTATGAAAACATCAAAATTAAGCTAAATATCCGCTAAATCATGTTCATTACAAGAAACATTCGAGAAACGATGAAATTCAACGAAATAACGTGCTTCGCAGCGAAAGGAACAAGATATCTATGAAAACATTAAAATTAAGCTAAATCTCTGATAAATCATGGATATTTCACGAAACGTTCGTGAAACTGTAAAATTCAACGAAATAACGTGTCTTGCAGTGTAAGTAGCGAGATATCTATGAAAACATCAAAATTAAGCGAAATCTCCGCTAAGTCATGGTTACTTCACGAAATATTCGTAAAAAGATGATATTCACCGAAATAACGTGTTTCGCAGCGAAATTTGCGAGATATCTATGAAAACATCAAAATTAAGCTAAATCTCCGCTAAATCATAGTTATTTCACGAAACATTCGTGTAACAATGAAATTCTACGAAATAACGTGTTTCGCAGCGAAAGGATCAAGATATCTATTAAAACGTCAAAATTAAGCTAAATCTCCGCTATAACATGGTTATTTCACGAAACATTCGTGAAAACATGAAATTCATCGAAATAACGTGTTTCGCAGCGAAAGTAGCGAGATATCTATGAAAACATCAAAATTAAACAAAATCTCCGCTAAATCATGGTTACTTCACGAAACATTCGTGAAACGATGAAATTGAACGAATAATCGTGTTTCGCAGGGAAAATAGCGAGATATCTATGAAAACATCAAAATTAAGCTAAATCTCCGCTAAATCATGGTTATTTCACGAAACATTCGTGAAACGATGAAATTCAACGATATAACGTGTTTCGCAGCGAAAGGAACGAGATATCTATGAAAACTTCAAAATTACGCTAAATCTCCGCTAAATCATGGTTATTTCACGAAACATTCGTGAAACGATGAAATTCAACGAAATAACGTGTTTCGCAGTGAAAGTAGCGAGATATCTATGAAAACATCAAAATTAAGCTAAATCTCCGCTAAATCATGGTTATTTCACGAAACATTCGTGAAACGATGAAATTCAACGAAACATCGAGTTTCGCAGGGAAAGTAGCGAGATATCTATGAAAACATCAAAATTAAGCTAAATCTCCGCTAAATCAGGGTTATTTCCCGAAACATTCGTGAAACGATGAAATTCAACGAAATAACGTGTTTCGCAGCGAAAGTAGCGAGATATCTATGAAAACATCAAAATTAAGCTAAATCTTCGCTAAATCATGGTTATTTCACGAAACATTCGTGAAACGATGAAATTCAACGAAATAACGTGTTTCGCAGCGAAAGTAGCGAGATATCTATGAAAACATCAAAATTAAGCTAAATCTCCGCTAAATCATGGTTATTTCACGAAACATTCGTGTAACGATGAAATTCAACGAAATAACGTGTTTCGCAGCGAAAGTAGCGAGATATCTATGAAAACATCAAAATTAAGCTAAATCTCCGCTAAATCATGGTTATTTAACGAAACATTCGTGAAA